>CM051037.1:25515941-25738441 GCA_027627225.1 Congeria kusceri
TTCATAACTTTAGGCCCATGTATTCATGCGCAAAAAGGCAGCCTCCATGCCCGTCAAAACCGGTGTGTTTTTTCGAAGGTAAATATTTTGAGTTACAACACAGAATTTTTTGACATGCTGTTTTTTCAAAAGGTTATGTCCTCACCTTTCCAACAATATATGGTGATATATTGGAAAGTAGCTTGGTCATGGTGAAAAGTGAGATCAAATTTTGAATATTTTATATGTAACAAAGAAGGAATTTATTTGCGCATGCGTAACCTTTAAGTATACTATTACTATGCAAATAGATATGTATAAGAAAAAAGGTGACTACATGGTATTTCTTCGTAAGTGATATTATATATCAATACTTCCCGAGTTATGTATGTCATCGATGTTAATTTTAATACCGATGTCTTGTTAACTGTGCATAATTTCCAATAGTTGTCTATTACAGCTGCAGTATTTTTAACACCACGTCAAAAATCACGTTCGCCAATGTCTTTATAAGTGAGTAAGTTATGTTTATATTAACAAAATCATTGTAAAGCACAATGATAGAATCTTAATGGATTATATTTTAAAAAGAGATAAAATGCAATGTAACCAGATACCTTACTCGGACAACCAATGCTCTCGTAATATCATCGGTTCAAGAATAAACTGGAAGGCATTCTGAGTGCCCAGACATCCTCTAATATAGTTAAATCTAATCATTTATTCATTGACCCATTGACAGACAGGCATACAGGCAGGCAGGTAAAATAACAAGTGGGAAAATGTTAAATACCAGTGTAAATATTATATCTATAAATAACGTGACATTTATTGTGATCTGCAGCAAACAATGAAAATCCGTCTCCGCGGAGCACTTTATCGACGTTATTACTATATATCAAGGGACTGAAATTTAAACGCTTGTGAAATCTATGATTTTATTAGCAAAGCATGATCATTAAAACATAATCTCATATAGTAAGTATTGTAGCGAAATTAAAGCATCAACAAGAACAACGCGTGAATGTTTGACAAACTTATTCCCGATAGCTAGAGACCTAGCAATAATTAACATGTAGGAGGTTTCGCAATGCAATTGTAACCAGATAGCGAGTGTTTATGAACATAAACACATTCTGTCAGACGGAAACATATCGATTTCTGCTTTTGGTGGTTACAACGCATGTATACACAACCTCGTTTTTTTGCATGCAAACTAAATTAAATGCTTTTATTGTGGTGTCGGAAATCATAATCGCAATATGGATACCGAAAAGAAAAGTGCTATGCAGAAATGCATTTTACACGCATTTAATGGTCATAATTGTAGCATTTGCGTAGAGAATGACAGAGTCACAGAAGCTCAAAGTTATTGTCAAAAGTGCGAAAGATACATGTGTTTGGAATGCCTCAGCCTACACAATCAGATGTTCAAAAATCATGTGGTAGTCAACAGCAACGAGAGGCCACGTGACCATGATCTCAGAGCTTCACAGACTGTCCTGGAGACGTGTGAGGTCCATACAGACGAAAGAATCAAACTGTTCTGCGAAGACCACAGCATACTCTGCTGTTACGAATGTTTATTCAGTCAGCATAGGTAACACCCAGTATACACTGTCATGCAAATGTTTTCGAGTATACGCTTGTGATCAGGAACGAAAACATTGACAAAATTTAAGGAACCACTGGTTATCAAGGACTATAATTTATTATGCCATTGTCACATATAAACCTGCGTTTAAGATTAATACACTTGTCAGTGGTTTATGATACCTTTTGTCGAATGACATAACGGCTGCAGTAAAGAAGGCCTGAAAGCTATTACAAAATAAACATTCGATGTCACTAAAATAGTTTGGATGAGCAATGCTTACACGATCGTTCATACAAACAAGACGAAATACTTCAAAATCCTATTTGCAAACGAAACGAAATATTTTACAATTCTAATATTAAATTAGAAGTGACAACTTTATCTTCAAGTGTTATATTATCAATTTAACTGTTGTAGTTCCATACATGTACATTGATCTAATTATTTAAGAACGGAAATAACTAGGTAGAAGCATATCTAGGTTTATTTAATTATCAAACGTATTCGAGTAATTGTGCATTTAGTTGGTTTAATATCTCTATATTTAATGTATATAACACAATTCGATATATAACAATCAGCATAATAATCTTATTGAATATTTGATCGTCATTTTTTCTGCATTTTTAATTTGCTGTTGTGCATATATGACATAAACATGAATTACTGTGTACAACACAATTTAATATGCATGTGCTATATAATTTTGTGGCTTAACTGAATTGCTATCAAATTTCGTGCATTTTGCGTAATGGTTTGTGGCTACATTTTCAAAGTAAGCTATCCGAATGCGGAACAAAATTTGACTGAATTGAAGCAAAAGATTATTATATAAAGAAACGTCGCCATATTGATAAGGAAACTGGAGCATCTGATAAAAAACAACGACAACAAAGATTATTTATCACAGAACACAAATACAGTGTATGTTGTTGTTGTTGTTTGGATTTTTCGCCGTTTTTAACGATATTTCAGTTATATCACGGCGGTCAGTTAACCTACTAACACTTGTCCAGGGCAAGCTTAGCCGATCTAAGCGATTTGCCAGTATTAAGTGTTCATACCTATGCCAGTAACTGACAACTGTAATATTGCATCTACATATTAGCTGACGTTTTTACATACGTTCAATGTTTAATTTGATTGACGACTATGTTGCATATTCAAACACTGAATGACCAAGATATATCCATAAAATACCTTAAAGACCTCAATAACAAATTGATTAGTTACCGCACATAACATGTCAAACTTCTTTATCTTAAACATCATTTTACAGTAAGAAAAACATTGGCTATTTTGTTTCAGGAAGTGCCAAGTGGTAAGGATTGTTCAGAAGGCAAGAGGCTTCCTTACAAATACTGATGATTTCAAATGTATGGCATTAAAGATCAAAGGTCAACAACAGAACCTAGACAATGGGAAACGAGATATGGAAAATCACTTGAATTCTATTCAAGTTTCGCGCAACAAAGTGTTGGCTGAGATCAATGATTTACGAAAACAAATCAATGTTGCCTTAGACAAGCTAACACGTAACACAGTCACTAAACTGGACGCGATGGCAACGGATATGCAAAGCTCTGTGAAACCGGACATTGACCGCTACAACAAATTTTATGTAAAATTAGATTTCCTCAGCGATGTACTGAAGGATAAAGAGGACATGGACGAAACATTGGCCTGTATTACTTACCATAAATGTTTTTTCCTGACAAATAATATAGACTGTCTCTTGAAAGAGGTGGCAGATAAACCAAAACAATGTATTATGTTCAAAGAATTTCCAGAATTTAAGCAAGTTATATCTACCGTGAATTCTTTGGGTATGCTGCAAAGGACAACAAATCAAATCGAATCAAATTTGGCGGAAAACACAGTCAATGTGTTATTAAAAGAAAGTTCGAATAGTAGCAGTATAGAAGGTAATATAGTGGAGCCAAGTACAGAGTATACTAACAACCAGACTGATCTTCAATATGATTACTGTCGAGAAAGAATATCTGCTGATAATCTTGTGACGGAACCAAACAGTGAAGATTGTGGGGTAAACTCGGACTCAGAATGTGATGGACAAATTATAACCAAGCTAGCTGACGCACATCTTGCAGAATCTGACCAGGGGATTGCGCATGAGACGATGCCAGTATCACATCCTGATAAAATACTGAAGATAGGATCAAACAAAAAGTATCTGGTAAAGATTCCAAATGATGAACGGAGTTGTCGAATCGAGTGCATTTGTGAAATGTCAAGTGGAGAACTCCTTATATTAGATCGCCCTAACAAGAAGGTGAAACTGTTAGATCATTCATATAGTGTAATCACTCATATACGTACGAATGAGTCGCCATGGCATATGTGTATAATAAGCTCTAGCGAAGTATGCGTGACAGTGGATGACAAGTTACACGAAGTGCTCTTTCTCCGTGTTAACGACGGGCAAATATCGGCAGACAGAGTGATACCCCTAATGCATGTATGTCGTGGCATTGCATATGACGGTGATTTCTTGTACATCACATCGCGTACATCACTGTACAAATACACACTGGAGGGGACCCAGATAGCTAAATTATACGAGGACTGTTCGGAAACATACACAGGTATTTATCGACACAAAACATGGGCATCTGACGATTGGCGACACTACTTGTACTAAATGTTTTTGACTAATGCGATCGGTTGTGGCGAATACACATTATTATATCATGCTCAAGCACGTTTAATATTTACACCAATCAGTTCACATACAGATTTAATGAATTAAACTCTGCTCAAATTAACGCAAAAGAAATAAATTCATAGTACCAAAGATACTTTTTATATCTTAAATATGAAAGCCTTTGTTTAGGTGTTCAATTATATTTATTCATGACTTGTTTTCGTAGTGTACAAGTGCGCAGTAAACCCAAACCCATCGGACGATTGGCGACACTACTTGTACTAAATGTTGTTTATTTATCAGTATATGCATCACTTACAGACTGTATTAAAATTGTTCTTAAATTATATATAATATTATATTTATAATCAAGATTGTCAGTTACAGCCGGGGGGAGGGTGGTGTGGAAGGCTACGTTACGTATGTCATTACTGATGTTTTTGACTAATGCGATCGGTTGTATCGAATACACAATATTATATCATGCTCAAGCACGTTTAATCTTTACACCAATCAGTTTACATACAGATTTAATGAATTAAACTCTGCTCAAATTAACGCAAAAGCAATACATTCATAGTACAAAAGATACTTTTTATATCTTAAATATAAAAGCCGTTGCTTAGGTGTACAATTGCATTTATTAATGACTTGTTTTCGTAGTGTACAAGTGTGCAGTAAACCCAATGAACGACCGTATTTTCGTCACGAACTATTCCCATCACAAGATTCTGACACTGACCAAGGATGGAGGGTTGACTGCTACACTGTCGGACCCTGATCTCCGCTTTCCATGTGACACCCACGTGACGTCCTCTGGGCAGGTAGTTATATGTGGGATAGGGTCGCATAGTGTCGTGCAGGTGGATAGGAACGGGGAGAAGTGCTTGTCTATACTGCTCATGTTTGACCACAAGCAACCGGTGTCTGTCTGTTTCAGCCATCGAACAAACACGCTTGTCGTTGGAATCGTTAGCTGCGATGAAATCATGGTTTTCAAAACAGTGTAATATACGATGTCAAGGAAGCTAGTAACCGGCAGTTGTTTGGTACCGGTAGTTTGTTATTGTGTTTGCTGTCACTTTTTGATATATTGTTATATTTTTTATTAGTTTAAACCTATTATGATTTTTTGATTTTTTAAATGAAATCCTTCTAACTTTTACATTTTTGTTTGTGGTATCCATAGAACTACATGCAACAGTGTTGTGTTTAACGTAAGTAGATAATGAAGTCTGAAAAAATGAATGGATTTATTTCCTTCAACAATAGTGTGATAGTTGAAGAGGAGTGTAAAATGTGTGCGGCAAACTCTGGAAAGGTGTATTATCTACATAATTCTGTATAAAATACGAACACTACCAAACAAAACTAAAAACAACGCTAAAACATGATTAAACTGATGTTACCGGCTTGCAACTGTCGATGCAAAGCATTGGGGTTTAAACCGTTTAAAGGTACGCCATATCCTGCTATGCCCATAATTAATTACAATATGAGCAAATGTAACCTCCTTGCATTGCAATTCAATTTTAGTAGTAATACATAATAAGGCAGGATTCACTTGAATGTTGTCTGATTAAATAAACAATGGTATAGTCGCTAACCAGAGCGAAAGACCATTTTAATTTTGATGCACAATGAAATAAAATGCAAATGAGTATCAACTACAACTCTTCTTGTTAGCAGGGCCTCAAAAACATAGCATCATATAGATAATATCTCAGATTATCTTTATGCACTGCAGAAAAAATACTGAGTATACATATTACACAGCTTGACTGTATATGATGACATTTATTTGAGTGACAATAAGCTATACATCTTTCTTGAGATTTCTTAGAAGTGTCGGTATGTCTGAAGCATGATGTCATTTACCTTTGAATAAAATGTCATAAGTTGGTTTTAAATTATGTTCATTGTGACAGGGCATATAGATATATATTGGCCATTAGTAAACAACAGAAGTATTTTTTCGGACATTGGCATGGCAACTATGCATACACGTGACGAAAATGAACATCTGATAGTTTGACATTTGCATAGTCATTAATTACTTTTATTACTGCAAACAATTTATTTTGACTATTTGACACATTCACATATTCAGTATCCGAACTTACGAAACATGCGTGCACAATCACGTTCAACAAATAAAATAATGGCTAGACCAATGAAAAACAAGGATATCAGTCAAACTGATCCATATAGTCCCCAATGCGCTTTGTCAAGCAATATAAATGCAATGAAAAGGGTAAATATATTAAAATGACTATAAATCAATAGAAATGCGTACTATACACTATATTTCAGAAATTTTAAAAGTCCCATAACTCTAAGAAAAATCATTGAAGTGGACAATCCTGCTAATATGCACATCTCCTCGTGGCAATGCAGCTTTCCATACATTTTCATTGAAATCTGGCCAGTAGTTGCTGAAAATAGCCCGGACAAGAATTTTGCATTATATACGATATGTTAGAAATTTTCAAAGTCCCATAACTTCAAGAAAAATAATCGAAGCGAAACATCCAGCTAATTTGCACACCGCCTCTTGGCAATGAAGCTTCCCATAAAAGGCCAGTAGTTTCACTGCATTGTAATAGGACAGGGTACAGCTTGCGGTTTTATATATACGTATTGTACGAAGATTCTGTGTTTAAAGAAAACAAGATCTTGCATTAATAGTTGCATACAAGGAACATTTTATTGAGATGTAATTATGGCTGAAAGATTTTGATTTCAACACAGTTTTGTAGCTTGTGTATGAACATAAACGTAAATAGCCGTATTGACCGGCACGTTGCAATATCAACATTGTTGTTCAGCTGGTTTATTTACAATCATCCATTCGTTTCGTTGGTCGTTTGTAAAAGAAGAAAAAAAACACTTTGATGAATGGAGAGGAGAGGAATGGGTCGAACGTGTGTATCCGACGATGATCTGTGAAGACGCCCCATTGTTTTGAATACAATGTTGACATCGTTCGTGCTTCAGGAGTGATCACTTTCAGCTTTATTATAAGTGAATCATTCGTATTTTCACGTAATCTGTCATTTTTTAGAAGCTAAATATTGATATTCAATCCTTCGTTTATATAGAGCATAGAGTAGTGATCCATTAAATTTACAATACCAGATATTTACTTCCTTTTCTAATCTTACTTGAAAGACCCAACAGCTTTATACCGATTTAAACAAACCAAATGAAACGTGTGTTGACTCTTAGTGAGTGTACTAAGACATACAAAATGGCGTCCAATGTGGATACACTTATGCGAGCTGGATCTGAACAATTTTACGAATACCGATGTACCTCGTGCGAGCAAAACGATGTATCAAGAGAGGCTGAATATTTCTGTGAACGTTGTGCAATGTTTTATTGTACGAACTGTCTTGGACTACACAATCAGCTGTTTAAGAACCATGTCACCCTAGGCAAGCGTGACGTGTCACAGTGGCCAGTCAGTGAGACCACTTCCAATGCCCTGCTGCAGTGTGCGAAACACCCGGGAGAGAAGGTCAAGTTTGTTTGTGATGACCACACCCAGCTTTGTTGTCACGAGTGTCACTTCTTAAATCACAGGTGGGATTAAATTTAAACTTACGAAAAAGAAATAAAAAACGTTGTTCAACTTGGAATTAATATTTTGTAAATGACTTTTGGGGAACATATTTGTTTCTATTTTTTATCAACATTTATAACATACGTTCTTCCCACGCGTTACGTTAAAAGTCTTTTTTTGTCTGAAAATTTAATCCGAAACGTAGATAGACAACACGTTTCAGTATGAATATAAAAAAAAGTATGTGCCTCTAAACGTGTGTGTAAATTTCTCGCCGTATTTAACAGTGCATAACTGTATGGATAGTGCACAGGCTTACAAAATGCAAGTAACCCGAGAACGTACGTAAGTTTATTTGCCTTGTAACACGTTCTAATCGTACGAACTTGTTATCGCATTTCATTTCATTACACAGGCATTGTGCTAACCTCTTCCGCGTCGAGGACAAAGCTAGTGGATTTCACCAGACAGAAGAATTTACGAAATTATCACAGGAAATGACATTCCGTGTGGAACGGCTGGAAGAAGACATACATAAGTCGGAGAAGAGTGTAGAAGTTATACAAACTTCTTACGACAAAGCATTGGAAAAGATAAACGATGTCCGTAAATCAATAAACGAAGCTTTAGACAAGCTTCAGGAAAACACTGTCAAAGAGCTAAATAAGGTTTTAACTAACATAAAAATGTCAATTCAGGAAGACGTAAAAAATGCAACGCAGTTAAAAGGCCAATTACATTTTTTAGTTGAGGCACTGAACAGTACTGCAGATAAAAGTGAACTTTTATCGTTCATGATCCATCGTCACTACAATGACGGGGCTCGTGATACTTTAGCGTTGTTACATAGTATGGCTGCCTCAAAATATTTGGCAATAACATTTAAAGCTAATAATGGTATCCTTAAAACGCTCTCTCGCTGGACTTGCCTTGGAGAAATAAAACATAAGAAAATAATGGGCACTAAAGTGCAAGAAGTGTAATACTACTCGCGATACCTACGTTTATGTTTTACGGAATACACTACTTGCAATACCTATGTTCACTATTTACGATATACACTGCTTGCAATAACTATATTCAGTATTTACGGTATACATTAGGCTACAATGGCAAAAAAAGAAATAAACAACCATTGGACGTGAGGCATTGTGTTCAATGGTCTGTTATTATATGAAATAATTTTATTTCAATAATATGCTTTATTCACATATCATTGTGTATATTAATATTTCAAAACAAACAAGACTCTGTGTTCAATAAACACATATGCCCCCGGTTGGTGCTGGATAGCCCATTTCTTAGTAGAAATTAGGTCACGGTCAAAGTGAGGTTGGGTGATATGGGTGGATATGGAACAGTCACAAGTAACACCTGTGTAAATATCCAACTGTTGTAGTAAGCGGTGTTGGTGGTAGACTAACCGGTAAATTCTAGTTAACCATGAACTGACACTTTTTAATTATTATAAGTCCAAATTAGTTCAAGGTCAAGGTCAAAGTGAGGTTGGTTGATATGAGTGGATTGGGGATGATCATAAGCAGCAACTGTGTAAGTATCCAAGTGTTGTAGCAAGTGATATTGGTGCTAGACGAAACGGTAAAATCTAGTTAACCAAGAAACAGACCATTTGAGTTATTCTAAGTGTAAATTAGGTCGAGGTCAAGGTCAAAGTGAAGTTGGGTGATATGGTCGGATTGGAAACGGGCATAAGTAACAACTGTGTAAATATTCAAGTGTTGTAGTAAGCGGTGTAATATTCAAGTGTTGTAGTAAGCGGTGTTGGTGCTAGACGAAACGGTAAATCTAGTCAACCAAGAAAAGGCATTATTTGAATTATTATAAGTCCAAATTAGGTTAAGGTCAAGGTCAAAGTGAGGTTGGGTGATATAGGTGGATTGAGGATGGTCATAAGCAACAATTGTGTAAGTATCCAAGTGTGGTAGTAAGTGGTGTTGGTGCTAGACGAAACGGTAAAATCTACTTTACCTTGTCACGGACGGACGGAGAGAAAGACGGAAGGACCGTCATGACAATCACTATATGCCTCCCGCATCAAGATGTCGGGGCATAAAAATGAATTGTGTATAATAACAAATCAGTGAAAAGGTGCATGTTAAAAGCTCGTGAATGTCTACTGTGGTAGAGGTATATATGCAAGTCACTCTATATTTTGTTTGCTTATATCTCAGACGTTTATCGTAACAAAGAACCAAATTCTTGTTAAAATGGTGAAAATATTTGTTTCTTATTGTTTATCATGTGTGTCTGTAAGTTGTTACTGTTATGATAAGTATATTTATTGTTGTTGTTTTGAAAATACAACCCTGTAAATACGATCAATCTCAATAGATTGGAGCGTATAAAACACAGTCCATGCAGCCAGCTCAGACCTCGCCTCAATAAGGAACCGATCGAGTATGTGAAAAGGTACAGGGCGCTGCTTTAAAAGAACAGGGTACGAGGCCGCGCAAGTCTTTTAACTTTTTTTTAAAGTTGGAAAACCCAAGTTTTTATGAGTTAAACTGCTTATTTAATTTAGGTTTTCAAGACGATATCTTCATTTTGTGATTGAATATTTGCCTGCAATTATTGAATTAAATTTATTCAACAAATATGTTTTGTCCATCCAAGAGGAGCAGCGTGGCATGAGGAGCCTTAACGGAGCACAGTGCAGCATCCTGCTATTTTACTCTGCATCTTTCCCTACCCCTTTGGACTTTGAAGCATTCCCTCGACTGAAAAGCGAGTTGAAAGAGAATGCTCTTTTTGACATTAATTGCATGCGTGTAGCAGTACAAACATTCATCAGGGCATGTGACCTTCAGTGGCATAAGGATATATATATTGCATGGGTTGAAATACACAAAAACTATATATGTAGAATATTTCGAAAATCTATAAATTGACATGACAGTTGGACCTTAACGTCGCATTTTGCAGCATCAGAATGATTTGTAACAAAGCATGTACATTTGTCCTTGGAATAATAAATACCCTGTTACCATAACGAGTCCAAAAATTTTACGAATAATTTCTGAATGTACATTATTCTTGATTGGTGAATATTCAACAAATCTGTCGAAAAAGACAGACATAAGACTCCGTAAGTCTTATTAAATCAGGTGCGTTATATATGAAAATGTCATATGGATTTGTTCAGTTTGGTTGGATCTATAAAGTATTTTATCGCAGAAATTTCTGCAAATGTAATTTAAAAAAGTCACTGTATTCTCAATGTCGTAGGGTGTTAAATTATAAAATTGAACATTTAAACCAAATATTAAAAAGATTTTGTATATTGTTATTCATTAAACATATTTCTGTTACTAAAGATACAAATAAATTTGATGTTGATGATTAAAGGGAAACAACCCAAACAGTTTAATTGCACGCTTAGTTAACTTACACAATAGTTATTGCACCCAACATCGCCATTCACGTGCACAAAACATTCAGTTCAAATGTATACATACTTTCAACGTCAGGACTAAATTATATATTTATTCAGGTAAATTGTTAGTTTTATAAACAAATAATGTTGTTGTTTTTATTTAAAATATTAACTTTTTGTATATTGCGCGTGTATTTGTTAATTATGTGTTTTACGTTTTTTATTTTAGTTTGGTTTTACTGCACCGAAATGTATGAGTATTTTCGAAAAAATGATTTTCATAATATTATTATTTTGTATCTATATTTTAATATTTCTTTCAGATTTTCGTAGATTGTCATCATCTTCAGTGGTGAACGAGCAGTTAAAACATTCTAATATTTATTTATGTGTTCTAGAATGAACCTCGTAACCCCAAAAATCACGACCCCAAAATCGACAGACATTAATCTATCAAATAAATGAGTGTTATGTTTCTAAATGTCGATGTCGTAGAGTTTGATTGGAAAACCATAATTATTAAACGTCAGAAATAAATAAAACAGTTATAATATATGGATGTTCTTTGTTTCAAGTAGTTACATTCATTCATTCACAATGCAAATATCCACAAATGACAATGACATATTTATTTGAATGGATAATCGAATCTTTGTTGGCAAGATTTGTTAACATAGCTGAGAAAAGTTTGTGAATGCGCTGTTGTTGGTATTACAAAACGACGTTAAGCAATCTAGAAGCGGCGTTTGTGAAGCGAACAAGGCAATATTGAAATTACATGAACTGCGTAGTTGCTTAATTTGCAAACACTGTAAATTACAGCCTATTTTATGTTGATACGTACTAGTAGTGTTCTGGAAGTACTCAGGGAAAGCTTCTATGGTTAAAGGTTAAGAGTCCTTATATAAGATCATTTTTATATGAACCAGAACATGCTAATCATTTACATTTTATATCGAATAAAAGACGAAAGGAGTGAAGTTGCATGTACGACGCGAAGCCTTTCAGCCATGGACGGTTTCGCATTTCTGTTACTAGGTAGCTACCTTTTCGTTGTAACTATTTGATATAACTGTACCTTTTCTAAACTAAAACATATCCGTGTTATTGGAATATCTTAGTATACATTGTGTAAGCACATATATTCGTAGTTTACTTCTATGTCAGTTGTACTCTTATAAGCCCAACGGCCTACCAAACTTCAGACATATGGTGTTGGCTCTCTTGATATTATTACATGACGTATGCTCAATTTCAATATTAAAATTATTTTATTCATAACATAAATTTCTGTTTAAATTGACATGGATGAGGATATTTGATTTAAAATTGTACAACAGAAGTCATTATAAAATTCATTAGATGTTTTCATAAAACAATTCTTCTGTTGGATGACACAGTATTACAGCTGCTAATCAATAAAGATGGTAAGAACATTTCTAGTATATTTTCAATTCAATGTAAGCTTACTCTAAAAAGAGCGATGACGCGGTGTATAAAATATATAAATTAAATTACAATTATAATAATGATTAATAAATTCTATAGAGTAGTGGTGCATATCATAGCATGTATAAATATTATTATCGTTTGTTTTTTACTCCTTTTGTGATGAATATTTTCGTTGAATGCTATATTTTGACGTAAATACTATTACTTCCAGTTTATATATCCATGTTACTATACCAACGAGTTACGTAGTCAGTGCACATTATGTATAATATTTTAATTAGGAATGTACCTAATTAATTGTTATGAACAATACATGTCAACAGTAACTTGCATGTAATCAAACAAGTGAATTACAAGTTAAATCATTGTTATAACATGCTGACCATAGCAAGTAAAATCATTAATGTCAACAATATCGCACATGTAAGGAAACAAGTCGATTACACATGGGCCAAGTGCAGTTTGTCTACTCCTATAAATACTACAGTACTTACTGCCTAACATATTGTATTTCACTTGCAGTAAACGAATGTAAACAAAATATGAATACACGACCGATGCTTAAGAGCTTATATGATTCACAATGTATACTGTATATTTGAATATATTAGACGAGTTTCCACAAAAAGAGGACTCTTGCTTCAGGTGAAGTGACTGACCTTGGCTGTCAAGACACGGCAGTATGTAATTCTCATTATTCTATGTATTTCCACAAGTAACACTATTCCAAATCTTCATTTATGCAGGACATATGTTGTTGTGTAACATTGACAAGTTTACGATGCACACGAAACAGCAGTGATGTTATTGAACAGAAAAGGGAATGTACAGCAAACCTTCAAAACGATAACACTTTAATCGCAACAAAAACCTTGCTAATATATACATGCAAATTGTTCAATGTGTATGGTAAGTTATACCCAAGCCGTCTTAAAACATATTAAACATATTTAAAATATATGTAAAACTGTAACAGTTTTAGTTTAATTATTGACTGTTTGTTACAAATACCTCATAGGTGTGCATAGGTACCGGGGTCAGTACAGGACTGATCGGTCGTTCTGTCCCACTACAAACACGGGCAATTGGCTCGATCTGTACATAATGTTGTTCGACTGATAGATGCAACGACCAATTATGTTTTCATAAGATGCGTACGTAAACATATATATTTATTTTATGCTTTCCGGTGATTTATAGAGAATTATCAGTGAAATAAAATTGGTAATTCAATGTTTTAAAACAGTGAAAATTACCACCCTGGAAATTTGCACTGCTTCACACTGGTACCTGATTTAAATCAGTAAATGAAACGGATCGTCAACGATGCCGGACTCAAATGTTCACGTCATGACGTTTCAGTTATGAGTGCCGGCAGATTTTCCATTTAAACCCAAGTAAATCGCATTTAAACTGTGAAAAAAAAAGCTTCGTCACTCGTGAAAATATCATTTTCTATGAACACTCGTGAAAGAAAACACAATCTTACACCCAAATCTACAAATATCCTCTATATATTTCTTTACACCACGATTAAAACCATTAAGTTGCTGTTTAGTTATGCATTATATCAACAGTTAATTTGAGCCGGGACGAATAGCGTGAACTGAACAACCGTAAAAGCAGATAAGTACTATTTATATGAAATTACGTGCACTCTGGTTAGCAACCAAAGTACAAATCGGCAGTATATGCCATATCATATATCTAATCTAATATAATTCACGTGTATTTGATAGCGTCTGACTGTGTGTGTTGACGAAGAAACAGTTGACTGTGCAAGACTGAGCTCAATGTTTGACATTTGTACGGGGAACTATGAGCATGCGGCTATGGGGAACTATGAGCATGCGGCTATGGGAAACTATGAGCATGCGGCTATGGGGAACTATGAGCATGCGGCTATGGGGAACTATGAGCATGCGGCTATGATCTGCCCGCGGGGAACTATGAGCATGCGTCTATGATCTGCCCGCGGGGAACTATGAGCATGCGGCTATGGGGAACTATGAGCATGCGGCTATGGGGAACTATGAGCATGCGGCTATGGGGAACTATGAGCATGCGGCTATGGGGAACTATGAGCATGCGGCTATGATCTGCCCGCGGGGAACTATGAGCATGCGGCTATGGGGAACTATGAGCATGCGGCTATGGGGAACTATGAGCATGCGGCTATGATCTGCCCGCGGGGAACTATGAGCATGCGGCTATGGGGAACTATGAGCATGCGGCTATGGGGAACTATGAGCATGCGGCTATGGGGAACTATGAGCATGCGGCTATGATCTGCCCGCGGGGAACTATGAGCATGCGGCTATGATCTGCCCGCGGTTCTGCGGTCTCTGCAATTATAGTGAGTGTGTGTTCGGGCTCGAACAAATTTAACGGCAACCGACACTATAATATCTTCCCCCAAAGTATAATTATTATGCAAACAGGTAGTTAAGTTGTTTGATTGTTTATCTTGAGTCAATTAAAGTCTACTATAGCTTTGAATCCCATTAGCTTTACATATATAATTGTGTTTTACAATGACTGTACAATATCTAGAGCCACCAATCAAAATATATTCATTTAAATAATAGTTAAATAGTATTTGTTTAGAACAACTCCCAAATATCAACATGTATAACATAATATTTAGTATAGTGGAACTGTACGGGAATATTTGTTATAAATATATGAAATAATCTGTTATATAGATTGTATGTGTTTTGCAAATGTTTGCTGCATTGCATGTTTTAGATCTTGTACATTTAGAAAATGGGAACTTCATTAGTATGAGCTTGTATATTTAGCAAATGCTAATTGCATTAAAAGTTATTGTATGTTTACCAAATTGAAACATCATTACATGGTGTAAGATATGGTATAATGGCAACTGATTTACATGTGTAATACGTGTGTTTAGTAAATGGTAAAGGAAATACATGTGTAAGATAGTGTACATCTTGCAAATGGTAACTGCATCACATTTGTAAGGCACTGTATGTTTAGCAACTGATAAATGAAGCATATGTTTAAAATGTGTGCATTTAACAAATGATAACTGTAAAACGTGTGTAAGATATCAGTTATTTAGGAAACGGTAACTGGGCTGATTGGTCCAGCTGGTCCCCATGTATGATTGCATGTGGCAACACGACTCAGATGCGAACCAGAACATGTACCAACCCTGCACCATCCAGTCACGGTAAAAAGTGCGCTGGTCCTTCCACATATTACCAGGCATGCATATTGAGTCATCGTCCTGGTAGGTTAAGTTTGTTATAAATACCGCTGTACTAACTATTTTGCTTTGCCCGATGCTGGGTATACTCTACAGCGTTAAGAACGTCACTAACTCATTATCAACAACTGTTAAGTCCCTTTACGATATTTTATTTTGTACATTTAGATGGTTGTTTGAACAAACGCACGACGACTGCTTGTCATCCAATATTTCTTCATAACAGCTCGAATATTTCGGAAACGTTCTGTTACTTTGTTAGTTGATGGGGTTGGGGCTCCTGGAACACTCGGATCACGTGTTTAGTAACGTGTGGCGTCGGCATACAGCACAGGCAGAGGAACTGTGATAGTCCACCGCCGGCGTATTTCGGTGACCACTGCTTTGGAGAGTCGATTGATGACAAATATGTATCATCCAGGGATGCACAGGTATCTGCTTTTATTTAATTACCTCGACGTTGTGAATACGACCAAGTTTGGGAAGCTTGTATTACTCACAAGAAAGTAAATGGAATCAAATCCGCCTCAGAGAGTTATTGGCAAACCCTATTTCTTATCTGTATTGCTATTTCATAAAATGCTTATAGGGTTACTACTAATAAAACATGGCAACCCATAAATGTACATCAATATAAAATATGTAGATAAAATTCAAGTTAGATATTTGTGTCATTTCACAGACGGAAGTTGGTCCACGTGGTCCTCGTGTAGCACTTGTTCAGCCACGTGCGTTGAAGGCATCCACCAACGGAGTCGCGACTGTACCAACCCACCACCGTCCCCGTCTGGGCGATATTGTCACGGTGCAAACGTCGACATCGGGAAGAGCAACACGCAACATTGTACTGGAAATGGTACTTGTGTTAGATTTAATAAAACATTATACACATTCATAAATACAATTATATGTATCACATTATATAACACATATAAAATTACTCCTATGTTACGAACAGTATTATACACGTATAAATTGGGGGACATATATTTCTATGTTATAGTTTTACAATATTTTGCTTTGACAACATGACCACATAAATTGTATTGTTCACAATGTTATTACACAATATTAGTATTATTGTGAACAGTTATAAATTATTATTATAACATAAACATATTGTGGTTTAGTGTTTCCATGAATTTTAATATAAATATGTTGACATTAGACTGAGCATGGACTTATTGGAGTTATCGGAGCAGCTGCTCTACCTCATGTAAAGATGGACTCAGACACCGTGAGCGTTACTGTACAAACCGCTACCCTACGGGTGATGGAAGGGCATGCATTGGCAATGACCATCAGATCATAACCTGTAACAATGCGGAAGTGTGTGGTAGAATATGCTTGTATACAGCCAAGTAAAGATGATTGAATTGTTTATGTATTGTTCCTATGTTCATTCTAATATCTTTGCCGGTGTTCTTTCTCGGCCTAGCTGACTACACAATGTTCTGACACATGTAAGAGAAAATTCAGCTGTGCTGAAGCGATGTCCCGAATAAACAAATGAATATATCACTGTATTGTTTTCATTGTTTAACTGGAACGCGACCTGAACAAGACAATGAAGTGACTGTTAGTCGTATTAATTAGCTTTATTCGTTTATATAACGGTCTATTTACATACCGTTTAATAATAGAAAGGAAAATGGATAAAAATGTATTTTAACAATTGTGTTATAGTTATAATTATATAATTATTCCGATGTACATATACCATACGAGCAATAGCCACAGACCTAATGTTTGTTCTAAATTTATGTATGTAAGATATTTCTGATTTTCAGTGCGTTTGAGTTCCGGGCGTCTAGAAATCAACATATATGGGGCACAGTCTGTGACGACGATTTCGAGCAAAGCGATGCTAGAGTTGCTTGCAGAATGCTTGGACATTCTAGGTGCGGAGGAAAAAGTTTTACTCATTTGCTTATTAACGAGTGTTTTAGTTACTAAAAATAAATGCGCATAAATTGAAATAAATACCGTATTGTACGATATTCAAAGTAACTATACAGACCATTTCGTTATGTACAAGCTCTACAGGCATCGATCGCACCTTTTGTTGTCTGATGAAGTCATGTTTGCACTTTTTTTGTAGTTCCAATCCACAAGTGATTAATCCGTATCTGGGCTCGTCCAATATGCCTATACTATTCGATAATCTTGAATGTTCCGGAAGTGAAATGAATCTACTTGACTGCAAACACGAAGCGATCGGTGATCACAATTGCGACCATGACGAAGACGTCGGTGTTGCTTGCATATAAATGTACTTTTGAAAAAGCATACTGTGTCAAAAAGTGACAATGTAAATAAATGATTACATCACAAAGCTCAGTGGCTAGTAAATGTTATTGTGTTTTTTTTTCTCCAGTACAGTTTATAACATATATTTGCAGCCGACGTGTCATTTTAGTCGATTCAGTATTCACCAAGATTCATTCCGTCGGTACCTCTCTGTCAGCAAACTGCTCTTCCGTTGAAAGAGGTTGCTATGCCATTTTATATGTGTATTTTTTTTATTTCTTTTTCTGAAAGAGACACAATTGCTGTTTGTTGTTGCATAAACTGACCTGTGTATGCATGTTCCCATAACCTATTCTGGGTAATTAAACATTTAAACATAGCAACTGCTTGTCATGCTAATGTGTGGTTATAAAATTCCTACACATCAGAATTACACACCGTTGTTTGTCAGCTTTTAAACAACCATGCATCGAACTTAATTTCTTAAAACGTCAAATTTGATAAACTTCGAAATCAAGACTTAACTGAATATTACAATTCACGTTCATGGGCATTTATATGCACAAGTATAAACAAGATAAAATTATCATTAATAAATATTGTTCTCTTTAAATGTACACGTAACCACGTTTAAAGTTGCTCAGAAATTACAGGGGGCAGATTCATCTTCAGCATTTATGAATCCCGTTTTCTGTGTCAGCTATTAACGTCACTTTACCTATGGTAGAGGTACGTGCAAAACACGTGTAATTTTAAAGGGACTGACTCACCGATTTTCGTAGTTTAAAAAAGAAGTTCAATAATATCAAAAACTAAAGCGCTAGCACTAACCAACCGAAATATTCTCTAAAAAACATCATAAATAAATGCTTCCGCCGGGACTCGAATCCACGAATCCGATTAAAAAGTATGTCAGGCTAACCATTGATTCAGACGGAAACAATATTGATTTCTGCTTTTGTGGGTTACAACGCATGCATACACAACTTCGTTTTTTGCATGCACAATAAATTAAATGCTTTTATTGTGCTGTTGGAAATAATAATCCAAATATGGATACCGAAAAGAAAGGTGCTAAGCAGAAATGCTTTTTACCCGCATTTAATGCTCATAATTGCAGCGTTTGCGAAGAGAATGACAGAGTCACAGAAGGTCAAAGTTGTTGTCAACAGTGCGAAAGATGCATGTGTTCGGAATGCCTCGGGCTACACAATCAGATGTTCAAGAAGCACGTGGTATTCAATGCAACGAGTGGTCACATGACCATGATCTCAGAGCTTCACAGACTGTCTTGGAGACGTGTGAGGAAGATGAAAGCATCAAACTGTTCTGCGAAGACCACAACATACTCTGCTGTTACGAATCGTTATTCAGCCACCATAGGTAACACCCAGTATACACTGTCATGCAAATGTTTTGGAGTATACGCTTGTGATCAGGAACGAAAAAAATACACATAATTTAAGGATCCACTGGTTATTAAGGGCTATAATTTATTATGCCATTGTCACATATAAACCTGCGTTTAAGATTGATGCACTTATCAGTGGTTTATTATACCTTTTGTAGAATGACATAACGGCTGCAGTAAAGAAGGCCTGAAAGCAATTACAATATAAATATTCGATGTCATTAAAAATAGTTTGGATGAGTAATGCTTACACGATCTTTCAACCAAACAAGACGAAATATTTCAAAATCCTATTTGCAAGCGAAACGAAAACTTTTACAATTCTAATATTAAATTAGAAGTGACAACTTTATCTTCGAGTGTTATATTATCAATTTAACTGTTGTAATTCCATACATGTACATCGTTCTTAGTATTTAAGGACGGAAATTACTATGTAGAAGCATATCTAGGTTTATTTAATTATCGAACGTATTAGAGTAATTCTGCATTAAGTTGGATTATTCTCTCTATATATAATTATATAACACAATCCGATATATAACAATCAGTATAATAATCTTACTGAATATTTGATCGTAAATTTTCTGGATTTTTAATTTGCTGTTGTGCATATTTGATTTAAACATGAATTACTGTGTACAACAAAATAAAATATGCCTCTGCTAAATAATTATGTGGCTTAACTGAATTGCTATCAAATTTCATGCATTTCGCGTAATTGTTTGTGGTTACATTTTCAAAGTAAGCTATCTGAATGCGGAGCAAAATTTGACTGAATTGACGCGAAAGATTATTATATCAAGAAACGGACTATCATCGCCATATTGATAAGAAAACTGTAGCATCTGATAAAAAACAACAACAAAGATTATTTATCACAGAACACAAATACAGTTTATGTTGTTGTTGTTGTTGGGATTTTTCGCCATTTTTAACAGTATTTCAGTCATATCACATCGGTCAGTTAACCTACTCACACATTTCCAGGGAGAGCTTAGCCGATCTAAGCGGTTTGCCAGTACTAAGTGTACATACCTATGCCAGTAACTGACGACTGTTACATTGCATCTATATATTAGCTGACGTGTGTACATACGTTTTATGTTAAATTTGATTGACGACTATGTTGCATATTCAAACACTGAATGACCAAGATATATCCATAAGAGGTTATGTGGCCTCTGTAATTACAGTACATGTTTGGAGTGCGCTCAATGTTCGACATTTGTACTGGGAACAGTAAGCATGCGGCCATGGTTTGCCCAAGGTTATGTGGCCCCTGCAATTACAGTAAGTGTTTGGTGTGCGCTCAGTGTTCGACATTTGTACTTGGAACTTTTGCCTTTTGTGTTGTGGCATATGCAATAACAGTATGAGTGTGTTACGTCTTCAAGTTCGACATTCGTACTGGGAACTATGAGCATGCAGCGATGGTCTGCCCCAGGTTCTGTGGCATATGCAATAACAGTTAAGAGTGTGTTATGTCTTCTATCTTTGATATTCGTACTGGGACCTATGATCATGTGGCCATGGTCTGCCCAGTTTCTGTGGCCTATGTTAATAACAGTATTAGTATGCTATGTCTTCAATGTTTGATATTCGTACTGGTAACAAGGAGCATGCAGCCATGGTCTGCCCAGTTTCTGTGGCCTATGTTAATAACAGTATTAGTATGCTATGTCTTCAATGTTCGATATTCGTACTGGTAACTAGGAGCATGCAGCCATGGTCTGCCCCAGGTTATGTGTCTTATGCAATAACAGTGATTCAACATAATTTAGTTCAAACCAAAACGAGTGTTCCTATATACGCCTTAAATATTATGTGAATAGAATAAGGTATCAACACGACTTAAACATGCACCACAGTTATCATTTGCCACTGTCTTTATCAAGCGTATATTATGTATGTAAAACTAATTAGCCAGAACGACCTAACATATTTTGGATTTAGCAAATGGCTATGGACTGAGTGGTCCAACAACTCGACTCAGATGCGAAACAGAACATGCACCAACCCTTCACCATCCGGTCATGGTAAAAACTGTGCTGGCCCTTTGACAGATTACAAGCGATGCATTCGACTCCAGTGTCTTGTTACGTTAGATGTAATTAGTATGTAGCTATTTGGCTTTGCGAAACGTTTACTGAGATATTGTACCTTTAACGCTTACATGTGTATGGACACACGCACAATCACTAAACGAATAAGTTGTCATATCAACTTTCACCGTTAAAACTTGTAAATAATTATTTAAGCGTGCGCTCTTTGAAATATCATTTAACGGGGGATAATTTTTACAGCAGATCCGTAAGGATTTGTTGGAGGTGGCACTGGTTACTGAACCGCCTTGATGTAGTAAACTCTTAGATGAGTATGCGTTAAAATGAATTAATATCTTAATGTTCTAAATGTTAGTTCACGGGGATGGGCCTCGTGGAACACGTGGAGCACGTGATCAGCATCTTGCGGAGTCGACATACAGCACAGCAGTTGTGACAGCCCTCATCCCGCGCATTTTGGTGACCACTGTTGTGGACAGTCTATTGATGACTAGATATGTGTCCTCCGGAGATGTACAGGTACATGTATTTTGACATTTTCTGCTATGGTATATTTGGGATATTTTGCATACAATATTAAATAAAATAAAATAATTATGCCGCACATATAGAAGATGGCAAACAATTACAATTACGTATGTGATAGTTGTTAGACAGCTAATTATCATGTAATAACATATAGCGGCAGTGTCGACTATGGCACGTTTAGTTGTAAAGTTTGTCTGACGGATATGAAAAACTAGTACATGATAAAAGGTGAACACTTAATGACATTATTACGTCGTACGTTGAGGTTTTCAACATTATCTTATGCGAATTGATATTCGAAATAAATATATAAATAAAAAAACAAAAAACAATGTCACATTCGGCAACTGTTGTTGAGAAAACTGTTGAACTAATCAGATATAAATAATAAAGGGTGAAATTTCAAGGAAACCACTTGCTTGACAATTAAATTCAATAATATAATTGATATCACTCTTAAGTCCAGTTTACACGGTCTTCGTTTACAAATCTGTCTTAACATATCGTGTAAATTAGGACTTCTGCTAGCAGATGTGCAAAACAGAGCAAATAGAACCGCTTTAGCAGACGGAAATGGCCAACCAGAATTCATCAAGATGTACACATATACCAAACATTGAAGTTGACACATATACTCTGACAGTCTTTGTACGATTATATCATAGATACAAAATGTTTAAACATGTCATGAACGCCACAAACTATTGAGTGAAGTGAGCCTCGAGGAACGCCAGAGAGGAATCACATCCTTCTTTGTCAGAAGTTGTAAACATTAAAAGCAGCTCTACTTAAAGCTAATCGCCTATTCGTATCTGCTGCAGTAGACCGTGTAAAATGGGCTTTGGATGTGTTTTATTTCACGTGTTTTACCAGACCGAGGTTGGTTCACGTGGTCCTCGTGGAGCACGTGCTCAGCCACGTGCTGTGGAGGCATGCACCAACGGAGCCGCAACTGTACCAACCCACCACCGTCCTCGTATGGGCGATATTGCCCTGTGCAAACGTCGACACTGGGATGTGCAACACGCACCACTGTACTGGAAACGTACTGTTGAATTTTAAAATACATGCACATGCAATAAGCAATATAATATACGAAACGGTGCACTTTATTGAAACTTATAATATATGACCCATATATAACATACCAGAACAATTCAACAAACGACATGTCATTCGTTAAAAATAACATTAATTATTATTTATTTATTTATCATTACACTCTTATACATGCACGAACAGTATCAATAACGTGGTATTTGTTTATATACATGTATATTGTAGTTTTGCAATGATTCTCGTCTGACAAAGTCATGGACATCGTTTTATTATCAAATAACAATATCTTAATAGTACTTGCCAAAATGTTTGCCATGAACTGTATTATTATATACACGATGAGACATTTGTATTTTGATAATATGTATGGTAGTTTTGCAAATCTTACTCTTGACAACATGGTCGAAGCCTTTGCTTTCACAACAAAATTTTCAATTCAAAACGACCTTAAAACATTTTTTACATTCAGAGATTACCAAGTAAATTTACGTCATTGTTTTCATCTTAGATGGGGGATGGTTCTCCTGGTCAACTTGGAGCAGCTGCTCTACCTCGTGTACAGATGGATACAGAACACGCCACCGTTACTGTAACAACCCCTCCCCTACGGGCGATGGACGCGCATGCATTGGCAACGACCATCAAAGCATTACCTGCAACAATGGGGAAGTGTGTGGTAAGATATCTGTATTTATTGAAACATACTGAAGAGTTGGTTACCTTAAAGGGATATCTGAACGAAAATGTTTTCTATTGCACCATAAATGATATTACATGACATGTACATTAAATAAAGTATAAATAATGTAATATATAGTGAGATATTAAATAAAATCAAATAAGCAAACATGTTTGAAAAAAATTAAAGCTGGTATCAAACTCACAACTTAGGATCCATACTAATCAAGATTCTGTGTTTGATAAACACATATGCCCCCAGTTGGTGCTGGATAGCCCATTTTTTGTCAAAATTAGGTCAAGGTCAAAGTGAGGTCGGGTGATATGGGTGGATTGGGAACGGTAATAAGTAACAACTGTGTAAATATCCAAGTGTTATTGCGAAACGGTAAAATCTAGTTAACCAAGAAACAGCCCATCTGAATTATTCTAAGTGCAAATTAGGTCAAGGTCAAGGTCAAAATGAGGTTGGGTTATATGGGTGGATAGGAAATGGTCATAAGCAACAACTGTGAAAGTATCCAAGTGTTGTAGTAAGCGGTGTTGGTGCTAGACGAAACGGTCAATTTACTTGTCTTTTTGTTTTAATATAATTATTGAAACATACAATTGTGTTTTAATAACAATTTCATCAGCTGTCGTTTATTTTATAAGTCATATAATAAAACAAGTATGGACTTTTTAGATGTGCAATATCATGTATGTCGCCTCGTTCAATATGGATTTTGCTGCGCACCATCACACGATATTGAAGTCCATATTACGATATTGAATACAAATAAACCATGCAAAACTAAACTTCTACCATTTCTAACTGGAAATATATGACGATCAATGAAGTATGGAAGGGTGGGAATGAGAATTGACAACAGTTATTTGTAAAATAATATTTATCAGACCTTTTTAAACTAAGATTGTCACAAACTCTAGTTTATTCAAATTTCTTACTTGATTAAGTTGAAATAAATGTTTAGTAGCTTTACATATAATTTTGAAATTAATTAAACACTGAAACACTTAACATATTTGCTATTTAACTCAATTGTTACTCAAAGTGTATCAGCAAATTTAATACAAACTGTTGTAATTGCATGTTGTAGTATTGCAAAAAATGTATATTGTACATTTGTATACAATATAGTTAGTTAATGTTGTACAGTATGAATAACAATTAACCAATATTAAATAATAAATAACTATGTTTACTTTATTTTGTTCATATAATAATCCATGAAGAAAACTTACTTAAATTAAGTATGGTAACATGTCATTGCTGTCAAAGCCAAAATACCGAGAATGTATTAATACAACTAAAAGATGATACTTAAAAGGGAACATCAAAACTTTTGTCAATATGGGCACCATAATGCAGATCATTAAATTAAAAGTGTTCAATCCAAGAACAGAATCACTGTAATCTTGATGATTGTTATTGGAAATTCTTCTCGTGCAATATAGTTACCCGGACCTTTGTGTTCCTGTGTGAAAGCTTGAAGTGATGAACTACTTTGTTACTCTCAAAAACGTCCATTGATAATTTGTCTAGAATAAGTTATAAATGTTACCATTGATGTGACATCCGGGAACCTGAGCCAGGGAGCTGCAAATACAAAATTATTCAGTCTATATTATAGATGTACAAGTAAATAAAGCATAATTGTTATCTACATACACTGCGAAAATTGCTCCATTTTTTTATTAGAATTTAGATGTCAAATTATGTATCATTTTGTTCAAATGTGAATCAGTTAACACAAAAAATACAGGAATCCGGTGCAATATGTACAAATCAAACGGCATCATAAATTAAAAAATAATGATATATTTTTCAATAGAAATGGTTATGAAAGAGAACTGAATAAATAAAAAATCATATAATTGTATTAATTCACTTATTATTAATGTTAATATATCTAACAAATAAAGGAATTCCAAGTACAACCACAATTGTCAAACAAACCTGTATGCAATGTGGTGCAAATCAAGCCAGTCTTCTCTTGAATTCAACTCATAACACGGAGTTTATGGTTTATAGTGTGTCTTGCACATACAGCACTATTCATGATCCAACAGTCTCTATTCTGGCACCGAAGTAGCTAGTAGCGTTCGAAAGAATAAAATGTTCCACACGATATTGTCACCGATACAAGTCCACGATAGCACTGTTTGTGATGGTAGTTATTTTTATAAATAAAAGCTACAAATTCCACAGTCCTTTATAAGGCTTCCACTTTTGTACCGTAGTCACATCGTCAATAATTACTCCAGTATAGAGAACGTATCAACACACTCACTATGATCAGTAAATACGTTCACGAGCCTTTTTGGTGGTTCACTGTTTGTATTTAGACAATATATTTCAGTGTTTATAAACGGACAGAGTAAACGATCATAGGCGCCGCCATTTTTATAATCATGAGGATAAAACGCATTAAAAAAAAAAATATATTTAAGCTTAACAAATGAAATATACGTTAATTATGTCAAATACATGCAGCTGCTAACCAAAAAGTAAATGTTTTGGTTTAGGTTATGGTTCATTTACAAAATACACGATGTTTATTTATGTAACTTTTCGAGTTTATCGTCGTCCGACGTTGTTCCGAAATGTACAGGAAGACACCGATACGTTACGAAATAAGTCGATATTACCCAATTTTATTAGTGTGCGAATACCTTAACCAAGTGATGACTGACTCTTGGGTAAATAATCAGCATTAAGTGGATATAGCGTAAAGTTATACTTTTGAGTACAAAAAATGCTTGCAAATTTACAATCTTTACAATGTTGTTTACAAACCTTCAATTTACATGTCAACATCGTATATACACATGTCAGCAATAAGAAAATAACTAATTAAAACCATATGTAATATTATCGAATATTTATATCGCTCATCATCACATGGTTTGTTTTGACGGCAGGGATTTCATTAGAGCTATGCTGGCAACCAGTCAAATCTCTGTGCGGAGGTTGGAACATCGCTATTTCGAACTTTCCTATTTCGAAGTATTTTCGTCAGTCCAGCGACTTCGAAATAGCGGTGTTCAACTTTATTGGATTACATGAATATTACAAAATTGTGCAATAATTTTCGCAATTAATAAAAAAATAGGGAGTCCAATGCTTATTGTTCTGACACACTAAACAGTCATTACAAATATTTTAAATGCCGGTTTTAACGATAGCGCCATTTTGGATAAGAAAGCGTTTATCGCACTTGTCAGAAATAGTCAGATGGTTTACAATTAACAATATAAATACAATCAAACATCCAGCTGCATGAGAAAACTCTTATTAGCAGCATACAATCTTTTTAAAGTGCAAGTCTGAATGTGTGTCTTAATTAAACAAGATACATGGCGTGATAATTCTTATTCTATATTTTGGGAGGATCTCGAAATTTAAATTTGTTTAGTTTTGGTTCTAGATCGGACTTGGATTATCATGTTGAACATCCTGTTGACGGCCACATACTTTCTGTTGAGGAAATCCGGAGGTAATCATTGACGTTGTTCATAACAGAGACCAAAAGTCATATTGACCTACTACTAGGATTAAAGTTTTGTTTTCACCATTTGCATTCGTCCATTTATTTGGAATTATTTCTTTAATAAAAGATTAAAATAATGTTATATTTTAACACACATATTTGTAATAATTAAAAAGAATGTAACCGGTAAAGGTCGTACAAATATATGCCATCTTACTCTTACAATCTGCTCTGATAAGCAATGAAATCAATTATTACACAGGTTGCTAGACAGCATCATGGATGACCCAAGGTTCATAGATATGCTGAATGTGTACCACATCGAAACATCCGTACAGGTTACGGTTGGTTACATTTGTCATACTATTATTTTAAATATTATCTTGTAGATATAACTAGATATTGATTTTGCCAACAACTATAGTATTGTCATATTGAATATATGTTTCATGTGATATATGTCGACCAAATTCCAGACTTTGATATGTATAAACATTGTAAGTAAATATATATATATATATATATATATATATATATATATACAGTTTTATGTATGTGTATAATTTAATTTAGAGTTTATTTTTTTCAGCAAATCTAATCAACATTAACGATGTAGAGCCCATTAAGGACCTGAACAAATGCCAATTTCTAACTGATACAATGATATAAAATGAATGACAAAAACAGTAAAATGTAAAATTAAAAGTAAAAGTAACAGTAAAATTTTTCTATTTTTAAAGAAGTGTTATTCATTTTTTCTTTGTTTATTGATTTATTGAAATGTGTATAGTCCGGTTTTTTACTGAACTGTTAAAACATGAATAATTGTATGGAGGTTGAATGTGTTATTTTAGAATTTGACTTTCGTCGCAGTTTTCCATCGTATTTACGGGTATTGATTAGCCTGTTTGATATGCAAAATACACGATAAATAGCATACGCAATTCTGCACTAAACATCAATCGGAATGACCGAGTGGTTTAAAAACAACATCGGTTGTTAACCGAGCGGTCCGGGTTCAAATCCTAGACAGGTACACCTTTTATTTCTTGATTTAACGCAAGTTTTTTTTTTATCATTTACATTGTTTAAACACGATTGCTGATAGTAAATCATGATTTCCACGAACGAAATAATATTTAAAATACCTCAAAGACGGACACGGCTGACGACAACAAAGGAGCGCTTATCTGATTTTTTTAAATAAATTTTATGTTATATGTTATTTATTTTAATGATCATTAAAAATAACACTAAACAAGGATTGAAAAAAAGAGAAAAGAACATGACATAACAAATATCTGTAAATATCAAATCTAATGCAGTTTAACATTTAAAATATTAGCTTTTTGTCCAACAAAAACTAAGTCGGTGTGACGAGCAAAATACTACTAAGCTATTCGCTCTCCAATATTTTACATGTAGAAGTTACTGCTATATTGAAAACCCTGCTTTAAATATCATACACAAAAGGTATTCTGGATTACCTGCCCTCCTCCCCCCCCCCCCCTCCGCTCCCCTCTATCACTCCGTTAATGGGTCGGGCACAAACGGGCATCGCGGCGGCTGTGATGTAGTGTTGGCAGACATTAATTTCTGAGCGAAGTGTATTAATTGAGCGTCTAAATGAAGTTCACACGGACGGTGAGTACATGATGGTATATTGATTTGAAAGAGCGATGCTACTTGTTATTAGATTAAACAGAAATCTATATCCAGAACAATTTTAGGACGTGTACAGTATTTCGGACAATCAGCAATAACGAGAAATTTCGGACATAACTTGTTTACATGGGATCTGCTAGTTAGACAGTCTGTTATTTATTTCCTGATTACAATACATATGTTTAATGTAAACTGTTTGTCCTTGGTCATTATTGTAATGTTTACTATGGTGTACATAAAAGATGAATATTGTAATATTGTTATATACATATCAATCCTTGTATAAAGATACCTATATTTAGAACAAAGACTGTTATGAGTATTAACTGTGTATACATAGATGTGGATATTTGTTATACATATAACATTATTTTACTGCATTGATTATTTTCAGATCCGATATGACTGTCCAGTTCTTTTTCCAAAACAGCTGTGAAGTGATCAAACACAGACAATTCTAATGTTCTGTGCAGCAAAATAATCTATGATATTATTCAAGAGTTATATAGCGCAAAGTAACATTATTCGTAACAAAACAATTCTATGCCGTAAAGATTCAAAAAGCAAATGATAATTGATCTCAGTCAGCCGATATAAAGCAGTGTTACATCACGGGGCCATAGGCAATATCCTAAAATCTAGTTACAAACCTACACATAGTGAATGGACAATACGAATGCTCTACAATACTGAAGTGTTCGTTTTTGTACTATATAATAATAAGTGTTACCTGAATTTAGTTCTTTAAATACATTTGGTTTACATTGTATATGTATATACAGAATATCAAGTATTGTACAATCATACTGTTATATGTATTGCAGATTCAAATAAAACCATTATTGTGCTGTGGCGGTCGTAATGTATGTGAAATTTTTTATATTATATGAGCTTTCAAGTACAACCAAGTTCTTGCATGTCTCACAACAAACAGTATGTTTGTCATATTTTGAAAATGAGCTGTAACTAAAGTCATCATGGCATATGTTCAGGATACACTTCTCAATTACAGTTTTCATATCTGGGACTAGTTTAGTACAACATGCTTAAAAATGAAGTCTGCTCAATCATCTATTTGAACATTTCAGTAAAAATAAATCAACACATATACATGCAGTTCAATAAGAAGTGCATAGTTAAAATACAAAAAAAAGGTTTTAAATATATTTAACCCAAAGTTGTTTATTATATTAGTATAAAATAGTTTTGTCAAATGTAAAACGAGCTCAATGTTTAATAAAAATCTAAACATGTAAAAGTAAGTGCATGGTACTGAATATCTCTTGATTGATATGAATAAATGTTTTAATTAAAAATACATATCACTTTAAAAATGCATGAAAATGCAAAAAAATATCATTCAAATAATTTTTTTTATAGTAACTAGTAAACACATTAATTTTGTTCCCAATAAAGTTAAGTAGAATTATTATATTTTCTCAGTTATACGAAAATGTGTATTAAAGATACAAAATAATTATTGAGACTGAATTATTTTCATAAATGTATAATGTTATTTTAACATCATTTGCTTTGATTCGTGGCAATTAAACACAGGATTATTCAACTGGGATTCTTATCCGCCAATCGGAATTTACAGAAATATTTTCATGTAAAGAAATCAGCTGAAACAGGATGTAAGCAGATGTATGCAGTGGTATGGATTGGCTTTATAAATATAGCATGATTTTTTGTGCTAAAATACTCCATGTTACACTCACAAAATGTGAATACTGAAATAAACCTGCGATCTTACATTGAGAAATAAGTTTCATTTTACATAACATTGTTTTCCCCTTATGGTCAATATTAATTTAACTCACACACAGTCAGTGGTAAAACAAGTCATTTAACCGAAATCCCATCTGGACTGTTAAGTCCGAAATTCATTCCACTTGCAGTCTCCACTGTTTTAGCATAAACATGTCGCACACTACAAAATGGCATTATTTTTTGTAATCTAACATAAATTTGCTTTACAAAGGCCGTGTGGTTTCCGGATGGACTTATTTTTGTCAAAATTGCATTACTTCACACAAACCATCACGTCCGACTTTTTTTCGTTTGTGCCAGGCGTACTATATTAGTGTACGAACCAGGAACCAGGCTAACACAAAAAGGTAGTATTTTCTTCCCGATACCCAAAGCAAGCTATCGAAAATCACGAATGCTGGCCGAGGATATAAATAACGCATTCAAACACTTTGTAAGTTTTGACAGTTCAGAAAAAAATATATTTGTCGATTGTATAATGTACACAACCCGTTTACTAGTATTTCATATTGGATTATACCAAGTTTAAAACAAATGTATATTTTCTTTTATGCAAGATAGTGTTGTATCTACTTCTAATCATATATTTAAATCGATAAACTTCACATACACGGAGTTGCTTGTCTGGTAAGAATGTATAAATCGATTATGGATATCTATACATTTACTTGGTAAGTTCATCTACATCGAATTTTCCCAAACACATTACAATAAATATTTATTTGTACATGGATCTCAATATAGTGTGGTCTTAGCAAATTTTACCGCAATATTTATTTGTACATGGATCTCAATATAGTGTGGTCTTAGCAATTTTTACCGCAATATGTATTTGTACATGGATCTCAATATAGTGTGGTCTTAGCAATTTTTACCGCAATATTTATTTGTACATGGATCTCAATATAGTGTGGTCTTAGCAATTTTTACCGCAATATTTATTTGTACATGGATCTCAATATAGTGTGGTCTTAGCAATTTTTACCGCAATATTTATTTGTACATGGATCTCAATATAGTGTGGTCTTAGCAATTTTTACCGCAATATTTATTTGTACATGGATCTCAATATAGTGTGGTCTTAGCAATTTTTACCGCAATATTTATTTGTACATGGATCTCAATATAGTGTGGTCTTAGCAATTTTTACCGCAATATTTATTTATACATGGATCTCAATATAGTGTGGTCTTAGCAATTTTTACCGCAATATTTATTTGTACATGGATCTCAATATAGTGTGGTCTTAGCTATTTTTACCGCAATATTTATTTGTACATGGATCTCAATATATTGTGGTCTTAGCAATTTTTACCGCAATATTTATTTGTACATGGATCTCAATATAGTGTGGTCTTAGCAATTTTTACCGCAATATTTATTTGTACATGGATCTCAATATATTGTGGTCTTAGCAATTTTTACATGTTTAAAGTGGCATATCGACTGTATTTAAAAAAACAACATGTATAGACTCTTTTAAAAAAAATGTATTCGCAAGTACACGATACAATTAATAAACGGTTCCAGCAGGGTATTCAAACTCACGAATGCAAAACAGTATATAGTTTTTGTTTACAAGACAACTGTGTTTATCAATGATTCGATATTAACTCTCTATCATTTGAATTTCTTTCTATCTATTGCATTGTCATAACATTTACAAGTTCACATGTAAAGAATTGCGCAATGGACGCAACTTGTATGTGTCGCAATTCAGTATCTTTATCGCCTGTCTGCTATGCAAAACATATCATGTACTTGATATGCATCAAATCCTATATTTTGTTTTGTTAATTTAAGATCCCCCATCTCTTCCAAACGTTAACCGTTGTGTCTACGCCGGTCTGACAGACCTGTGTACTCACGCTCTAGGCATTATGGGTATGCGCTACTTTCCAGTATAGCTCGCAATGGTTGATTTAACATCGCATTGAGGTTAGATACCAGTAAATCAATGTGTTTCCCTCCGTTTTACATTCGAAATATTGCCTTTTACTAGAGTTCCCTTTTTCTTCTGTTATGAAAAGCCTTTACCAATGTCAGACATGCCTTTTGTGGTTATTTCTAATATCCTCTGTGTGTTTGGAACATTTTTGTGCATTTCTTTGGAGGCTAACTTGAAAGATGAATGTTTGGGGGGGGGGGGTTTACTGTGGCATGGGGCTTTTGTCGAAATATTCCTGCCTAAACCCTAGGTTTTTACCGGTGTCTGCATTCAGGTGAGACGCATTTTCTTAGAAGTAACATGCCCTATGTTTTTATTGAAATTTTTGGAAGAGGAAAAATTCATCTTTTAACAGACACCAAGCTTGCACAATCCGAAATCTGAAAGTTCGCCGTTTTATAATGGGACCCTTTGGGCATTGGATTTACTGGCATCTAACCTTGAATTTTTACACAAAACGAAAGTGAAAGTAGCTTTCTATAATAAACACGCTAAACAGCGTTAAACACGAACTACGGTTGTTTTATATTATAACAGAAATATATTCTACTATCAGTATTAACTGAATATTAGACTGATTAATAGTATCAATAAAGTCATTTCATGAAACATTTATACGCGGGATTACTTCATGCGTAAGCACATTTCGCCGTTTGGGGCGAAATAATGCGGTTAAGTACAGAGGTTCGGCGTGTGACGTCATCCTCTGTGTATAGAATGTACGTGAACACATTTGTTTAAGTAACGCTTGTGCATCAATATGCTACCAACTATGAAAGCGCCCTATAAACCCAGATCACATGGTCGCGGCTTTTTATACGATTTGCTGCGATGTGCTACGCATTGAAACTCGTCGTCAACCGAAGAGGTACAGCACGGCTAGTGAAAACATAGTTTCGAGTTTTTGCTTGCATGATCTATCAAGTTCTTGCAAATTAAACAAAATTATGTATAAATCCGTTACGGTCAATGCACGACATCCACACAATAACCATATGTAGAATGACGTACTGTAATGGGACTTATGACATTTACCGTAAGGGTTCATAAGGCGGTTTTTATACTCCCGTTTGAAAAACTTGTTGTATTATGGGAACGCCCAGGCGGGCGGGCGGGCGCGCGGTCGGCGAGAAATATATGTCCGTAACATAACTGTTTTCAGAATGAATGAATTTTCAAATAACTTGGCAGAAGTGATAGGCATGATAAAACGGAGTGTCGCGTGCAAGTTCCAGGCCCCTAGGTCTAAGGTCAAGGTCACAAATCAAGGTAAATGGTCAAATGTAAGAAAGCAATACTTAACGCTTTGTCCGGAACATAACTTTTTCCAGCATGGATGGATTTTCAAACACCTTGGCAGAAGTGATAAGCATGGTAGGACAGAGTGTCACGCGCAAGAACCAGGTCCCTAGATCTAAGGTCAAGGTCACAATTTAAGGCCAAAGGTCAAATATTAGAAATCAATCCGTACCAATTTGTCCGGTCACAATTCAAGTTCAAAGGTCAAATATAAGAAATAAATTCTTAACACATTGTCCGGAGCATAACTTTTTCCAGCATGGATGTATTTTCAAATAACTTAGCAGAAGTGATACGCATGATAAGACCAAGTGTCGCTTGCAAGAACCAGGTCTAAGGTCAAGGTCACAATTTAAGGCCAAAAGTCAAATATAAAAAACCAATCCTTACAAATGTGTATGGAGCATATCTTTGTTCATCATTGATGGATTTTCAAATAACTTGGTGTCGCGTGCAAGAATCAGGTCCCTATGCCCAAGGTTAAGGTGACAGTTCAAGGTCAAAGGTCAAATATAAGACATCAGTCCTTACCACTTTGTCCGCAGCATATCTTTGTCAAGCATGGATGGATTTTCAAATAATTTTGCAGAAGTGATAGTCATGGTGGGTCAGAGTGTCGCACGCAAGAACCGGATCCCTAGATCTAAGGTCAAGGTCACACTTAACGGTCAAATGAAAAAATAGAAAATCAATCCTTAAGACTTTTTCCGGAGCATAACTTTGTCCAGCATGAATGGATTATCAAATGATTTGGCAGAAGTAATAAGAATGATGAAACCGAGTGTTGCGCGCAAGAACCAGGTCCCCAGGACAAAAGTCTATCTTAGTGGGCGTATCTTAGTGGCAATGGCACTCTTATTTGCAACTATATACGTACACAATACTTCGTTTACATGCCTACATACAATGTATTTTAATTTGTCGCGATTTATTCACATTGTTGATCAATGTGTGCATGTGTGTATAACTATCCAAAACAAATAAATGTGTCCTTATTTCTTATGTGTAAAGTATAAAGTAGAAGGCAAATAAGACGTTGTAGAAGATCATGGATGTTTCGTCTCGTTTTCCTCGCGATCTACGCATGGTAGATTTGAGCTCGAAGTTGCATTTTTCTCTTATTTCCCAAACAACATTAATCAACATACATTTAAAATAGAGAATGTACAAGCAAGATAGCAATCACGTACGGGATCGAGAGGGATAACAAGCCTTCCGTTTCCAATGGTGGTAGACGATATACTACAAACCCGTGCAAGGTGATACTCTGTAGCTTAGTGTAAATTAAGTTCACAGAAGAACAAAAGGAATATATCTTTTACTGGTTAAAAGACCATTCATTACAACGATAGCTTGGGCAAATATAAAATAAAGAACTAATTGCGACATTGTTAACATCTATTTGTTTTATGAGTATGCTTAAACGAATGGTAACCAAAGCAAAGATAGCATTTATCACATGCTTGCAATGAGAGCTATAAATGGTTAGTATGGCATCTGGTATTTGCATCTGATAATATGACAGGGCATATTAAATACACTCACATGTATGCATACTGATAAAGATACGAGCTCTTTTAACAGCTGTGGTAATCGATCTTAATCCTATATAGTTAAACACATTTGTTATATTGAGATCAGGAAGATATTTGATGAAGTTGTAGTTTTGCATACCGATAGTGTATACATTTAACAAATGGTTTGTATTTCTTTAACTTCATATTACTCTTTATTTATAAAATTCATTTTATCCTACAGTTAAATTGTTAATAATATTCTAGTTAAACAGTTAAATTGTTAATAATATTCTAGTTAAACGTGTAATATATTCGCACAATTACAATTAACTTTTAAGTATCATTTTATAATCGAGATATACACAAAATGCAAACAAAATGAAATAAAACCTTATTACTAAGCATGTATCAATCAATCGCAGAAGACTGTTGTTAAATTAGGTTTCTAAAGTTGAAATAAACAGGTCCTTGTTTCGGTTGGTAAACGTTTCATAATTATCACTTTAAATTATATTGTATTTAATCAAAACCTGTATGACTAGATTACAAAAAATATGAGCATAAATGAAAGACAAGCTTTGTTGGATGACTTTTGGGTATACATTCAGACAAATTAAGAATACTAAACAATAGCCCCTGTAAGACTCTTTGTCATCAATATGTCTTCAAAACGTCTACGATTTAATCGGTAATGCTTTGCCTTCTGTAATCCGTATTGTTGACTTCATTGTTCGTGGTTTAATTTTTGACTTAAAAAATGTTCGTGGGTTAAGTTTATTATCTCCATAAGGGAAACTACGTATTGCTTTAATGACGTGAGCGCGCGCGCTGTTAATGTAATGTAACTATTACCAAACTGTTAGGTGTTTGATAAAAAAGACTATTTGACAACGTTGTGTACAATAAGGTTATATATTTGGACTCGTTCACAGCTGACATGCTCATATTAGACTCGCCTATTGGCTCGACCATCATTCTTTGTCAGCTATACACTCATCCAAATATGTCACCGTCTTGTGCAAAAAACGCTGTTAAATAACAGAATACTATTCAACACAGTAATGTATTCGGTATTTATTTACTTTCAGTATCAGCAGCGTCCAGACCGCCTACAATTTAAGGAATACAGTCAATGCTTTGCCGTTAAAGGAAACCAGCGATAGTGAGTTCTTCAATTATCAATGATTACTTAAATTATTGCAATTATAATACTATTAATAATGCATTATGAATAATGAAGTACCAGAAAATCGATATAAATATAACAAATTCACCGTTATCGGTAAAAGTACATATTGTGTAGTCAACATTTACTGGTGTATGAATACAATCAGCCATATCTGAAACATTTTACAACAATTACTTTTATTACGGTTGTATACTTCCTTTTATTCCAAATAAAAATCTACTTATGTAAATATTGTGTGTGTTCTTTTTTCGATAAGCATAATTAACATACTTTAAAAGGGATAATACATTACATATTACGATTTTATATTTTTATTATTGTTACGCTTCTTACATCAGTTTTACACTCATAAGAAAAAACATCCACATTTCCGAATTCTTACTCTTGTTTATGTTTCCACTATCAGGATGAACACATACATACATTTATTTTTCCTAACAGGTGTAAATAACATTCACTGTCAATGACGAAGGCCCACTGACTATCGAGCCGTGTAATGGAGACACACACAGCCTTGTGGCCGAGCAGCAGGAGATTTCTTCGGCACAGCATCACATGCTATATAACGTTACAGTGAAGACCATCAAACTACTCGACAGGGATCCGGTATTTGTCCTTAGAATAATGGCAAATTATAATTTTATATTTAAAAGCCGTGCATACAGATATATACGTTTAAATGTTTACATTATCCACAGCCATCTGGTAAGACAACAAACAGTAGGTTAAATAACCAAATATACGCATTTATTTAATGCTAAGTAGTGAAATATTGAAAAAATAACAGTGATATATATCCTTTTATTACTCACAATGAGGGAATACTTTTTTTTAAATTAAATTTGATTTGAACAATATTTAATGGTAGGTGTTGTCACCATTTATCATACAGAATTACAAAAAAAGAAAAGTAGTCAAGATTAATAACAGCGAATGTTAAGTATACCTCTCTGATATATTGGTGTCTTTCTTCTTATTTTCTCTTGGATTTTCCTCGGTGTTACTGGGCCAAGGAGACTTATACAGGCGATTTCTTGCGGTACACGTTTTTCCCACAAGGCATTGGAGCTCGTTATCTTGGTCCAAACTTAATTTTAGCATCCTAAGTATTTATTATATCCTTTGCGCTTTATTAATTCCCGCATACTATACTTGCATTTATTGTTTACTGTTGCTATGAACAGTAGTCTCTCTTTGTTTACATAATTGCGGTATTGCCAGTTCTCAAATTTCAATATCCAACAAGAGTAAAATGTACCCTTAAGTAATAACTTGTGTTCATTTAGCACATGCTTAATAAAGTATTATTTTGTGTGTATTAAGTCTTTATATACAGTAATCACCCTTTAGTATTTAAGTATCCAATGTGTTATTGTAAGAAGTGTTCAACGTTTAATTCTCCGCCATATTGACCGGATTGTAATCCAATTGTGTTGTTAAATCCGAATAATTAATATAGAAAACACTGTATACCGATAAGTAATCTATTTCAGAACACTCTTTCAAGGTACATCTTTGGTTGTTTTACATTTTAACGCCCATCTATGAGTTTAATCATCTTGAATTGCTTGCGAAAACACATGCGCGTTTGAAATGTCGTGACTATGTTAACTATTGTTTACATCATAACACGTATGCACACGCTATTTTTAAAAAATGAGAATTTCGGAGAACTGAACGCACATTCACTTTCAATACGTACTTCTATCATAAATATAGTTAAACCTAGCAGTTAGTATTAACTTCTTGATTCAAGGCTGACCATTATTCAACAACTACGTGTATCGAATTGTATTTAAACTTATATAAATTTAGAAACCTGGATTCTGCGTTGCCTATGAATATACTGTATAGCGTAGTAGACTGTTGTACTGTAAACACGCTGCCATGATAATGCCTAAAGTCAAACATTTTGCGGTTTAAATTTCTTAACTAATCCACGGCACATTTTATCGTAATCCAACATGGCGCAGGAATGTTTATTACTAACACGGATAACTACGCATTATACAGAAAATAGTACTGACATATAACTGAAAAATACGTTCAAAATAATTCAAACTGTAAAGAATACTCAGTAGCATTAAAATAAAACGAAAATGTGTTTGTTGTCGGTGTGATATCATCACCGGAAAGGGAGACAATTTACATATTTTCACTCGCGCAAGAGCTCGTGAAATGTTAAATGTCTCCCTTTCTGGTGATGATATCACGCGTTATCATACGGAAAACAAATTATCTTTATATATCGCCACACCATCAGTTTCGGACGTACATGAATTTCAGACGGTTTTTGTTGACATCGTACTTACCTCTCGTTAAACGAAATTTGACGCATGATTTTTCCTCACAGGACGGAGTTTCGTCGTCTGCATCATTTTATTATACAGGGCTCGACATTAACGGTAGTCCGGGACAACCAAATTGTTGGTCCGGACAAGTTAAAAAAGAATCTGCTAGTCCAACGGGACAGGTGGTCGTTATCTCTAATTACGTAGTAACAAAATTGGTTAAAAAATCCAGGTCTAATTAACCCAAAACGGAAGTCACATCCTCAGGGTTAGTCAGTTAGATAATAAGCACATATGGTTGAGTGCAGGATGCATATTATTTGTAAAATACATTTTAAATGATATGTTTTGGTATCATTTTAAAGGTATATATGTAAGCAATAAGAAAAAAGGCTCTTTTTGTGCACTATTTTTTGTCTAGTGGTTCCCAGCTTCATAACTTTTGGCCCATGTATTCATGCGCAAAATGGCAGCCTCCATGCCCGTCAAAACCGGTGTTTTTTCTAAGGTAAATATTTTCAGTTGCAACACATAGAATTTTTTGACATGCTGTTTTTTTTCAAAAGGTTATGTCCTCATCTTTCCAACAATGTATGGTGATATATTGGAAAGAAGCTTGGTCATGGTGAAAAGTGAGGTCAAATTTTTAATATTTTATATGTAACAAAGAAGGAATTTATTTGCGCCTGCGTAACCTCCAGTAGTTTCGCTGAATTGCCTTCGAAAAGTTATTGTTAGCATTCTGACGATAAAGCGCGAGGTATTCCGATACTTACATGTAATACTACACCGTACTGTTGACAAGGGAAATAAATCTTACATTTTTTAATTCGCCGCACTGACACGGTTACTCCCCTTTTATATTATTTTACGTCATCATTTTCACTTGCACTTTGTTTACGTTAGTTAACATTCAAGTACCATGTCGTCTGCTTAAAATGTCAGGTTTATTTTTGTTTGGTTTTTCCTCGTCAAAATCAGCAGAAACATAAATAAATCCCCTAAAGGATGAAAAGAAACAAAATGTAATTATGCAAAAAAGAGAAAACGCGAATTTGTGCCTAAGTGGCTGGAAGAATTTGAATGGCTAAGATATGATGAAAGTATGGGGACAGTCGCAGGTAACACCCCTTCTTGTCAGTTTTGGTGTCTAACAATGTTTGTTTAATAAATAACTTTTTAAACACTTAATTGATGTTGTGAAATATTGTTACTTACATTTGAAGGTCAGGACAAGTAACTTTTTGGTCAGGACAAGTGAAATGTTGGGCTACTAGTCCGACCGGACAAGTGGTTTGAAAAGTTAACGTCGAGCCCTGATATATGGAGATAAGAAAGTTTAAAATGTATTGTGGTTGAAGAAAAGAATCTACAAGAAGAATGGGTTGCTAAGAGGTTTGATATTAATGTAACAACACATTAAGTTCAGTTCCCCAATACAAAACCTCAATACAAATTTGTATAGTTAGAAAATCAGCTTGCTATAGAATCACTTTTGCATATAACCTGTACACCGTCCGAAACTGATGACGTGAGTCCCTTTTAAGCAAGAAATACCGCCATGTTTGTTTTTATTTTGGCAAGTTGTAGACAAAATAAATTGTATTCCGTTATATTACATGTTAGAAAACTCTAACCAGTTTTTATATGTGACAAAACATTTTATCCTCAAAGCTTAATGAAAGAAAATGTTTCATTTGATTGTTAAAGTCGTCCGAACCTGATGCCACCAGGATATATGTCTTAAAACTTTTAAAATATCGATATTTATGTTATCCAAAAGCCTGGAAATTTGCAAATAACATGAAATAGTTTCTTTCTATAAGTCTAGAGTAATACAGACTAATATAGAATATAGGATAGTCTATAGTATTAGCAAGATATATTTGCAGGCCACGGGTGAACGGACGCTTTATACGATCAGATTTATCATCAAGGACTCGGAAGGCCTTAATGTATGTTCATGAGTACATCTTTCTTAATAGTTGTTACAGTAAAACTTTCGTGTGTTCTAAGCTAAAAAAAAACAGTAGTCTAAAACAATTACTTGAACGAATATAATGAGAATGTAATGTGAAAGAATTTTGCCAAATATCATTTAAAATACATAGTTCACGATTTTCGCTCGATTTCATGTTCTGCGTGATTTTCATTTTTACACCTGTTACGTTTGTGTACTGTGTTTGAACATAAAATGTAAATTGGTTCATATAAAACTGATAGCATTTTATTGAAAGATTACCGAGATTACATTGACTTTATTTTTTGTTTAAATAGTACATACAGGTATCGAAAAACAATACAAACAATTAAGTGGATACTTCTTTTTTTGGTCGAGCATATATATATCATACATATGTTAACAATGACTTTTATTGCCAACAACACAAAACATTTTATCGGTTTGTCTTTGTCGTCACTGGCAGTACATGTGGTGTCGTTTTCGGTTGCTGTTTCACCATCACCATTATCATTATCCTTATTGGCATCATCAACATCAGCCCAGTCAACGTCAGTGGTTTCGTCGTCACGAGACAGATCCTCCCATGTCACAATGACCTGGAAAAAAACAAAGGACTTGTTTTATGATATACTATACGTGACCGTTTTATTTTTCTTCTGTCGAACTTACAAAATAATGTTGATATTTGCCTTGTACATTTTTTTTTCAGTTGCGTATCCCGTCGCCTTTACACTTCCTCTATAACAATTCTGTGCGTGCAGCAGCATGATCTCCATGTCTCTGTGCTGATTGAATTGAGACAGTGCCATTAACGTCATGAAATATCAATCTCATTCGTCTGTGCTTCTACTAATAAGTTATAGTCCGTATTTACCAACAATTAGAACAAACAAATAAAATCTCGTTTCCAGTCCGATGACTTACCGCTGTACCACCAATACCATGTGAGTGAAATGGTTGTATACCATGTGAGTGAAATGGCTGTAAATTCATTATTTCAAACAAGTATATCCGACTCATTAGTTAAATGAGTCAAGTATATGTCTATTGACTGTTATTTTATTAATGTCGGCTAATTTAAGTCGTTCGGACTACACTTTAATACTATGTTGCAAACAATATGTCAAATTAACACAATTACGTGTTTTTAAAATACAGTTATCGTGGCAATAGATTGAAGTGCGTTTTGTTGCAATATCTCAAGTGGACCAATTAAGAAGAATAGTACAATCACTTGATTAATATCAAAAGATTAGCTTTTGCAGAACGTATGTTGTAGAAACCATTCAATAATTCGGCAGCATACGTGCAAATCAGAGCTACAGACTTTGACAGTGCCAAGAACGCGAGGCTCATCTATAGATGACGGTGCAGTTTTTATTAGTTATACTTGTCAGTGCTTATGTACGTAATCCACTATAGAATGTAATCAAATAATTGTAGAGTATTTGGAAAATATTATTATTTGGTATTTTTGTATTTGTCTATTGCAGTTTAACGTTTTATTTTTACTTTTCAAATATACGATATTCTGTTAAACTATGCACAGATACATACTACATATTGCAATGTTTGCCTCTTTTCTGTTTGTATAACCCAACACACGGGTAAGTACCGTTATTTGTTGCGTTGTGTAAATAAAACCATACTGGCAATATATGTATTATTGATTAATAGATTAGGATTTTAATTATAATCGAATTTAAGACATGTTTGTTTAGTCACATACATTATTTAAATGCACTAACAAGATGTTCCACGATCAGACAATGATTTAAAGTTTGATTTGATTAATAAATAATAAAATGCATATGGATCGAATAATAAATTAAAATTTCCATAAAATAAATGGTACTTTAAACGTTTGATTTTTTTATTATTTACTTAATGCAATAAAACTAGCCGATGTTTCTCGGGGTTAATTTTGAATAATTTAGACTATCATGCAAGTCACCGAACTTCAACTATGAATAATTGGATTCTAACACTGTGTAGAATGTAATTGCATGTATTACAATGATACCTTACTGTCAGTATTTTTTGAATTAATATAAGTTTGTTTTGATTATGCAAAGTATATCAACGCACACAATGATTACATGAGCCATTTCAACATTACTCCGGACACTGGGGTCGTGCACTTGTTGCGGGAACTTGACTACGAAAACAGCTACTACCAGTTCAGAGTCATTGTGCTGGTAAGACTAATTGGTTTATACACAATTTTCTGTATAAATCATATTGCATCTGCTTGCATGTATATTTTATAATTTGAAAAGAGTTAAGTATAGTAAAATGATGTAAAACGAAAAGTTAATACTTAAAAAAAAAATCACGTACTTTTGCTAAGTACCACAATTTAAAACTGAGATGCTGTATAAATGCCAGATAAGTCATGCATGATATGTTGATTCCTAAACACCTCAGGATCACGGGAAAATCCTTCTCAGAACACAACCACGGATCTGATCATCAGGGTTAATGACGTTCAAGATACTCCGCCCTTTTTCACGTCCATCACCTACGGAACAAACATTGATGAGCGAGTTCCAGCGGTAGGTTGTAAACTTGTTGCTGTGTGGACGGTTACGCAACTGATTGACGCATTTTGCTTCTTGTAGTGGTGGCAGAAAGGCAAACGCGAAAAATATTAAATTTTGTATTTATTGATTTCACCAGAACTATTGTTTTCAAACAACAACAAAATATAAAATAAATACAAAATTGACAGAAGAAAATAATGAAAATGTCAAAAATAAGCATCATCAATTATCGATTAACATACAAGTTGTATTGTCGGCATCCAAACTATAATTATACCAATGTTCTGCATTGGCTGGCAAAATGTAAATCATAAACGTTACGTTTCGGCTACTTCGCGATATGGTATGCTTTTGTTTTTTTTTCGCAGAAAACGTCAGTTATACATTGTACACATTGCAAATTAGAAAATAGTAACAACAAGAACACGGTCATACTAAACACACTTTCAACATTTTTTTTATATTGTTTGCTAATTGTGGTGAAATACCTTCTTTAAAACATAAGATGTGATATGAATATTACAATGACATATTTTATATTAAAGTACAGTAAACATTCTTAGAAATAACAATGATTGCAAGAAAAAAACGGCTAAATCACAGACAACAAATGGATTTTAGGAGCACTGGAGACATGGATATATACCATAACTTGTGTGCATATAATATTAAATGCTTATTTTTGTTACCAAATAAATCTACATTATGTGGTGGAAAAATATAAAATATTTTTAAAAGTAGCATTTAAGCTTTCAGCATTGAAATCACTAAAATATGGACTTTTTTTTAAAATGACGTATAAATCTATTGCAAATGAAACATTTAATGTGGTTTTGTTTTTCAATTGATGAGTGTTTGCGGAAACTATAATTATTTAGCATTTAGACTATTTTAAATAATCTCCTAAGTTGTATGCATTGTTGTGTGAATCGTAGTATTTTGTGAAAATGAAAATGTCTGTATGTATGTAAGTACATATAATTGCATTTTTACTTTTGTTTACTTCACTGTTCAAAATTGTTAATGTATTTTGCCTTGTGTTGAAGGCCATATTGTAAATATAAGGATTACCTTCATTAAATAAAAAAAATAAAGTTATTATTATTATGCAAATACAACCATAATACTGCATTGACAATCTGAATCCTAATGGGCACATATAACCATTATACTTGAACATGCAATTAGAGCCACATACACACTCACTATAGGCACGTATAACTATTGTACTGCATTCACATTCGAATCACTATTGGGACGGAATCATTATACAAGCACATAGAATCATTATTAATCTGTATTTTATTGCGTTTTGCACATATATTTTATTTATTTCCTATTTACACAATATGCATTAAGAGTTGGCACATCTGCCATGAACATTATATATAGATATATGCTTTTTAGAACAACACTGTTATTTGTTTCTTGACTGTTTTTGTTCGTTTAAATGCACACGAATGAAACGCTGTTTTTTCACACATTAACTATTATTCTCTCCAGTTTTATAAGCGAATAAATTATCATATCTTCAAGTGCAACACCCTCGCAATATTCCGTCATTTAGCCAGACATTACGTCATATAGACGTATTTATAAACACCATTCTGATGTATTTATTATATTTGCATTGTCACAAAACTCGTCAAAATAGTGTTTCAAAAGACTAGTAAATTATTGTTCTACTTGAGCAAGAATGTAATGCCAGAATATATGCACCCTCATAAAATGTTGGAGCATAAACTTTACATTACTCTCACAAGTAATCTTTTATATTAACTGTCATAAATTGTGTAAACTTATTTGGCTCTGCCAAATCGAATAGGTAAATGTCTTCAAAGCAACTTATTCTTGTAAATCTCATAAATTGCGGCAGTATTGACTCATCAACAAGGCTTGTCACAGGATGTGACGTATGCCCCCGAAGCATATGCTTGTTAAAGAAAGGCAACAGAATGTCATTTACATGTTTGCAAAAATGACGCTTCGTACAGTATGGTCCTTGTACTCTGCACTTCCTCTCAACATCCTCTATCAGTATATGTGGTTTTATTTTAAAGCACTCAAATACTAATGGAGTTATGCACTGCACAAGAAAATTAACTGAAGGGTAATAACTCCATAAATATTGAAGAAATAGTTAAGGTATTTGTACCTCAACGTCCTCTATTAATATATGTGGTTTTATTTAAAATCCATTCAATACTAATGGAGTTACGCTGTACACAAAAAATATAGGGCAATAACTCCGTAAATATTGACGAAAGAGTTGTGGTCCTTGTGCTCTGCACTTCCTCTCATTGCCCTCTATCATTATATGAAGTTTCATTTGTATCCATTAAATACTAATTGAGTTATGCTCCGCACAAGAAACTTAAACAAAGGGCAATAACTCTGTTAAAATAGAAGAAAGAGTTTTGGTCCTTTTATTCTGCAGTTCCTCTCATTGTCCATTACCATTCTATGATGTTTCATTTGAATCCCGTAAATATAGTATGCTCCGCACGAGAAATTACTGTTTCACACAAGAAAATAAAAAAAAGAGTTGTGGTCCCTGTGCTCTGCACTTCCTCGCATTGTCCTCTATCATTATATGAAGTTTTATTTGAATCCCTCCATTACTAATAGAGTTGTGCTTTGCACAAGAAAATAAAACAAAGGGCAATGTCTCTGTAACTATTGAAGAAAGTGTTGTGGTCCTTGCACTCTGCACTTCCTCTCATTGTTATCTATCGCTATATGAAGTTTCATTTGAATACCCTTCAATACTAGTGGAGTTGTGTTCCGCACCAGAAAATTAAATGAAAGGCAATAATTCTGCACTTCCTCTCATTGTCCTCTACCATTATATTAAGTTTCATTTGAATCCCTTCAATACCTATGGAAATATGCTCCGAACAAGAAAAGTAATGCTTCAAATAAGAAAATAAACAAAGGACAAAATATTTGAATCCATTCAATACTAATGGAGTTATGCTGCACAAGAAGATTAAACAAAGGGCAATAACTCCGTAAATATTAAAGAAAGAGTTTTAATTAATGATTCACATAAGGAAATCAAAACAAAGGGCAATAACTCCATAAACATTGAAGAAAGAGTTGTCATCCTTGTGCTCTGCACTTTTTCCCCTTGTCGTCTACCATTATATTTTTTTTAAGTTTCATTTGAATCCCTTCAATACTTAGGGAGATATGCTCCGCAAAAGAAAAATAATGCTTTTATAAAATAAGGAAATAAAACAAAGGGCAATAACTCCGTAAATAATGAAGAAAGAGTTGTGGTCCTTGTGCTCTGCACTTCATCTCATTGTCCTCTATCATTAAATGAAGTTTCATTTGAATCCATTCAATACTAATGGAGTTATGCTCCGCACAAGAAGCGTGATGGACATACGGACATATGGACAGACGGCAGACTAGGCGATTACTCTATGCCCCTGAAGTTTCCTTTTGGGGCATAATAATAAATTGCGTAATTGTCTTACCGGCTAATCGAAGCTGAATAATTACAATTTCCTTATGTTGTATCATTTTACAGTGTTCTGAAATGCATAATGTGACAGGCTTTTATTTTTCAATGAAGCCGGTTGCCTCTATTAATATTCATTAGCGACTGCTTTTTATTGTTGTTTACATGCAGTGCTATCACACAAAAAGAACACACACACAAAATAGAAATACGTTTTAACATATTTATACATGGCATTGTCCAAAAAGAATTAATAATAAATTAATTAATTAATAATACGTACATGTACATACATGTAAAATGTATGTTGTTCGTTTCTTTCTGCCTATTTGATGAGCATTATGCATGAAAGAAAACGAAGAATATCAATAGAGAGAAAATTCAACGCAAACATAAAAAAAAACACACTTTGGAAAAAAATATTTAATATTTATACTTACATTTATATTGATCAAAAGAGGTAAAAAATGAAATAACAAACTCACATAAAAATTGACAATTTTACAGATTAGAACCGTTAAGAAACAGGTTTCAGTCAAATAACAGACATCCAGTTGAACAATTTAATGTCTCATATCTTTTTAACAAGGAAGTCACCGGAAAACAAACCGAGCATGGTATGCAGTCATCCTCTGCAGCTTGCAAAAGAATACTACAAGAACACCTCGAAAAATGTGCCAGCTGCATCAAATTGTCATCTCCGAGAGCTGAATGCCCCATTTAACATGGCAAAAATCTATTTTCAAGTACGCAAATGACTCGCTAACTGCCAAGTTCAAAACACTCATCGAAGTAGGTTCACATTGGCTAATTTAGCATAAGCCAAGTATGATTTGCACAAAATTCACTGGTTCATTCTCTCGAAAACTTATCCATTCACATTGCGCTAAGTATATCTTGTACATCGATCCAGTTTGTGGCGAATCGTTATAACACCCTGTGACGACAGGTTATCACCCTGTGACGAATCGTTAATAAAATGAGGTGAATTGTTATGTGTCGAACCGTTTTAAAAAATGAAAGCAATGTCGATTACTAATTGCTTTGACTAAAACAATTAAATTTTTCTTCATGTTCACATTTCCATAGATTTGATTCTTTGATAATTAGTAAAATAATAAAAGTCGTTTACCTTTTTCTCGTCTTGACTTTATATCCACACTGCAAGTAAGATTTTTCCAAATTTCTTACACAAAAACTTTCAACACGAAGTGAAAAAAAATATGGTGTTGAAATATTTGCTCAACACACGGTTTTACAATGCATGCCATAATGGGTGTAAACATTGATTAACATCAAGGGCCAAATTGGTCGTTTTAAGAAATGAATAAAACAAAATTAATATACCTATGAAACATTGCGTTTCAAATATAAAAATAAAAATTAATTATTTAAATATAGTTTACGCCTAAAGTCCGGTTCCCACCACACATGTATATGGGCGTTTACAAAACTATCTAAAAAAAACTTTTAACTTGTTTAGCTTACAGTCGTAAATTTAAACTGGAACACGTTTAAATCTTTCCGTCTATTGCTACAGATTAAGAACAGAAAGGCCAAAAAGGCCTTGGTCGCTCACCTGAGACGCTAAGGAACTAAACTGTTCTGAGCAAGTTTTCTGATGACTGGCCTATAAATGTGGCCTCAAGAATGTTTTAAAGCTTTTAGTTCAATTTTACCATGGTGACCTAGTTTTTGTCTGCCCCACATGACCCAGTTTCAAACTTGTCTCAAGATATTTATTGAAACAAATGTTCTGAGCAATTTTCAAGAAGATTGGGCAAAACTAGAGTTTTCACATTTTTTTCTATTTGACTTCGTGACCTAGTTTTTGACCCCACATGACCCAGATTCAAACTCGGCCGAGATATAATTAATACAAATGTTCTGACCAAGTTTCGTGAAGACAGGACAAAAAATGTGACTTCTAGTGTTCACAACCTTTCCCTATAGCCATATAAGGAAAACTTCCACCACCCCATCCCTGGAGGCTATGTTTTTCAACGGACCAGAACCATTGTCAAACTTGGCTGAGATGTCATAAGAACAAAGGGGTTGAGCAAGTGTCATGTTGAATAGGCAAAAAATGTGACTTCTACAGCGTTCACAAGCTTTTCATATATCCATAGAAGGAAAACTGCCCCGCCCCCTTGCGGCCATGTTTTTCAACGGACCGGAACCATTTTCGAACTCAGCCGAGATATCATTAGAACAAAGGTTCTGAGCAAGTTTCATGTTGATTGGGCAAAAAATGTGACTTCTAAAGTGTTCGCACGCTTTTTCTACAGCAAAATATAAGGAAAACAGCCCCGCCCCTGGCAGCCATGTTTTTCAACGGACCGCAACCATTTTCGATCTCGGCCGAGATATCCTAACAAGAGGGCCAAAAGGCCCTAGGTCGCTCACCTGAGAGGCTAACTTTTCTGAGTTTTGTGATGATTGGGCAAAAATGTGAATTCAAGAGTGTTAACAAGCTTTTTCTTCAATTTGACCTTCTTTTTGACCCCACGTGACCCAGATTCAAACTCGGCCATGATATCATTGGGACAAATGTTCTCACCAAGTTTCACGAAGATTGGGCTAAAAATGTGACTTCTAGAGTCGACGAGTGGGGTTATTTACCCTCGGGACTTCGGTTAAAAACCATTGCCCGAGCACACTGCTGAACATACAAGACTCTGCATGTATAAAACTATCACACATCCCTTCTTTTAAAGGGTGTGACACATAAAATCTTTGCAGTGTGGGTACGGTGCTTTATATAAAAATCTAAGGGTAAAAATATATCAGAAGTACATAAAAATACTGTTTTTAAATGAATCTTTGTAAATAGTAAAAAGAAACAGTAATATCTGCTTTAGAAATATATTTTCTTAATTTATACAACACGTGTATAAACTTTAAGATCGAATATACAGCCATTAATGAAGAATGCGTTAGTGTGGGAAAGTAATTTGCATATTGAGTTTGATGCTCAAAATGGATAGTAATTGAACAAATAAGAATTCCCGTTACTATCCGTCTGAACAATCGGCTTTCAGCTTATATATAGCCTAGGGATATGGAAATATGTACTATTATGAAAAACTGCACATAAATATTGAAAATAAATAAACAGATTTTAGTATAAAAATGCTATTAATGCTAGAGAAAAATAATTTTTCTATGATTATAAACATATTTATATATGTTTTTAATAAAATATGATGAAACTATGATATGTGATTTGTTTTAATTTATTGATTTTTTGGCAGTGTAACGTTAAGATAGAGAAGAAGAGAGAGATCATAGCCCAACAGAATAAGATTTAATGATGGAAACACATAATTGTACATGTATCATCATTTTCCTATACCCATTGTTCAGCATATGCTGCACTGGGATTGTTGGAGTCTTTTTTACATAAAGATCTGGAAGAAATATATGATTTTATAATCATATACTGTAAAAATGTTTGAAAACAAGTGTACATTAGTACCTGTTCTTTATTTAAAATAAAACCAGAGATGTTTGCAAAACATGTATGGCCCCCGACTTGCAGCCAAGTGGTGAATATGTGCAATTGTTAAGAAATTTTTTTAATATGCAATTCCAAGCGAGGTCTCGATATATGGTATCTATGTATGAAGTTTCATCAAAATATCTCGATGCATTTACAAGTTATTGAGCGGAAACCGTTTTTATAGTTTTGGTAATGGTGACCTTGACCCCACCCACCCCATATGCAATTCTAAGCGAGGTCTCAATATAAGGTATCTATGTATGACGTTTTATTAAAATATCTCGATGCGTTCTCAAGTTATTGAGCGGAAACCATTTTTCTATTTTTAGTAAGGGTGACCTTGACCCCACCCACCCCATTAGCAATCCCAAGCGCGGTCTCGATGTATGGTATCTATATGTAAAGTTACATTAAAATATCTGGATGCGTTCTCAAGTTATTGAGCAGAGACCGCTTTTCTATTTTTAGTAATGGTGACCTTGACCTTAACCCCACCCACCCCATATGCATTCTTAAGCGAGGTCTTAATATAAGGTATCTATGTATGAAGTTTCATTAAAATATCTCGATGCGTTCTCAAGTTATTGAGCGGAAACCATTTTTCTATTTTTAGTAAAGGTGACCTTGACCTTGACTCCACCCACCCCATAAGCAATCCCAAGCGCGGCCTCGATGTAAGGTATTTATGTATAAAGTTTCATTAAAATATCTCAATGCGTTGTTATGTTATTGAGCGGAAACCGTTTTTCTATTTGTAGTACCGGTAACCTTGACCTTGACCCCACCCATCCTGTATGCAATCCCAAGCGAGGTCTTAATATAAGGTATCTATGTATGAAGATTCCTTAAAATATCTCAATGCGTTCTCAAGTTATTGAGCTTTTATATTTTTAGTAACGTTGACCTCGACTTTGACCCCACCCACCCCATATGCAATCCCAAGCGAGGTCTCAATATAAGGTATCTATGTTGTTTAATTAAAATAGCTCGATGTGTTCTCAAGTTATTGAGCGCAAACCGTTTTTCTATTTTTAGGAACGGTGACCTTGACCCCACCCAGCCCATATGCAATCCCAAGCGAGGTCTCGATATAAGGTATATAGGCAAGTTTCATTGAAATATCTCGATTCGTTCTCAAGTTATTGTGCTGAAACCGTTTTTTCTATTTTTAGTAACGGTGACCTTAACCTTGACTCCATCCCTCCCATTTAAATTCCAAGCGAGGTCTGAATATAAGGTATCTATGTATGAAGTTTCATTAAGATATCTCGATGCGTTCTCAAGTTATTGAGCAGAGACCGCTTTTATATTTTTAGCAATGGTGACCGTGACCTTGACCCCACCCACTCCATATGCAATCTTGAGCGAGGTCTCAATATAAGGTATCTATGTATGAAGTTTCATTAAAATATCTCGATGCGTTCTCAAGTTATTAAGCGGAAACCATTTTTCTATTTTTAGTAAGGGTGACCTTGACCTTGACCCCACCCATCCCATAAGCAATCCCTAGTGCGGTCTTAATGTAAGGTATATATGTATAAAGTTTCATTAAAATATTTCAATGCGTTCTCAAGTTATTGAGCGGAAACCGTTTTTTCTATTTTATTAACGGTGACCTTGACCTTGACCCCACCCATCCTGTATGCAATCCCAAGCGAGGTCTCAATATAAGGTATCTATGTTTGAAGTTTTATTAAAATATCTCGATGCGTTCTCAAGTTATTGAGCGTAGACCGTTTTCCAATTTTTAGTAACGGTGACCTTGACTTTGACCCCACCCACCTCATATGCAATCCCAAGCGAGGTCTCAATGTAAGGTATCTATGTTGTTTCATTTAAATATCTCGATGTGTTCTCAAGTTATTGAGCGGAAACCGTTTTTCTATTTTTAGTAAAGTCGACCTTGACCTAGACCTCATCCACTCCATTTGCAATCCCAAGCGAGGTCTCGATGTAAGGTATCTATGTATAGAGTTTCATTAAAATATCTCAATGCGTTCTCAAGTTATTGAGTGGAAACCGTTTTTCTATTTTTAGCATTGATGACCTTGGCCTTTGACCTGTTGACCTGAAAATTTATATGGTTCTTCCTTTCCTCCCAAAAAGTACCCAGCGTACCAACTTTCATGATCGGAGGTCAACGCGTTCTAAAGATATCGTGCGGAAACGAAATGGTCTGCGGACAGACCGACCGACGACCGACGGACGGACAGGTGCAAAGCAAGATACCCAAACTTCTTCGAAGGGGGGCATAATTATGAACAGTTTAGTATTTTACCAGATCTCTAAGTGGTTCAACATAGTTTTACTGGGTAAAAAAGATGTGTGCTTGTCTTTGCAACTATTGTATGCTGCCGGTATGTGAAAAGTCAAATAATTAACACTAAATTACTTAAAAAATGATGTTATCATAAATAATTATCGGAATAAAAAGAGTATTGGAATGTTATGCAATAACTGGATGGTATTTTAGGGTTCTATCCCTATTTAGTTATACGTTGAAGTAATAATACTTCTTATGACAAATAAAATGGACCAAAGGTCACTAAATAGTGAAGATTTAATATAATATAAATGACTTTCATAGTCAAGTATGTTATTTGTGTAAGTAATTTCAATTTTTAACATTAATGTGACATGCTGTTAACTTACGTTGAATGCTTGCAGACAGGGAATATAGCGAGATGCTCCAACGTAAGACCCTGTCTGTTTCGTACGTTAAGAGAGTTGCGCTATTTTAAAATGAAGGTTCCCCCCAGGGTGGCATTAAAACAATGTTTAAAGAAGTATGTTATATACATAAAATACAGCAATATGGGCTGCTAGTTACAAAACAGTCCCCTTGATAGGGCCACTTTCAAACAATATGTTAAGAATTTAACTTATAAAACAGTTCAGATTTCAAGAAACAAGAACATACATCATTTATAATATACAGGTTAAAAATACTTTACATGAATGAATAAGTTAATGTGTACCTTTAAGGTAATACTCAACATGCTAACATATATGTCAGTGTTAATAGATTAATTGTTTTGGATCACAATTAATGAGATATTCATGTTATTCAACAAGACAGTAACATGGTTTAAATATATAAATAGATACACAGTAATGTACTAGATAACAGACATATTGCCACCCTGGAAGGGATAAAATGGTATATTGGAAGTGTAGGATTGGGAGGCCAGCGGGGGGTTGGGGACTGAGTTGGGTTGGAAAGAATATGAGATAATTGAATGGTGGAAGGTATATCTATTGGAGTTTTGTCCCCTGGACCAGAGGGAGTGCAAGGCTAGATTAAATTTAAAAGTAAGCAAAAAGCAGGGAAGACATAAAATCTCAAAAGATGACTAATTCAGGTAGAAAATGATACCAACTAGGTAAAAATGGACTATAATACGGGATTTTAACAAATCCCTGATAAAAAAAACTTGCAAAGGGTCATATCCAGATAGTAAAAATGGATATAATTATTTAGATAAAATACAGTAGTAGATACTGTAACTATCACAGTATGCCAAAGGTAATAATATTAAAAACTCCAATATCAATTAAATGGTATTGGTCTCAATAAGACCGAGTGCATATAATGGCAAGGTTCTTAGATCCTTGCGCCGTACACTCCAGTCCAACGTGGTTCTTTGAGGATGAGAGGGGAAGGGGGTGTCAGATGGGAAGGGAGGGGGTGCAATGCAGTCAAATGTGTCCAGGAAAATGGACGGCCCCGCCCTTTCTGATTATGAAAAACTGCAATAAAAAGCGGGCTTATTAAGAAACTGAGAAATGTAAATGATGTACTAACGTAATACTCTCGTCTGAAAAATGGTTTAAAATAAGGACTACCAGGTCAATACCATTGACTTGGTTTAGAAAGGTCAGGGAATTCCATAGTTTCCCAATAAAAATTAAACTCATAGAGGGACAATGTAATACGAAATATATACAGAAACTGTAATGTAACACATAATTAATAAAAACAACTAGAGAAACTGTATTAAAGTTGGTTGTAGGTTGACTGCTCCCCCCCCCCCCCATGACATAGATCTTGTCAGTTAGTTGACAGTCTAATAGGAATTTTGTCAGGGCAGAAAAGACCGGGCCCGTGGCCGCTCCCTTGGGGTCTAGCACGTTGGTAAGGTTTAAAACTAGTCCATGGGAGTGCAATGCGGCCTGGAGCTGGTCTCTCTGCCCTGTAAAGGTGTTGCACTGTAGCAGTAGTTGGGCTGCCGTGAAGGGCTCCCGGCACCGCGGACATGCAGGGTCTAGCCCAAGGACATACTTTCCCGCGCCACCGAGTAAAAGAGTGGTTCCTATCCTCAGGGGCGTGATGGCTCTGTCAAGCACAATGCTTGATGAGTATTTTTCAGGCAGCCTGAGGGTTTTCACGGGTCTTAAAAAAGTATGTCGGTAGGCAGACAAATTGGCGGTCTGGAGATTCCACTAACCAAGGACAAATTTCATTGCCAGTGAGTAGATCTCAGTCAGCGCCAGGGATTCCCAAGCATCAATAGCCCCCCTCAGGAGACCCTCTTTAGCCCCCGTGTACGCCTGTTCATCCCATTGATGTCTACGTGTGCTGGACACCATACTAAAGTGACCTTTAAAGATTTATCTAGGCACTGTTGATGAAGTTCCAAAATGTTAGATAAAATATAAGGCCTAGATCTGCTATTTCTGGTTTTGATACACTCACGAGATGATAATGAGTCTGATAAAATAGCAGTTTAAGTAGGTTTATTAACCAGAATCCAGCACAAGGCATATTTAATAGCCAAAGTTCTGCCGAATAACTAGAGAGATGGTTGCTGAGTTGGTGTGTTTTTGTAATGTTTTTTGAAGGAATAACAAATGAATTGGCTACCAATCCAGAGTTAGGGCATTTGGAGCCATCTGTATAGTTTTTAGGTGCTCAGCATACCTGTTATCAATATGAATAAGAGTCAGATTTCGTGAGGGTCTTTGATAGAGAGATGTCGACATCAACAGGTCCCAGGGTCCAGGAGGGTGTTTTGGACGAACTCAGGTCTGCTACAGGGGTCTTGTGGAGACCGGCATCCTCCAGCAGGGTCTTAATACTTGCCCCGAAGGGGAGCGCTACGTGTTTTCGTTTTAGTATTTTATCCTTGATGAATATGCCGGTCCCGACAATTTGGTTCACGGGGTTTGAACCACGCCGGGACATGGCTCTGGCCTTGAAATTAATAGACTGCTGTTTGCGGCGCAGACTTAGAGGCAGCAAGCCCGCCTCCTCCTCAAGCATGTCACTAGGGGTATCTACCATTTTAAAGGCGTTTGGCGTTGCACATGCATAGATTTGGGCTCCATAATCTATCTTTGGACGTATAAGGGACTTGTAGAGAAGTAAGAGGCTATTTTTATTAGAACCGAAACCGGTGCCTCTGAACATTCTCATTAAATTTAAGTCCCTTTCGCACCGTTCAGCCAAATATTTGAAGTATATATATAACTGTTTATGTAGGTACATACCTAGAAATTTCACCACTTTTTCAAAAATAATTTTGGTGCCGCCTAAATATAAGTCCAAAGAGTGCTTAATTTGGTCGTCAAATAACATACCTTCTGTTTTGGTTGGTGAAATTGTAAATCCCCATTCTATTGACCATTTCCATATGCAGTCTAGACCTGTTTGAGCCCTCTTATGCATACGTGTGACATATTAGACCCCTTTAACCAAGTGCCGGAATCATCGGCAATTTGGGAAATAAGCATTCCTGAGTCTTTGACGGTTTAAGGAAGATCATTGACGATGAGGGAGAACAGGGTTGGGGATATTACGGACCCCTGGTGGGTTCCGCGGTCAGTTATGGCTTCATCTGATAACTCCCCATCGACATTGACCTGAATTTTCCTGCCCTCTATGAAAGCTCTGAGGTAATGGAAGCAGTATCCAGTGATTCCATAATCAGCTAGCTTTTTTAAGATGCCAAAGGTCCGGGTTAAATCAAAGGCCGCCTGAAGGTCCAAAAATATAGCTAACACTGATTGGCCTTGATTTTTAGCAGAAAGAATATCGTGTTGTAGTCTTGCTAGCTGATCGAGAGTTGAATGCCCTTTCCGAAAGCCAGACTAGAAGGGTTTCAGAATATTGTTTGTTTCCAATAAGTGCTCTAATCAGTTTTTTACCATTATTTCTAATAATCTGCCTGAATACGAGGTGAGACTTACTGGATCACTTTTGTTCTTACCGGGTTTTGGTATAGAAATCACTGTGGCCTGGGGGGGAGGGGGGAGGAGGTCCAAAGTTTCTTGAGGGATATTTGAATCACAGGAGACAGATTTCAAATGGGTAACCAAAAATTTAGCCTTTTCCATTTATATTTAAGGAGCGGTACAGGATTAAAGCGATTTCCTTTTATTCTGTGAATCTTTTGCCAAAAACCCCTGGAGTTACTTTTATTAACAACTGCTGATTCACAGAAATCTTTCCAATTTTGAGTTATTGCATCCAAAATTACCCGCTTTGCTGACTTTTCTAGGGACCTATAATTTTTAAGATTGCGCTCAGCAGGGTTCTTTTTAAATAGTTTTAGAGCTTTTATTCATTCCTGTAGCGCTTTTGAACACGCCTAACTCCACCATTGCACATTCTGGTATTTTTCTTACCGGAGGAGACGGGAATGCTGCACCCAGCTATAGACAGGATCTTATTAGTTAAATTGGAACAAAAAGTACTGGGGTCCTGGGAGTGAACATCTGCTAGGGAATGAAATGAACAGAGGTCCCTGAACTGAGCCCAATTTGCTTTATTTAAAAACAAAATCTGCTCCCTTGAGCTGGGGGTCTCAATTCCTTGTACAAGATAGTTACACAATGTAACCAATTGTGGGAACTGATCAGATCCACACTTATCTGAGACAGTATCCCAAACAGAAGCATTGCTATCCAGGCACTAGCTGCAGTAAGGTCGATACATGTTGTTGACCCGGAGGGGTCAAGTCTGGTTGGCGAACCGTTATTGAGAAAAACAAGGTCATGCTCATCCAACCATTATATGACCCCGCAACCTGCTGCATCTGAGTTATTGGAACCCCACGCGGGGGATGTGCATTAAAGTCCCCTGTGAATATTACATCATAAGGTCCTTTAATGGTCCTTAAGTCTGTAGAAAGGCCACTTAAAGTCTCAAGATCACATCCTCTTCAGTAAAGATTGGCCAATATAAGGGGCCAGTTCTTACTTATCACCAATTGTATTGCTAGTGCCTCAATAGCCCTGCTACCATCAATCTTTAATCGGTTGTTCACCCCCAGTAGTTCATAGTTGATACAATTTTTAATATCAAAGGCAAGACCGCCAGCTACGTTATTGTCTGGACTGATATGATTTTTAAATTCCCAAGTAAAACCAGGTATTGATTTAGATTCATTTCTGGGAAATTTAGTTTCCTGAAAGGTGAGAACATGAATGTTGGGGTTCTCGTCTAAGAAATGTTTTAATTCTGAATGTGTAATGGAGGTAAAACCTCCGATATTGAAAGATACAATGTTAAGGTCACTGTCCATAGTGATTGGAAATCAGTCTGCGCTTGAAGTTGTTTAATTTGGCATGTGGAGGTCTGATGGCCAGCTTGCGACTGGAGCAGGCCCCTTTGAACTTCACCGGGGTCCTAGCCGTTCGGGTTGGCCTGGATTTATTAGCGGAGAGGGGTTTGGAGGGGGTAGAGAGGGGGGTTTCGAAGAAGTGGAGTGGTCGCCGCTTCACGGAGGGGGGCATCGAGGGTCAGGAGGTATCGGAGGGTCCTTAGTTCCAGAAAGGCTTTCTGTGTCAGATGTAGTGATTTTAGGGGTTACTTTGGATATAGATTCCCTGCTCCTTTTGAATCGGGAATCTATTTTACAAGTGATATAGCCAGTGACACGACGCGCAGTTGGCCTGTCACGGTCCTTTATTATCTCAGCAATTAGATCCGTCAGCTCGCTGAGATGTATATGTCGATAACGGTGATCTGTCACTGGCTGATCTTTAATTTTAATGTATGAGTCTCCTGAAAGCGTGTTGCGCTTGCTGTTATTAAAGGCAGGAGAACTCATAGAGGATGTCTGGGTGTCGACCATTCTGGGACGGTTAGGGGGCACACTAACCAAGGGCTCTTCCTCTATCTCGCAGTCATCTGAGATGGTAAGATTCTCTAGAATACTAGAGTGCACTGACACCAGAGAGTCATTCCCAGTAACGTTGAATAGTGAATTGTCGAAAATTGTAGAGCCAGAACAAGTGGTGCTACTACAATCCGGCAACGGGGAAGACGCCCTGGGACCCACAGGAGGGTATCGCTGATTGGGTGTGACCCCTGAATAGGTGAAACAGGGGGCTGGTTGATTTTGCAGGTGTATGGTGTGCAACCAGCTCCAAAGGAGGAGTAACCAGTGCAGGTGGGAAGCTACTTACCGGTTGAGGGTGGGTAACCTTACCCACTGGTCCCTCAGCTGAAGTACATGCGTACCCGGTATCTGGCATGCTAGGACCAGAGGCTGCATGTGTGGGTGGAGACTTGGACCTGGAATCGGCTGGTGTTGGAGTGTGTTGGACGCCCTCCTTGTGGACCACAGTATCAAGTGCTAATAGCTTGCACTCCGCCTCAGACCAAGAAACACCATAGAAACTGGCATAAGAGGCAATGTTCAAGGCTCTCTTACATGACGGACAACCTTTGTAGGTGGCCGAGTGCGGGCCACGGCAGTTAACATAACGGCGGATGTTGCGGATGCATTGACGTTGGCACTGGATGCCGGAACAGCGGCAACAGATAGGAGGGTGAGGACATTTACCCCCGCTGGCAGTGTGTCCGTATCCCTGACAGCAACAGCATCTGACAGGGGGAACGGGGCAAGGTCTAACGTCCAGGGAGATGTTGGTTCCTGCAATGTAGACCTTGGGAGGGACTGGACCAGAAGTAAGAAAAGTTATTTTGACCAGCCGCGAAAAACCAGGAGGGGATGGCCTAGAGGGCTCGACCCGCTCTAATTTGGTAATTAAACAACTACCAATAGACGCAGGGAGAAAATGTAGGCATCCTTGAAGTTCTTGTAAGTCCTGGTTCTCCGGGATCCCTGCAATAAGACCTGAAGCCGACCTCATGTTTGACGGTAATAAGGCCTGGACCGCGACTGCAACAAGTTTAAAGACTCCTTTGGAAAGGATACTGGTGAGCGCCTGAGCGGACTTTAGCTGTAAAAGAACACAGCCAGAGGCCAGAGGCACAGTCCGCTCAATAAGTCTGGGGAGTTCCTTAATCAAACACGAGGCCAGCTAAAAGATAGTAAAGAGGGAGGTCAATTTACCTACACTTCCGACTGCCTGGAGGAGGCACTTAAGGGGCATGGTATTGTGGGACAGGTGGTGTGCGTCCTGCCCAGTAAGCGCCTCCCTAGTAAAGGGGACAGGTTCTCGCTCCGCCCCTTAACGGTCATGTTGCTCCCGGGCATGGTGGGAATAACGTACAATGTGTCAGCGTATAGAAGACGTGTACACGTAAATGCGTATTATAAACGTATAACGTGACATGTTAATTGGGCAAAAAATATGACTTCTAGAGTGTTAACAAGCTTTTTCTTCAATTTGACCAGTGACATAGTTTTTGACCCCACATGACCCAGATTCAAACTCGGTTGAGATATCACTGGGTCAAATGTTCTGACCAAGTTTCATGAAGATTAGGCAAAAAATGAAAATGAAAACTTCTAGAGTGTTAACAAGCTTTTTCTTGAATTTGACCTAGTGACCTAGTTTTTGACCCCATGTAACCCAGAATCGAACTCGGCCGAGATATCATTGGGACATATGTTCTGACCAAGTTTCATGAAGATTGGCTAATAAATGTGGCATCTAGAGTGTTCACAAGGTAAATGTTGACGGCGCACGACATACGACGGACAAAAGGCGGTCACAAAAGCTCACCATGAGCACGTTGCGCTCTGGTGAGCTAAAAATCATCACAAGATGAAATATTATCCAACTTTGTTAGTTGGCAATCGAAGAAACTACTGTGAAACCGTTTAACACGACATACCCTCCACTCGCCCCCTATCCCCTACTCCACCCTCACTCCCCACTCCCTAATTCCACTACTGCCCGCTCACACACCCCTTCTCCCCATATCCCCTACGCCCCATCACTCCCTCCTATCCCCTCACTCATCTACTCCCCATCACTCCATCCTATCCCCTACTCTCCACTCACTCACCTACTCTCCCTATCCCCTACTCCCCCCTATTCCCCTCTCACCCCTATCCCCTACTCCCCCCTCATTCCCCCCACTGCCCTACGCCCCATACTAACTCACTCCGCCACTCCCCTACCCCTCTCCTATTCCCCCTCCCCACTCCTCTGTGGCTGCTGCTAAACTGCGCGAAAATGGATATAACTATGAGGAGGATTTTTCGGCACATTATGCATTAATAATTATAATAATTATGGCCACTCAAGAATATATAACGTGGACGAAACTGGCGTCAGTCTGTGTCTTAAGGGCCATCAAGTTATTGGTTTTAAGGGAGTGCCAGTCGTCTATCATTTTTTGGCAACTCAGATAAGACACAGATCACTGTCATTGCTGCCTGTAGCGCTTCTGGGCATTTTCTCCCTCCAATGATAATATTCCCAGAGCAAAGATTTTCCTACAACTCGCTTGATGGGTACGAAGAAGCTGCATTGGGCAGATTGGACAATGGTTGGATGGATTCTGAGGTTTTCTTTAACTGGTTGGCAAATGTGTTTGTCCTCAGGGTAAACGCGCAAAATGTGAAAAAAACCATTCTGCTTCTCATTGATGACCACAGCACCCATGTAACCATAAAGGCTTCAGACATCTGCCTTACGCATGGCATCGAGTTATATTGCCTGTTGCAACATGCTTCACAGCTGCTGCAGCCATTGCCTGTTGCATCCTGCTTCACAGCTGCTGTAGCCATTGCCTATTGCAACATGCTTCACAGCTGCTGCCATTGCCTGTTGCAACATGCTTCACAGCTGCTGCAGCCATTGCCTGTTGCAACATGCTTCACAGTTGCTGCAGCCATTGCCTGTTGCAACATGCTCACTGCTGCTGCAGCCTTCGCCTGTTTCAACATGCTTCACAGCTGCTGCAGCCATTGCCTGTTGCAACATGCTTCACAGCTGCTGCAGCAACTGCCTGTTGCAACATGCTTCACAGCTGCTGCAGCCACTGCCTGTTGCAACATGCTTCACAGTTGCTGCAGCCACTGGACCTCAGACTCTTCAGTGCGCTGAAGAAGAACAGGAGGCAGGCCGTGAGTCAGAGCATGCAGGCGAGTATGTCATCAAACAGACGTTCACACGTGTATTCAAAACAGCATGGCTACAAAGCACACCTGTTCACGTAGCTGTGACACGGTTTAAAGAAGCTGGACTGTTTCCTGTTGATGCCGGCATTGTTGCAGAGTCAGTGAAAATTGAACTAAGTACAGTGTTCTGCAACGCTTCAACATCTTTGACATCAGAAACAACAGCAGCATCAGTTCAAGAAAAGGAAAACGAACCACCCAAAGAATCCCACGAAGATACCTATACTCCAAAAGCTGTAGAAAGTAGTAACCCGCCTGAAACACACGCAACACAACAAAGTGCAAACAACACAGCCATGACAAGCGTACCGCCATCTCCATTTTCTAAACATCTAACAATACCCACGCTAAGGATACCCAAACAGACATGAGTCGAACGAATTGTCATTCCAAAAGCTATGACAGGGTCTGCTTACAGACAACTTATGGAAGACAAGCGTGCGAAAAAAGGAAGAAGAACGAGCTAAAGAGAAAAGAAAGCAAGAGCGAATACATAAATGAAAAGAAAAGGAGGAAGAAATGAAGAGGAAAAAGGCAGAGAAAGATACCCAGCATATGAAGCTAAACGAAGAAAAAAGAAGAAAAAGAGAACTTCGCGAAAAATTGTTGAATTCACTTGAGGAGTCCTCATGTGAATCCGACGGCAATATGCAAGTTAAGTCACGAAATGCTACACGTGCAAAAAGCCCTATTCAACCGACTACGTTCAATGCTCTAAATGCATGTGCCGGTTCCACATCACCTGTGTGACTGATGAGTACATGGACATTGACGGGCTTGCGTTCGAATGCAAATATTGCTGATCTAGGTGCATGACAAGTGTAACATCTTACGATTGAAACACAGCACTGAACATTTCGACGTTGTTAATCGTACGAGTATGAATCTGGTTGTATCATGGATAACATGATTATGCATTAAAATGAATTCACAGTAAATTATGTATTTTAATTCAGAACATAAGTTTCATTCTTTTTAACTACGAAGTGTTCGGAGATACATACACAGTGATCGAAATTAGAATTTCAAAATGCAAGCCCTTCGGGCTTGTATTCTTGAATAATGAACAAGAACGAAAACGAACGTAGAAGCCCGAATGTTCAAACCAATTGTTTGTTATTTTAATATATCCATTATGTTGTTTTTGTTTATTAATATAAAATATTGTAATAAAAAGACGACATATTGTTTATAAACCTGTTAACTAGTGATTGATATTTGAAAGTGAATTACTATGACAAAACTTAATTTCATATAACAATGTAGACATCTGTAAGTCAATATACATTTATTGCACAAATTAATATGTATTCTCATGACAAGGCAATCATAATTGCAGGTAGTCGGTGGTACACTGCTTTCTTGAATTCACTTAAATTCTGTATTTTTCAAATAGCATTTGAAGTTTTGTCTGTCACTGGTTATATTTAAAAATAAATAAAACATTACTTATTGTATTGAAAACTATTTAAAAAAATATCAATTCAATTATAACAACTATAAAAATAACTTAATTAATGGTGAAATTATCAACATGTTTATCTAGTATTAAAAGTGTTGTGGTGATTATTAGAAATCAGTGTCTGTGACATTTTTTGTTTAAAATAAAATTATTATTTTTTTTACATTTTAACATTATAACAACAACAATAATTTTTAAAACACGTTCAATCTGATAAATTATAGTTCAAGCCTTTCTAAACATTACCTCAACAAATTTAATTTTGTGAAGCCATTAGCAGTGAACACAGGTCTGAGATACATATTACAATTCATCAAAGTTGACATGCCTGGCTGCAGCCTACCCTTTACATGCTTCCGATAGCAGTAAATTTGTTCTTTTCATAGTGAGAATCTTGCATAATTTTCAGCAAAACTGTTCATTTTTATTTGTTTTATGGTATGATGAATGTCAATGTAACAGTTGCTGTATTGTTCTGATGCAATATTTCAACATTTGACAAACGTCTATTTTCACATTCATATTTTCTGTCACTTTCAGTTTCAATTTATTCACAAAGTTACTTCCACAATTCAGCATTGGAAAAATTAAATCTTGCTCGGCCATTGATTTAGCATTAATCAAACGAAACTTGCTCGGACATTGATTTAGCATTAATCAAACGAAACAGTCTGATCTGCACTTGGGTTGTCCATTAGCAATGGAGCTGGGAGTAAATAATTTTCATAGTATAAATCAAGGCAGTTCAACATCCGGGGGATTTAATGGACAGTAGATAACAGTTAATTTGATTGGTTCATTTGTTAACCACCTTGTGTGGCTAATAAGAATTAATGTTACAGATGTAAATTTATGTCATAAGGCATTCAGAGCTACAAAGTCACTATTGTGCTGATATTTATGGCTCCCAGAAATCAAATTGAGATGAATTGGAAGCAATTAAGATTCAGCTGACCCATTTTCATGCCTCTCAGGTCTAATGGCTTTAGCAAACTGAGCAAGCCCGATGGGCTTTTAATACATAATGAACAAGCCAGTGCCGAATTTTATTTGTCTCGGACATATGGGCTTGTGCTAATTTCGATAACTGCATACATTAGTTTTCTGAAGTACATTCAACTAGTCGGTAATAAAAGCAGTTAGATTTTATATTTCAGAATGACGTCACTATAACCAGGGCCCTCAATCAGTTTTGGGGGAAGGGGCCCACCGCCCTCTGGAGGGGCAATTTTGACCGACCGGGGGAATATTTTAATATGGAAGTTTTTACAGATTATCTGATTTGAAAACTAACTCAATCCGAACAAACTTGAGTCTAATTGTCGTTTGGTAAAAATGTAATGTAATCTTTACGGCAAATGAAACTCCTATAAATATAACTTTGATTATTTTTTAACAAAAAATAAACATAGCTCAGAATCTAACAATAACGCTTAAAATTTGGACTAGGCTGCGGTAAACATACATTGCAGCCATACTCGCGTCATTTCTACGAGTTTTTCGTGATTTCGCCGGCGTTAATAGTTAGCGCATTTTTCTAGCCCAGCACAATTTTATAACGGAGATATGAAACTAATATAATTATTATCAATATGCAACACATATTGTTTGTAAAAGTAATTTGCAGTCCCGCTTTTTAAATTATTAATTAATTTAATGTATTCATTTAAAAGACCAAGTGATGGCCTACTTTTTTAAATTTTATTTGATTTGAACAATATTTAATTGTAGGTGTTGTCACCATCTATCATAAACAATTACCAAAAAAGAAAAGTAGTGAAGATTAATAACACCAAATGTTAAGAATACCTCTCTGATATATTGAAGTGTCTTTCCTCTTATTTACTCCTGGATTTTCCTCAGTCGTATGGAGCCAAAGAGACTAGAACAGACAATGTCTTAGGGGTACAAATTTTACCCACAAGGCATTGGAGCTCGTCATCTTGGTCCAAATTTAATTTTAGCATCCAAAGTATTTATTTTATCATTTGCACTTTATTTTAACACTTGCACTTGTTGTTTACTGCTGCTATGAACAGTAGTCTCACTTGTTTACACAATTGTTGTATTGCCCGTTCTCCAATTCCAAAATAGTCTATAACAAGAATCCAGTGTACCCTTAAGTAATAACTTGTGTTCATTAAGCACATAATTATATTGTTTTGTGTGTATTAAGTTTTTAATATCCAGTAACCACTCTTAAGTATTTAAGTATCCAATGTGTGTTCTTGTAAGTACAGTAGCTAGTGTTCAGCGTTTAATTCTCCCGCTATCTTGTTTTCTTCAAATTCTTGACCGGCTCTAAATCCAAATGTGTTTGTTAAGTCAGAATAATTAATATATAAAACACTTTATGGGTATAAGTATTCAATTTCAGAACACTCCTTACAGTACATCTTTTGTTGTTTTACATGTTAACGCGCATCTACGAGTTTAATCAGCTTAAATTGCTTGCGATAACACATGTGCGTTTGAATGTCGTTACTGTGTTAACTATTGTTTACATAATAACACCTATGCACACGCTATTTTTAGAATACTGAATTTCGGAGAACTGAACGCACTTTAACTTTCAATAGGTAATTTTATCATAAATATATTTAAAGCTAGCAGTGTGTTAACTTCTTGATTTAAAAGCTGACCAGTTTTCAACGACTACGTGTATCCAATTGTATTTAAACTTACATAAATTTAGAAACACGGATTCTGCGTTGTCTATGAATATACTGTGTAGCACAGTAGACTGTCGTACTCTAAACACGCTGCCATGATAATGCCTTCAGTCAAAAAAAAATTGCGATTTAAGTTGCATAACTAGATCTAATCCACGGCACATTTGATCATAATCGAAGATGGCGCTGGAATGTTTATTACTTATACCGATTACTACGCATTATAGAGAAAATAGTGCGGTCGTAATATTGTCAATATCATGTTGAAAATCCCCTAAATAAAAATAGCATTTAAATAAAAAGAAAATGTGTTTGTTTTCGGTGTGATAATGCGTGATATCGTCACCGGAATGGGAGAAAATATACATATGTTCACTCGCACAAGCGCTCGTGAAAATATTAATTGTCTCCCTTTCCGGTGACGATATCACGTGTTATCACACCGAAACAAACACATATCCTCGATATATCGCGATTAGCGGGGTTCATGGATCGCAATCGCGATATAACTTGTCAGGACATTCATGTGCATATACATGTAAACACAAGCCTATTTTCTCTATCTCAAAAAGTAAATGTAATTAAATCACCTTTCCATTGTTGTTAACATCCATAATGTGTTATATCCATAGGTAAAATATTATTATGTTAAATCAGTTATCACGACACATATACTATATCGAAATGAGAAAAATAATGTTAAATCAGTTATCGCGACACATATACTATATCGAAATGAGAAATGCCTATTTGAATTTTATTGTTCAAACGTCATAAACACAAATTTTATTTACTGTTAAAATGCACATGTACTTCTTGAAAAGCCTTTGTTCGGCTAGTAAAGCGCGCGAAAATTATGCTGACATGTACAAAGTCCTCCACATGGAAAGCGTGGTTGTATTGATGGCCATGTAAAAACTTTGTAGCGCAGAGAACTGTGAGAACTTTACTTTTGAATAAAAGTTGTGTAGCGCATACCAACCAAATTTTTTTATCGCCATCGATATGCATTTCCTCTTAAACAAACAATATTAACGTTATTGTTGTTCAGATAGGTCAGTATTGATTTATGACATACAGGTACTGTTATTTTTTGTAATGTACATACATATACTTTGTTCATTCGTTATAACGTGACAATATACATGTAATATATTGATGTGTTTAGACGATGTACTTTGTCTTAATAAATTGTCTGGTCTTGTCTTGTCGTGTGTACGCCCTCCACGTGGACAGCGTGTAATTCGGCTGCTAATTAAAGCGACAGCAGTGAAAGGACGTCGTCATGGGTGGCACGCGCGATATAAGCTGATGACGTCAAACTGTTTCACTTTGATGTTGAACGGATCGGTTTATTGTTTATCGCACATAACATGTGTCAATGAAATATTAGCGATGTAGAGATCTGGACCAAAATGGCTATACTTATGATGCCGACAATTATTGGCATCTTAACTAGGTTTTCTGTTGGGGTTTTTTGTATATTTTTTTTGCAGACCTCCTAGGGGGAATTTTTCCATTTTTTAGGGGAAAAACCATACTTTTCAGGTTGGGGAGTGGGGCCGATATTTTGCGGCAAAAATCGTAGATTGAGGGCTCTGATAACAGACGCACATATAAGCCACTATTGCTCTAAACGGTTAAGGAAAGATCACTTTGTATGTCAAATGGCGCAGATTGAGATACAAGCTTGTATTACCGAACAGTACGTTTTTACACCTTGAGTGTTTGGTAATACCCGCACCCGCTTTATATATATATATGCACAAGGTAGCTCACTCGCCATTTTTTATCGTAACGGAAGTCGATAGGCTGGGTTCAATGTATAAAATTACATATTTGGTCCCCGAAATCGACATAGCCCATGCATTTAGGACCGGGTACTACTTAAAATTATAACCAGTCAATCTGTCTCAATCAATTTCCGTTCAAATGGAAAATGGCGAGTGAGCTACCTTGTATATATTTAAACATTAGGGAATAGGATTATTTTTATTTGTTAAAAAACAAAGTGCTATGGAAATGTGCACGATTTTCGGACATCACGTGATCAATAAACAATAATATGAACATTGATACAACTTAGCTTGGAATACTGCGTAAAGGCAAGCGTAAAGCAAGTAAGGTGGAAAACCTATCGCATAATAATTAAATTCTTCCTTCTCAAAGTGTGTCCAGTTGTGTTTTTTCTCAAGTTTAAATTATGATATACTTTGTCACCAGCGGCCGCGATTTGCTTCAACCGGAAATGACGTTAAGAGGTTACAGACAACTTTACAATGTTTGTGCAATGAGCAGACATTGTATTGGGCGCGGTTTCACAAGACAGTTTTAAAAAGGGATCTAACAATATCTACAGATATTTAATTATGTGATGTGTATGCAGTATGAAAATATTTAAGACATATAATAGTACTTGGATCTCAGGATAGTAAAAGTCAATAATAATAAAAATAATAATCCCTTTGAGAATAAAATTTTACAATGCCCCTACTTTGATCGTTATATTTAGTTCTGCTTGAAATTCTAAACTTTATAAAACTATCACCAGATACATGCATAAAAATAGAAAAACACAGATTAAAGAAGTTGATTTTGCATGAGCAATAATTATGGTTTTTATATTGCAGCACGTGCAAACGCCAAAACGTCAAGCTAATAAGCTCGTTTATTATTCCTCAATACAATTTTCATATCGCCTGAAACGCTATTTAACATACGCAGTGGCGTAGCTACATGTAGGCCTTGTAGGCCCGGGCCTACAACTTTTTCTCAAAAGTGAAAAAAATAAATGGCCTAAGCATGTAATAAAAATCGAATGCGAAGGGGGTTAAGGGTATAACGATTTAATTGCTTATCAAGAGATCGATTAAAAGACAATCTAAACGTAAAACATTTTCCTTTACGAAATGTGCCTTTTGAAGTATTTAGCTTTCTTGGGACCGCAAAACGGTCAAAAGTGGATCAATATGCGAATGTTTTTTCGCTCGCTTCGCTCACTCATATTCGTTTAATACAAACAAGGATATCAGTGAACTGATGGATGCTCCCCAATGCGCTTTGCCAAGTAATGGGAATCAAAGTCCCATTACTTCATAGAAACTCTGAAAGGGAACGCCCTGACCTGAACACACCTCATTCTGATAATGAAGCTACCTATAAGTTTCATTAAATTCTGGCCAGTAGTTGCATAGAAATAGACTGGACAAGAAATGTGCACTTTAAAATGCTTAAGTCCCATAACTATTAGAAAAATTATTGAAGCGGGACACCCTGGTTCATTGCACACCTCCTCTTGGTAATGAAGCTTCCCATTAAGTTCAATTGAATTCTGGCCATACGTTACTGAGGTATAGTCTGGACAAGATTGTGCACTATATACTCATTTCAGAAATCTTCAGAGTCCCATAACTCATAGAAAAATCATTGAAGCGGAACGTCCTGGTTGAGTGCACATCTCCTCTTGGTAATGAAGCTTCCCATGAAGTGTCATTGAATTCTGGCCAGTAGTTGCTGAGAGATAGTCCGGACAAGAAAACGGGACGGAAGGACGGATGGACGGACGAAGCGGCGACTATATGCTCCCCCGAATTTTTTTCGGGGAACATAAAAATGTACCTAGTAAAACATACCCGTTGTAGCTAGCTAACAATTCTTAAGTAAATAAATCCACACCGTAGTAATTGCGCCAATGTTCAGTGAAAATGATAAAATATAGACAGTTGGTATAAATACCTTTGTTTGGGGATGCTATATTATTGATTTGTTTTCTAAATATTTCAGATTATATATATATAAAGATATCAACAGCAATAAAGATTTGGCACAGGAAATACCACATTAAAGACATTATACTAAATATATGTGATTTAAAGTTGAAATTAAAGTCAAATCAATACTTTCGAGCTGAAACAGAATTGTTTCAATAGATAGTTTAGTTTCCAAAGATCTAAATTGACAAACATTTTGTTGAATGTTACATTAGCAATCACACCAAATGTCATTGTGTTTTATAAATTTATAAGAAAGATATTCAATACGTGATAAAGAAGACGGGTGCCCAAAACGTTGGAACCATTTCCGAGAGATTTAATACTTTCCAGGCACCGCATGTCAGCGAAACGCAAGTGACACATTGTCGGCATCACTTTCCTTATCGGTTCGCAACGCAATCAAAAGAGTATCTTTCACAATATTCAAGATGTAAAAGACATGTTCGTCTGTGCGTCCGTTCGTTCGAATTAACGGAGAAAATAAAATAGTGCAAAGTACATTTAAAAATACAACGGATAAGCATGTGTGAGTTATTTAATGACATTCACTTTGAAAAAGACATTATACTTCGGTAAATAACTAATAGATATATAATTCTTGATGTAAATGTGTGTGTTTGAATGTAGTCAGCTATGATTCCACACATTGGACACACACATATATAACATTGAATACTGTGCACTCACTATTTTCGCGGAGGACTAATTTTCGCGCTCTTCGCGCTCCCGCCATTGCGCAAATTTACGACCACCGCGAATATTTACCGATATCGTAATTTAGCAGCGCCTCGAGAGATGACACATTACGCGGCCCCTAGTCTTCAGAAGTGGACCATTGATCTGGTACTGATACACATGTTTATTGCAAAATACAAGCTGTCACAATAGGACCCTTCACTGGTCTTCTGCCCAGTCTGGCGTTTCATCGAATAATTAGCACGTTTTTTGTAAAACACAACTGATGTTTTTTGTTTTTTGTTTTTTTATTATTATTTAAAAATCAGATTTGCGCGAATTTAAGACCGCGCGAATATGTCCGCGATCGCAAGTCCGTGAAATTGGCACTTATTTACCGGACCTCTATAGACATCCGTATAGTAGAATCAAGTCGTGATAGTAACTTTTCTAACTTTGAGTTCATGGACTGTAATATGACTATTAATGGCTACTCCTTGCGTCTGGCAGTGATAGACAGGCCTCCTCCAACGCGAGAAAATGGCATCAATAATAGTGACTTTCTTGAACAAAAATGGCCTGTGTTTCTATCCAGATATGCAACAATAGACAAGAACATCATAAATTGTTGGTGATCTTAACTTCCATCTAAACAATCCCACAGATAGGGATTCTGCCAGATTCATCAGTGCTCTTGACTCGTGTGGTATGCGGCAACACCTGTTGTGAACCCACACACGTTGGTGGACATACGTTGGATGTTGTGATCACTAGAGACACTGAGAGCATAGTTTATAATGTTGAAGTTACTGATCCCGGATTGTGTGATAATTCTGGAAAGATAACACGTGACCATCTAGCGGTGACGTTTAGTGTTAAAGCGGCAAGACCTGCTCCTGTAAGCAAGACCGTGTCTTTTAGAAAGTTGCGCTCTATAAACATTGATTCCTGTAAAGCTGATATCCAAACATCAGAAATTTTACACGGTGCTTTAGAATCTACAGAATTACATGACGCTACACATTTGAAACGTAGACTGGAACGACGATGGCGAAAAACCAAATTAACAGTTCACCACGAAATCTACAGAAACCATTGTGCAAAAACTAATAAACTGCTTAAACTTGCTAGGGTCAGTTATTACTCTGACAAAGTAGAATCCTGTGGAAATGACCAGAAAAGTATGTTTAAGGTTACTTAAACATTTGTAAGGTGTTTCGAATGATTTCATGTTACCCTCCAATAAATCATCAAAGATAGTGGCACAGGACTTTAGCGACTTTTTCATTAACAAAATAGAAACCATTACATGTGATATATCTTCAAGTAATCAGTTTGGTTCCAATCCAATGAATATCGATCCGGGGAATCAGTTGAGTTCCAATCCAATGAAAATCGATCCGGGGAATCCAATCCAATAAATATCGATTCAAGGAATCAGTTTGGTTCCATTCCGATGAATCTCGATTCAATGAATCAGTTTGGCTCCAATCCAATGAATATCGAATCTGTTCATGTACTATTAGAAAATCATCTTACAGATTTTGTCCCTGCTACATCCCAGGAGATGAAACAAATCATGCTGCAACCTCCAAATAAATCCTGTGAATTAGATCCGATACCAACCTGGCTATTGAAATCATGTCTTGATGAACTTTGACCAGTTCTGACAAAAATTATCATCTCCTCTTTAGATTCTGCATAGGTACCAAAGACATTTAAATGCTCACATATAAGACCTCTTTTAAAAAAGCCAAGTCTCGACCAAAATACTCTTAATAATTACAGGCCTGTGTCGAATCTCCCATTTATCTCTAAGGTTTTAGAGAAAGTAGTAGACAAACGTGTTGAACAGCATTTGACATTAAACAACCTTCACGAGATATATCAGTCGGCATATAAAAATTTTTACTCTACCGAGACTGCTTTACTCAAAGTCCAGAGTGACATTCTCCAGTCTTTAGACCAAAATAAGGCTACTATCCTGGTGTTACTGGACCTGTCTGCTGCCTTTGATACCATCGATCATGGCACACTGCTCCATCGCCTAGAACATGACTTTGGAATAGCGGATAAGCCACTTGCCTGGTTGACATCCTATCTAAGTGATCGTTATCAAACTGTGTGCATTGATGGCGAACTTTCTAATCCAGTGCTCATGAAATACAGTGTACCACAGGGATCGGTGTTAGCGCCTAAAAGCTACATCATGTACAACAAACCAGTAGGTGTAATCCGTAGAAACCATGAACTAAACCATCATTTCTATGCGGACGATTCCCAGCTATACCTATCATTTGAACCTGTAGACGTTATTTCACAAATTGAAGTTATACAGCGCGTAGAAGCCTGTCGCAATGATATTGTCTCCTGGATGCACCACAATATGCTAAAACTTAATGCAGACAAAACGGAACTTACACTGTTCAGCTCAAAGCGCAATGCGCAATGCGGAGCATATATCGGAAGTGACTATTAAAGTGGGAGAATGCGTTCGAAGTCGGGGGGGGGGGGCCTTTCTCGATTCCAAGATGGACATGGAACAACATGTGAATTCTGTGTGCAGGTCTTGTTATGCCCAGTTGCGACAAATAGGTCATATAAGAGAATATCTTACAATCAATGCAACCAAAACTCTTGTTAATTCCCTTGTAACATCCAGACTTGACTACTGTAATGCCTTGCTTAATGGTCTACCTAAGACAACATTAAACAAACTACAAACGGTCCTAAATAATAATAATAAGACATTTGAGAAGGTGGTCTTTCTTATTATTTTATATTTTTCTATTTAGCTTAGTTCTCTTTAATGTATGCAATCTAATGCCCATCAAATAAGGTTAAATAAAGAGTGTTTACAGGAAACACATACATGTGTATGTCTAATAATGGTTTGAACGTTCAAAGTTTCAAACTTTACCAGATAAGCTTCGATTGAGGTTTTCCGAATTAAAACGGGACCCCTTTTTGATCAAACCAGATGTGGGACCCATTTAGATCATAAAACTATTTTCGTGCGTACAACTTAAAAAACAATTTTGATACGTCTGCCCCATACCAAACCCTTATACAAACACCCAAAGAATACTCCTAGCATATTGTTAATATAACATTTTCTCTCATTTCATCACGAGAGAGCGATTTCCTAAGTGAAACCCGGCAATGATCACAAATTACATGGAAAACAGTCCCCGCTAAGAAAATGTGCACCGAGTAATGTCGAGATCTAGAGTGAAGACAGACACGAAATAAACGCTAAACGCTTTGTAACGAATGTGGCTGGAAAGTGGGCAGCATTAACATTTTAAACAAATAATTAACGGGTATAAAAATGCATAAAATACCTGTTTTTGCAAGGACGTCGCCATTTTGATTCCCTTTTGATCATCACGTGATAACCCCCTCTGAGTGAGCCACTTGAAGCAACGGACGTGAAGGCATATAGTTAAAGCCCGTGTTATACGCACTACTTGTATATTTGTTTAGAACTATTTTGTTTGAAGGACCTGTAAAATAAATGAATTTCATAAAGGTTAGAGCAAGAGCGTGTTGTTTTATATTTATCGGTTTATACTTTCACATATATCCGCATAATTCATACTAGTCAAATACATTTATAAATGTTAAAGCATTGTCTTTGACAAACTACTAACTTCGTATCTTGACCTTATGACCGGGCCTACAACACGAAAATGGCCTAGCTGAATATACGCACATGATTTTTGACACTTGTAAAAATATATATGTACGTGTGTATGTGTATATAAGTCCAATGTAATTAATATTTTTTTTCTCCTCAAGTGTAGGTGTGCACTGAGAAAGTAGATCCAAAGTCACAAATGCAAGAAACATAGTATTAATTTGAGCTTTGCTGTACAACGCAGAATATCGTATTACACGTAGTTTTCTTTTGTCTCTTTAGTATGGCACACCTGACAGTGTATGAGCGTTGTCAGTGACACTGTTCGGCAGAGGTGCAATTGTTTTTGCATTGATGATTTTGCACAGTTGTTTTTAGCTCACCTGAGCACAAAGTGCTCATGGTGAGCTTTTGTGATCGCCCGTTGTCCGTCGTGCGTGCGTGTGTGCGTGCGTACGTGCGTGCGTGTGTGCGTCGTCAACATTTCATTCAAACAACATCTCCTCCTAAACCGCTTGGCAGATTTTCACCAAACTTCACAGGAATGATCCGTGATTGGACCTCTTTCAAAGTTGTTCAAATCTTTCCGGTCCGCTGAATATGTAGGTCACCAGAGCTAAAAATAGATTTAAAAAGCGAAAACTTTAAAAATCTTCTCAGGCTCAGACCTTTCATATTTGATATGTGACATCCACTAGAGGTCCTCTACAAAGATTGTTCAAATTATACCCCTGGGGTCAAAACGGGCCACGCCCCGGGGGTCTCATTGTTTATATAGAATATATAGCAAGGGTGTTACATGGTTTATATAAACTTATATAGCAAAATGTCTTAATATCTTCTTCTCTGAAACCGCAAGGCCCAGAGGTTTTGTATTTGGTATTTAACATCCTTTAGTGGTACTCTACAAAGTTCAAATTATGCCCCATGGGTCAAAACAGACCCCCCCCCCCCCATTGGTCACATGGTTAATATAGACTTAAATAGCAAAATGACTTTAAAATTCTTCTCTTCTGAAACCGCAAGGCCTAGAGGTTTCATATTTGGTATGTAACATTGTATAGTGGTCCTCTACAAAGAATGTTCAAAATATGCCCCTGGGGTCAAAACTGGTCACGCCCGGGGGGGGGGTCAAATGGTTTATATAGACTTAAATGGCAAAATGACTTTAAAAATCTTCTCCTCTGAAACGGCAAGGCCCACAGCTTTCCTATATTTGTAACGTAACATTACATAGTGGTCCTCTCCAAAGATGTTCAAATTATGCCCCTGGGGTTAAATCTGGCCACCCCCGAGGGGTCACATGGTTTATATAGACTTAAATAGCAAAATGACTTAAAAAATCTTTACCTGAAACCGCAAGGCCCACAGCTTTCCTATATTTGGTATGTAACATTGCATAGTGGTCCTCTCCAAAGATTGTTCAAATCATGCCCCTGGGGTCAAATCTGGCCACCCCCCGAGGGATCACATGGTTTATATCGACTTAAATAGCAAAATGACTTAAAAAATCGTTACCTGAAACCGCAAGGCCCAGAGGTTTGTTCAAGGTTGTTCAACTAATGCCCCTGGGATAAAAATAAGCCACCCCTCGGGGATGCAAATTCCAAGTGGGTCACAAGGTCTCAGGTGAGCGTCCTATGGCCCTCAGTGCCCTCTTGTATACTCGTTGTTTTTGCATTGTTGAATTTGCAGTTGTTGTTTTTTGCATTGTTGAATTTGAAGTTGTTTTTTGCGTTGTTACATTTGCAAAGTTTTTTTTGCATTGTTGAATTTGCAGGGTTTTTTATTGTTGAATTCGCACAATTGTTTTTGCATTGTTGAATTTGCAGTGGTTTTTTGCATTGTTACATTTGCAAATTTGTATTTTTTTAATTTTGCAAAGTAGTTTTTTGCTTTGTTGAATTTGCTAAGTTGTTTTTTGCATTGTTGCATTTGCAGGTTTTTTGTTTTTTTGCAGTTGTTTTTTTACATTGTTGGATTTGCAGTTTTTTTGCATTATTGAATTTGCAGTTTTTGTTTGCATTATTGAATCTACAGTTTTTGGCATTGCTGAATTTGCTCAGTTGTTTGTTTGCGTTACTGAATTTGCACAGTTGTTTTTGCATTGTTGAATTTGCAAAGTTGTTTTTGCATTATTGAATTTGAACCGTTGTTTTTGCATTGTTGAATTTGCACAGTTGGATTTTGCATTGGTGAATTTGCAGTTGTTTATTGCATTGTTGGATTTGCACAGCTGTTTTGTGCAGTGTTGAATTTGCATTTTGTTCGCATTTTTGAATTTGCACAGTTGTTTTTTGCATGGTTCGATTTGCACAGTAATTTTTTGGTTAAATTTGCAGTTTGTTTACATTGTTGAATTTGCAGTTTTTTTTGAATTTGTTACATTGTTGAATTTGCATAGTTGTTTTTTTAATTGTTGAATTTGCAGGTTTTTTTTGCATTGTTGAATTTTCTCAGTTAACGTTTTGCATTGTTAACTTTGCGCAGTTGTTTTCTTGCATTGATGAATTTGCACAGTTGTTTCCTACAGGAACTAAGCTTATAACGTCAATTTATGCTGGTAATTACATGTAGTACATGTTGAGGTGCATTGTGTGTAGTAATGAATAATGGTTATTACTGTACCAAACGTTGGTAAAAATATATGTGACATATAGGTGTTTTCACATTTACTAAAAACAAACTACATAATACTATTTTTTACACATTTTATTTGTATATAGAAACATGAAAATCAAACAATTCATCACAGTCATTCTTTCAGCAGTATCTTTCCCATAAGGCATTTAGTATTCAAAAGATTAAAACAATTGCCTGCCTCAGTAGGATTCTTTCACAGTTTTGAGGAGAACTGTTTCCTTAAAAAAATCTTACATTAGATATATTAATGCACATTGTATTGTATGGATATAACAAGGAAAACTAGCATACAGAATATTTAAAATAAAATAAATTTTAGTAATACTGTTCACACTTTCTGTATTTATTAATTTAAAATCTTGACTAAAAGAAAATAGATCCAGCAAACATTATTCTTTAAGCAGATATGTTGTTCTCTATAAAACTAAGCAAAGAAAAGGGCAATACGTGTGTTATACACATTGTGATAACACAAGAGTTCAAAAAGGTTCCAAATTATTTGTTATCTAATGACAGAAGTCATATAAATTTATCACTTAATTTATCTTGAAAAAAAGTGCTATTTTTTTCAATACAACTATTCACTAAAACTTATCACAAATGGCAAGTTGAAAGTAAAATATACCAAACTGTGTGCAAGAGGTCTAAAAATTAACCACACAATATGAGAATTCAAATCATGTGACAACACTTCAACTAAGTGAGTATGCAAGAAGTAACATATATGTCAATGATCTATCCTACACCCAACCAATTCACTTCCAAAGCAAAATACATGAACAAGTTACAGAATCTTATACAAAGGAATATTAAGCCATATAAAATACTGAAAAGTGAAGACTTCCACTAAAATGCTATGTTAAAAAGACACTTGACTCAATAGGGAGTGTTGCTATAAAATGTCCCAAACAATAAAATGTATATCACATACATATGAAACAAAATGTATACCATCATATGAACTGTTTATTACATCAAAAGATATTTTTAATTCAGATTTTCTTATACATGCAGATATTTTAATTTAACTTTTCTCATATGAACCACTTATCATGTCAAGATGTTAAAACTTTCTTTTGAATTTTCCATATGAACTGTTTATCACATCAAGCTATTACAAAATAGCTTCAAATTCTCTTGCTGTTTATCTCTTTTCTTGTCTTGGAACTTTCTGAGCACCCTGAATCCTGTTTCTTGGGTTACAAATTAAAAATGCATAGCACTTAAATATTTAAAAAGTTTATCTTATATAAACGGTCATCAAGATATTTTTAAAAAAATCACTTAACATAGAAATGTTCTTGCTGTTTATTTCTTTTTTGCTTTGGTGCTTTTCGAGCTCTTAGATGCCTGTGGCTTAGGCATATCAGATAAATATGCAACAAGTTTATCTTATCAAATGAAATGTATATCATGCCAAAATATTTCCTTATATGAACCATTTATAATGTGAAGTTATTGCAAAATTTAATTCTTCTATACATTTTCTTGCTGTTTATTTCCTTTTTCATCTTGGAGCTCTAAGGGCCTGTAACTTGGCTGACTACATAAAAATGCATATAACATCAATATAAAACAGTTTATTTCACCATAAAAGAACCATTAAAAATTTAATTAACTTAGAAATTTTCTTGCTGTTTATTTCTTTTTCGTCTTAGCACTCTTAGAGCTCTTTGAGGCCTGAGAGTCGGCTCGTTTCTTCTCTTCCTTGCCCTCTGACCCTTCCTTCGACAGGGGACGTGTGCTTGGGGTTTTGGGTGTCTTGGGGGTCTGAGGTTTTGCATCTTTGTCACCTTCCTTGGCGTCTGACTTCTCCAACTCTGCAATCCTCTTTGCCATTTCTCGTATTTTCTCAAGGCAAATGTTCAACTCTTCTTCAGCATTATCCGCTCTTTCTTCGGCCCCCTGTGCTCGTTGTTCAGTGTCCCTGAATAAGGACAAAGATAATGTAATAAAACGTAATAACACGGGATAAAACTTAAGACAGCATTTTAGTATCTAACCCAAAATCCATTTTGGTCCCATTGCACATTTCACGTACAAGGGAGCTGTACGATTTTGTGAAATTTTGTCATTTGGTGATGGACAGTTCAATACTAGCTTTCTACAACTTAACTGAATTTCTAAATTGTAATTGAAAAGAGAATATATGGAATGTACATGATTGTTTAAAGCTGAAATGATCTTGCACTTATTTTATTTTCTAGTTATATAACTACTATTATGGCTGTTGATTTTTTCTGTCAAGTTCCCATTCGTCAAACTATGCTTAACCATGACACAAAACCATCAGTCCAAATTAAAATTTGACAACAAACACCACCGCTATACTCACAGCAGCTGTTTCTGCAGGGCCTCCACTGCTGCTAGGGCCTCATAAGCTTTCCCTGTGTCGGGGCCTCCAATCCCCTCCAGGCCCGATCCAGGTAGTCGGGGCTGCAATGTGTACATTGCTATAAGGTACTACTGTAAAAATCAGTATAGTTCCAAAGTACAATTGCTTGAAAAGTTAGCAATTTTATGTTCAATAATGCTTACTGATATGGAAATAACAATGAGGTTTGATACAATAATGTTGTGCTATGTAAGGAACACAACACCATTCACTATGTTGATAAGTGATTAAACATTATTAGCTATTTCATTTTAGTGCTACAGTACCATGGACGAATAGCGCAACAAGATTTACATTTTCAAAGTTTTCAATATAGCCATATAAGGAAAAATGGCCCCGCCCCCTGGCGGCCAAGATTTTTGACGAGCGGAACCATTTTGGCAACTTTGGTAAAGGACCAAAATCCTCCTATGGGTTTACAAGGAGATGTTGTTTAAAGATTTGTCTATTTATCGCTCTGGCAGCCATCTTGTGCAGTGGACCGGAACCATTTGAGCAACTTTGGTAAGGACCACCCAAGGAACATTTCAGTATACTGGTTTCGGAGGAGATATCGTTTAACGGAAAAATGTATGGACAGACGGACGACCAGCAATGGCATAAGCTTGCTTGCCATTGGCCAGCACAGCTAAAATTACATGACAGCAGTAGTTACAAGTTATACAGTAACAAGACAATCAAAGAGGTCCTCACCTGCGCAGATTTCTTGTCCAGGGACTGCTTGTGGGTGTTGTCATCCCCTCCTATCACCTCAAGCTGCTCCCCATCCTGTGAAGTACAGCATATAGATGACTTAGTGATGGGGCCATAGTACAGAAAACTCTTAAACATAATCTCATCCTTATCTTAAAAACCATTTATCAAATATTTTTCTTTTTCATGTTATGCCACACATATTTAATGTTATGCTATGGGTGCATTAAGTATTAACAATCAACTACAATAATTACTCTTGTTGACCTAACTTAAATATGACTGACAAATTTATATGTAGCTGAAGAAATATTACATTAAATTACAAAAAAATTAAACTCAAGTGAAATTGAAATCTGTGAAAGTCACTTAAAGCATGTTACAAGATGGCTCACAGTCTGAAAAGAACAGACACCTATAAGACATAATAATGCATAAAGGCTGTGTATTAAACATTAACAGTCACCATACTTCATGGTTTTGTACATATTTCCCATTTGTAACAAACATTTCATTAGAGGGTGACTGCACTAAAGTGATCCAACTTGACTACATTCTTACCCTGGTTTCCTCCGGCTGCTTGGCTCCAGGTTCAGGTTTCTTCTCCCCAGATTTCTCCTTTTCTTCCTTCTTCCCAACTGCTTCTGCCTCCCCTACAGCCTGTTTTATATACACAGAACAATACAGGCCCCACGGCTATGACAGATCTCAATAGACAGTTCCATAAAATGTGGCGTATCGTGGGAAAACCGGCCTCAACTTAAAATAGATATGGACAAATGATAACGCTTGTTACATACATTGTATGAGCTTTGATTGCCACTGGTTGATATTAAATTTAAGATTAAGAATAAGATTTAGTGTATGAATATTCATTCATGGGCCCAGGGGTCAATTTATAGCAAAAATGCTCATTATAACATTATAAATCAACAAGGGATCTACCAGTTACCATATTTAATTGATTATAAGGCGGGTTGCCTATAAGTCGGGGTCCCCACTTTTAGGTCAGTTTGGCCGTATTTTGTATTGACTCGTTTATAAGACGTGGTACAAAATCCACATTGAAAACATTTTGAACAAAATATTTTTTATTATCAACAAAACCAAAATTCACCTTCAAATCATGTAATCCACAATAAATCCACATTGACAATTATTTGAAACGTATTTTTTTATTATCAACAAAACCAAAATTCACCTTATTTACTTAAAGGACAGAATACAGTTTATAGATGGAATATCTAACCTTTAATAATAAGAGAAAAATGCGGAAACCGCATTAAAGCCGGATTTTTTATTTTGCCGATGGGGGTACATATACAAGTCAATGTTGGTGAAGAAGTATGGAAGTTTCATGTCGATGATAAAAAATGTATGCAGTTTGGTGAGACTTGGCAAAAGTTTGGTCTCCAAATAAAATGGGGAAAAAAGTGTGGACTAGAGAGATGGCATGAAATTACTGACATATGTTTGTTTCTATGCAATGTTGCATATTTGCATTTAAAAAAGTGTCAGTCCAAGGAACTTTTCTTCACTGGACATGCTATTGTTTTGGGGGAAAATAATGATCAAATGCAAGATGGATGAAAATGTTCCTTAAATGGTTACTCATGCTTAAATGTGACATTGAAAATGTAAGATTTAAGTTATTGTGTTGAATAATTTTGGTAGAGGACCACCAAATGAACAGTTGTGTGAAATTATTTGAAAAACTAGCCATAGGTTTAGCAGAAAATGGCTTTTAGACATATTTCTAAACTGGCGTTTAGACATATTTCCGTTTATAGCTCTGGCGGCCATCTTGTGCAGTGATTCAGAACCATTTGAATAAGTTTGGTAGAGGACCACTAAATGAACATTGGTGTGAAATTATTTGAAAATCAAGCCATAGGTTTAGAAGAAATTGGCGTTCAGACATATTTCTATTTTTAGCTCTGGGGCCATCTTGTGCAGTGAAGTGGAACCATTTTCACAGGGTTGGTAGAGGACCATCCAATGAACATTTGTGTAAAGTTTCAACAAGATTGATCAAGAACTTTAGAAAATATGACAGGAATACGAAACTTTAACACAAATTCTATTTTAGCTCTAGTGGCCATTTTGTGCAGTGAGGCGGAACCATTTGAATAAGTTTGGTAGAGGAACACTAAACAAACATTTGTTTAAATTATTTGAAAATCTAGCCATAAGTTTAGAAAAAAATGGCGTTTAGACATAATTCTAGTTTTAGCTCTAGTGGCCATTTTGTGCAGTGAAGCGGAACCATTTGAATAAGTTTGGTAGAGGAACACGAAACAAACATTTGTTTAAATTATTTGAAAATCTAGCCATAAGTTTAGAAAAAAATGGCGTTTAGACATAATTCTAGTTTTAGCTCTGACGGCCATCTTGTGCAGTGAAGCGAAACCATTTTCACAGGTTTGGTAGAGGACCATCCAAGGAACATTTCTGTAAAATTTCATGAAGATTGACCAAGAACTTTTGGAACTATGACAGGAATCCGAAACTTTAACGCAAATTCTATTTTAAGCTCTAGTGGTCATTTTGGGCAGTGAGGCGGAACCATTTGAATAAGTTTGGTAGAGGAACACTAAACGAACATTTGTGTAAAATTATTTGAAAATCTAGCCATAGGTTTAGAAGAAAATGGCATTTAGACATAATTCTATTTTTAGCTCTGGCGGCCATCTTGTGCAGTGAAGCGGAACCACTTTCACAGCTTTGGTAGAGGACCATCCAAGGAACATTTCTGTAAAGTTTTATGAATATTGACCAATAACTTTTGAAAATATGACAGGAATACGAAACTTTAACGCAAATTCTATTTTTATCTATAGTGGCCATTTTGTGCAGTGAGGCGGAACCATTTGAATAAGTTTGGTATAGGAGCACTAAACGAACATTTGTGTACAATTATTTGAAAAGCTAGCCATAGGTTTAAAAGAAAATAACGTTTAGACATAATTGTATTTTTAGCTCTGGCGGCCATCATGTGCAGTGAAGCGGAACCACTTTCACAGGTTTGGTAGAGGACCATCCAAGGAACATTTCTTTAAAGTTTCATGAAGATTGACCAAGAACTTTTGAAAATATGACAGGAATACAAAACTTTAACGCAAATTGTTAACGACATCGCAACGCCCGCCCAACCGCCTGCCCAACAGACCGGTTTTCGCTAATCTTTAAGCCGAGATTTTTCGTTGAAAAATCCAGCTAATAAAATCACATACTCGTATAAACAATACTACCGTATATATTCCCATAATAAATGCCTCCCCCCCCCCGCCATTTTTAATAATGCCCAAACTTTCCTGTCTAATTAATGCCCTCATTTTGCTTTAAACATTCAATGAGTCATGTATTCTTCATAATGGTATATATGACAAGACGATAGGAACTGGACTCCTATTAAACGCCCCCATTGGGAAAATGTAAGGCCCCCAGTTGTGTTTATTTGGGAATATACAGTGATTTTTTTTTCAATGAAGCTACTTCTGCAATTCTTAATTTAAAAAAAAAACCTGAAACTTTACAAAACCAAAAGAAGTGAGAACAATAATTAGCCATTCAAAAACAAGAGTGTCAGAGGACAGCGCGCTCGACTATTCTAAGTATTTTAATTGGTACATATTTTGGAAAGTGAAAGGGGCATGAATTTGTTGAAATACAAAGTTGAATTATGGCAATTATTTCATCAATTTATAAGTTTCAAGTGAATACTTCATGTAGTTTAAAAATAAGAAGACTTTTGAACAACAATCTTTAACCCAAAAATCTATGGGAAAAAATATTGGCACACCTCTGTCAAAATACAAAACTGAGTCATGGGAATAGTTCCACTTGATGCTGGAGTTGGTAACAAAGATGTATTCCAAATTTCACGTGAATACCTTATGTAGTTTTAAAATAAGAAGACTTTTGAAAAAAAACTTTTAACCCAAAATATTTTTGTGAAAAATTGGCATACCTCTGTCAAAATAAGACTTTTGAATAAAAACTTTACACAGAAAATCTATGTGAAAAAGGGACAAAACTCTGTCAAAATACAGAACAGGGTTATCTGGATTGTGGCACCTGATGTTGTAGTTGATGACAAAGGTATATTCCAAGTTTAAAAGTTTCAATAAATAACGTATCATGTTTTGAAGTTTTAAAATGTTTTAATATAAACTTTAACCAGAAAATCTATATGAAAAAGGAGCATAACTGTGTCAAAATACAAAAAAGAGTTATGGGGAATGTGCACTTGATGTTGGAGTTGATGATAAAGGTACATTCCAAGTTTCAAGTGAAAAACTGTAATTTTGAAGTTATACGACTTTTGAAAATAAACTTTAACCAGAAAATCTATGTGAAAAAGAGGCATAACTCTGTCAAAATACAAAACAGGTTTATGGGAAAGTTGTCCCTGATACTGGAGTTGATGACAAAGGTATATTCCAAAGTTTCAAGTGAATAAATTATGTAGTTTTTAAGTTACAAAACTGTTGAATATAAACTTAAACCAGAAAATCTAAGTGAAAACGGGGGCACAACTCTGTCAAAATACAAAACAGTTATGGGGAATGTTGCCCCTGACACTGGAGTTGGTGACAAAGGTATATTCCAAGTTTCAAGTGAATAACTTATGTAGTTTTTAAGTTACAAAACTTTTGAATATAAACTTTAACCAGAAAATCTAAGTGACAAGAGGGTACAACTCTGTCAAAATCCAAAACAGAGTCATGGGAAATGTTGCCCCTGACACTGGAGTTGATGACAAAGGTATATTCCAAGTTTCAAGTGAATAACTTATGCAGGGTTGTCATAAAGATTTCTTCAAGGAGGCACAATGACCAATTCAGAGGAGGCCAACGCTTCAAACGCCATAGTGAACTAGGGGGGGTTTGGGTGCATGTTCCCCCAGAAATGTTTTTGAAATTTAGATGCAAAATCCTAGCCAGGGCTTACTCGTAGGCTATCATTCGTCAAATAAGCCAATGGCTAAAGTTTTCACTACTTGGCTAAAAAATTTCCATTTGGCTACAACTTTTAATTAGGATTTCAATGTTGTATGGTCAATTTGGCTAAACAAAATTTAAACCAGGGACAGCCCTGCTAGCATTTGAGCAATTTTGGACACCTGATTCATGATAGTTTGACCTATGAAATTTACCCTTTAATACTTAATTTTGATAGTTCAGATTTTTATAATCAATTACAGAAATAACAAAAAATAAAATAAAGCTGTCTACTATTGTGTGATTTTTTTTATGACTCGACTTCTTCAATTCATTACACATTTTTAAAATGATTTTTATAGATTGAACAACAAGTAGATTTAATAGATTAACAGTATAACACTTTTTTTTATATACACATCCACAATGAATCGTGACACATTATAAAATGCATTTTCAGCAACGTTATTTTTTTTTTGGAATTCGAAAATTTTAATTATATATTCATTATATTTTGTTCATTATTAATTCATAATTTTTTTATCAATAAAACACTGCATTCAAATTACCTTGCACATGTTTTTCCGATTAGAACTGAACAAAAAACAAAATCCGTTAAACACTTGAGTCATTAATGATAACACCTGTTAAAACTAAGAAGCGTAACAGCATGACATCATCAGTTAGATGGGCTTCCAAATCTGCAAGCTAAAGCAACTGTGTCGGTTTGACTTCAGATGTCTTTGATGTTACTGCCGATCTCTCGCCATCGTCTAGCAGTTTATACATTTAGCAGTAACCCCGTGTAACACGCTTAGCACATGGTCAGTGTGAAAAGCATCAATCAGTACAACAGTAACTGAACAACACAAGCACTGTCGATAGAGCATAAGTGAATTAGTGTTCTTGGGAAAAGTCAGGGTGTTTAAAAAATCAGAATGTAGTTTTGTGGCATTGCATCAATTGGAGATTTAAATGGTGGTGACGAAATACACATCTCTTTGAATTAAAATGGAAACTGTGTTACGAGGGAACACTTATTGGAAATTGGATGATTATTACATTCAATATGGATTAGTGTGTGTTGAGATAAAAGACTGGCTTTCACTTTCAGAACCAGGTACACAATAATTTATTTGTATTTCTTTGAAAATTGGAGCCGACCAGTAACTCGTTTGAAACGGTCAATTTGGCCGGTGGTTGGCTCTTAATGACAACCCTGCTTATGTAGTTTTGAAGTTACACAACTTTTGAATAAAAACTTTAACCAAATTCAGACGTGGACGCCGACGCCGGGGGTAGTAGGACAGCTCACCTATTCTTCGCATAGTCGAGCTAAAAATGCATAATATGCCATGATAGAATTGCCATCGACAACAGCATTTATAACAAATGAGTACAACTGTACTTTTTCAAGTACCGGTTTATGTTCCGCCTCTTCTGATTTGACAAGCTTCTCCTGATCGACGTACTCCTCGTCTGTTACCAAGGTAACCTGCTTCTTCTCCTTCGCCCTGGCCTCTGTCTCCTGCTTCGAGGCCGGGAAGAGGGCCTCAACCGACTCCCCCATCAGGTGTGAACATAGCAGCTTGGACGTCTTTATCCAGTCATCACACTCATTCTGAATAAAATGCATATTTAAGAAATAATATTTGGTTTGTAAATGATTATAGACCAATAAACAATGATTTGGAGTTAAAATGCATCTGAATTAAACTATGAGGGCATTAGCAGAAGGAGTAATAACCACTCATCGGAATGACAAACAAGAGTTGTCGGAGGACAGCGAGCTTGACTATTCAAAGTATTGCAGTTGGTACATATTTTGGAAAGTGGATCGGGGCATAATTTTGTTGAAATACAAAGCTGAGTTGCGGCAATTATTTTAGGAATTTATTCAAAGTTTCATATGAATACATTAGCGTATTTAGAAATTGGAACAATAAATTTAACCCCAAAATTTATGTGAAAAGTGGGCACACCACTGTCAAAATACAAAACAGCGAGATGCAGATTGTTGCACCTGATGCTAGAGTTGCTTATAAAGAGGCATACTAAGTTTCAAGTGAATACCTTATGTAGTTTAGAAATTATAAGACTTTTGAATAAAAAATTGAAACATTAAAGTTAACCCCAAAATATATGTGAAAAGGGGCATAACTCTGTCAAAATACAAAACAGGGTTAAGAGGAATGTTGCACATGATATTCCAAGTTTCAAGTGCATAACCTATGAAGCTACAAGGCATTTGAAAAAAACCTTTAACCCAATAATCTATGTGAACAAGAGGGCCCTGAGGGCCCTAGGACGCTCACCTGAGACCTTCTAACCCAATTGGAATTTGCATCCCCGAGGCGGGGCCCAGGGGCATAATTTGAACAATCTTAAACAAACCTCTGGGCCTTGCGGCTTCAAGTAAAGATTTTTTAAAAGTCATTTTGCTATTCAGGTCTACATAAACCATGTGACCCTTCGGGGTGTGGCCAGATTTGACCCCAGGGGCATCTTTGGAGAGGACCACTATGCAATGTTACGTAGCAAATATAGGAAAGCTGTGGGCCTTGCAGTTTCAGAGATTTTTTGCTATTTAAGTTTATATAAACCATGTGACCCCCTGGGCGTGGCCAGTTTTGACCCTAGGGGCATCATTTGAACAATCTTTTTAGAGGACCACTATAGGATGTTACAAACCAAATTCGAAACCTCTGGTCCTTGTGGTTTCAGAGGAGAAGATTTTTAAAGTCATTTTGCTATACATTCTATATACCGGTAAACCATGTGACCCCTGGGACGTGGCCCGTTTTGACCCCAGAGTATAACTGAACAAACTTTGAAAAGGACCACTAAAGGATGTTACATACCAAATATGAAACCTCTGGGCCTTGCGGTTTCAGAGGAGAAGATTTTTAAAGCCTTTTTGCTATATATTTTATATAAGCCATGTGACCCCCGAGGCATGGCCAGTTTTGACCCCAGGGGCATCATTTGAACAATCTTTGTAGAAGACCACTATAGAATGTTACATACCAAATATGAAACCTCTGGGCCTTGCAGTTTCAGAGGAGAAGATTTTTAAAGTAATTTTGCTATATATTCTATATAAACCATGTGACCCCCGCAGCGTGACCAGTTCTGACCCCAGGGGCATAATTTGAACAGTCTTTGTAAATCTATTTTTAGCTCTGGTGACCTACATATGCAGTGGACGGTAACGATTTGAACAACTTTGAAAGAGAGTCACCCAATGATCATTCCTGTGAAGTTTGGTGAAAATCTGCCAAGTGGTTTAGGAGCAGATGTTGTTTGAATGAAAAGATGACAACAGACGCACACACGGACGACGGACAACGGGCGATCACAAAAGCTCAGGTGAGATAAAAAGGGGCATAATTCTGTCAAAATACAAAACTGAGTTATAGGGAATGTTGCGCTTGATGTTGGAGATTATGACAACGGTACATTCCAAGTTTCAAGTGAATAACGTACGTAGTTTTGTTGTGAAAAAGGTGCATAACTCTGTCAAAATACAAAACTGAGTAATGGGGAATGTTGCACCTGATGCTGGAGTTGATGACAAAGGTATATACCAAGTTTCAAGTGAATAATTTATGTCGTTTTGAAGTTACAAGACTTTTGAATGTAAACTTTAACCAAGATCAGACGCCGGCGCTAGTAGGAAAGCTCACCTATTCTTTGAATAGTCGAGCTAAAAATTTATTTATTGGCTGATAAACAATAGTGGGGAAATTAATTCCATTCTTACATGATCTGACAAGTAAATTTCTGCGATAACAATGAGAACTACATTTTACTACGTACATTCATTGATACAAATTCATTCTGAGGCCACTTTGATTGATATAAACTGAACGAATGACATCAGAGCTGGACTATGTTTTTGCATTGTTTATTGGTAGTTTAACAACAGTAATTTTGTTTTTTGTCTATAGACAATTTCCATTGTCATGTTAGAACTATTGATGATTAAACAAAACAAGCAAACAAAGGATGTACCTTTAACCGTTTGAGATCCTTGAGTTCATGATCCATGATTTTAAGCATACATGAAAAATGAAGAAAATGAAGGGTGTACCTGTAATCATTTGAGATCCTTCAGTTCATGATCCATGATTTTAAGCACACATGAAAAATGAAGAAAACATAGGGTGTACCTTTAATCGTTTGAGATCCTTCAGTTCATAATCCGCATTCTCCTCCATCAGATCACGTCTCCTCTGAGTGTTCTCCATCACAATCCCATTACAGCACCTGCAACATACAAAGCAATTCTAGATTACTAAGAATTGTGTCAACTTAAGAGTTACAAGTAAAAGGTGCCTATATGCTCCCCATCTTTAGTGTCATGTGTGGGGCAATGCAATTGGATTTATAAGGCCTACTTTATACAGGTTTCCTATGATAGCATCTGATATGCACAAAGCGCTTTGATAGTATTAAAAACAAGAGGGCCCTAGGATGCTCACCTGAAACCTTGTAACCCAATTGGAATTTGTATCCCCGAGGCATGGTTTATTTTTATCCCAGGGGCATAAGTTCAACAACCTTGAACAAACCTCTGGGCCTCTTTCAGGTAAAGCGTTTTTAAGTCATTTTGCTATTTAAGTCGATATAAACCATGTGACCCCTCGGGGGGTGGCCAGATTTGACCCCAGGGGCATAATTTGAACAATCTTTGGAGAGGACCACTATGCAATGTTACATACCAAATATAGGAAAGCTGTGGGCCTTGCGGTTTCAGGTAAAGATTTTTTAAGTCATTTTGCTATTTAAGTCTATATAAACCATGTGACCCCTCGGGCATAATTTGAACAATCTTTGGAGAGGACCACTATGCAATGTTACGTTACAAATATAGGAAAGCTGTGGGCCTTCTTCAGAGGAGAAGATTTTTAAAGTCATTTTGCTATTTAAGTCTATATAAACCATTTGACCCCCCCCGGGCGTGACCAGTTTTGACCCCAGGGGCATAATTTGAACATTCTTTGTAGAGAACCACTATACAATGTTACATACCAAATATGAAACCTCTAGGCCTTGCGGTTTCAGAGAAGAAGAATTTTAAAGTCATTTTGCTATTTAAGTCTATATTACCATGTGACCAATGGGGTGTGGTCTGTTTTGACCCATTGGGCATAATTTGAACAATCTTTGTAGAGTACCACTAAAGGATGTTAAATACCAAACATATGGGCCTTGCGGTTTCAGAGAAAAAGATTTTAAGGCATTTTGCTATATAAGTTTATATAAACCATGTGGCCCCCAGGGTGTGGCCCATTTTGACCCCAGGGACATAATTTGAACAAACTTTGTATAGCACCACCGAAGGATGTTACATACCAAATATGAAACCTCTTGGCCTTGCGGTTTCAGAAGAGAAGATTTTTAAAGTCATTTTGCTATATATTCTATATAAACCATGAGACCCCCGGGGCATGGCCCGTTTTGACCCCAGGAGCATCATTTGAACAGTCTTTGTAGAGGACCACTATAGGATGTTACATACCAAATATGAAACCTCTGGGCCTTGTGGTTTCAGAGGAGAAGATTTTTAAAGTCATTTTGCTATATATTCTATATAAACCATGTGACCCCCGAGGCGTGGCCCGTTTTGACCCCAGGGATATAATTTGAACAATCTTTGTAGAGGACCTCTAGAGGATGTCACATATCAAATATGAAAGGTCTGAGCCTTGCGGTTTCATAGAAGAAGATTTTTAAAGTTTTCACTTTTTAAATCTATTTTTCGCTCTGGTGACCTACATATTCAGCAGACCAGAAAGATTTGAACAACTTTGAAAGAGGTCCACCCATAGATCATTCCTGTGAAGTTTGGTGAAAATGTGCCAAGCGGTTTAGGAGGAGATGTTGTTTGAATGAAAAGTTGACGACGTACACACGCACGCACGCACACATGCACGCACGACGGACAACAGGCGATCACAAAAGCTCACCATGAGCACTTTGTGCTCAGGTGAGCTAAAAAGACTAACGTGTAAAGGGTGCCTATTATTATTTCTATGCTCCCCACCTTTAGTGATGTGTAGGGAGATATATTGGGTTAATAAGGCCTACTTTATGCAGGTTTACTATTATAGCATCTGATGCAGACAAGATACTTTGGTAGGGTGCCAAAAAAAGACTAACGTGTCCAGGGTGCCCACGAAATAGACGAGTACTTCGGTAATGATGTATAGGGCAATACACTGGGTCAATAAAGCCTAAAGGATACAAACAGTACATAAAGGTTTTTTGTTTTTGTTTGTTTGTTTGGATTTTTCGCCGTATTAAACAGTATTTCAGTCATATAACGGCGGTCAGTTAACCTACTCACACTTTTCCTGGGTAAGCTGGTTTACCAGTACTGAGTGCACATACTTATGCCAGTAACTGAACAACTGCCCTACTTGAATCAGAGGTAGGGGGAGAATGGCCGTAGAAATAATTTTATGACCAATCCCACACAAGTTATGTGGCAGATACAGATAAAGCACTTCAGTAGTTTGTCAATAAGAACTCACGTGTAAATGGTGCATGTATGTTCCCCATTACATAAGCAAAGTACTTTGGTAGTGTGTTAATGCACATAACACTGAAAATGGGTTGTAGATTTCCGACATTTATTCCTCGTTAGACATAAAAAGTATTTCGGTTGGTTGTCATTATGGCCGACTGCAAATGGTTCCCAAATGTTCGCCACCATTACATAGACAAAGTACGTAAGTATGTGTATATATGGTCATCTGTCTAAATGGTACCATAATGTTCCCTATGACTTTGTCAAAGTACTTTTATAGTGTGTGGGATACTTATTGTGTGTTTGATTTCATAACAACCTACCATTCATTAGTGTGTTCACTTTTAAGAAAAATGTTTATTTTTTAATGGAATACATTGATAATTCCAAACTCAAAATTGAGAATTCCAAACTTGAACTTGGGAATTCAAAACTCAAACTTGAGAATTCCAAACTCAAACTTGTGAATTCAAAACTCAAACTTGAGAATTCCAAGCTCAAACTTGAGAATTCCAAACTCAAACTTTAGCTTCCAAACTTAAACTCAACTTGAGAATCCCAAATTTCAAATATCTAGAACAAACACTCAGAATTCTAAACTCAAAACTTAAGAATCCCACATGCAAACTTGAGAATTCCAAACTCAAAACTTCATATTCCAAACTCAAAACTTGAGAATTCCAAACTCAAATTAAATAATACAAAGCCTAAATATGAAAATTCAAACTCGTTGCTTACACTTTCTCTTTCTCAATCTGTTGAAGCTCATTATTGATCCAGCAGGTAGTTAGTCTAAGAAATGTTCACCACATGATAAACTACCCCTGGGGCATCCAGAGACATCTTAAGTAAAATCTTATCCTTAACCTTAAAATCATCACTTTTCTTTAAAGGGACCTGTTCACAGATTAACGAATTGACAGTAATTATCAATTTGTTTATTATTTTTCAACTTTTTGTAACCGATTCCAAAAATAAAACAACAGTGTATACAAGGGGGCAAAATAACACTATGGTCCTAGAAATATACTGTAAAAACAGTTTCGTTTATGAATAATCATCAGTTGAAATTGATAAAATTATACAGCGTTTGTAACGCTAATTGATGGAATAATTTGGAGTGTTTTTGTTGTTTTCGTTGAAACTGTTGACATCATGTGGAACACTTACATAAAGTAAATAATGCAGGGAGAATATAGAAGTCAGAATGGCCGCGTGGTTAAGGCGATAACCTTTTAATCCAGAGGTCCCGGGTTCGAACCCCAGTGGGACCATTTTTGTCTTTTCTTTTCTTTTTCTAAATACATTTCTTGTTATTATACTTGAGCTTTTTAGTTCCAATGCTTAAAGCTGTCAAGTTAATACATTTAAAATGGCATACTTAAAAAATGCGAAAATCTGTGAACAAGTCCCTTTAACAATGTATTTTACATTTAAATGGCATTGTGCTATTGAGAATGTATGAATTATCAACTTATTATTAACCATTGTTTACTTAGTAATAAAAGAATTAACACATTTATAGGTAGCTATAAAAATATTAGTGGCGCGTCGTGGGAAAACGCCACAGTCCGCACAGGCTAATCCGGGACGACACTTTCTGCCTAAAGTGGATTTATGTTTAGAAGAGACTTCCATGAAACAGAAAATACCACAAAAGCGTAAAGTGCCATCCCGGATTAGCCTGTGCGGACTGCACTGGCTAATCCGGGAAGACGCTTTACGCACATGCATTAAGTCCGGTTTTCCAATGACGCGCCTCAAACAGTTTAAGATAAACTTAAGACGTTTCTGGAATATTAACCCTAGAGCTATATTGCTTACTTACAAGGCAATTTTTGTCTTATGAAGACCAGCCATCATAACAAATTATTGCACACATTTAGAAAAGAAAATCTCTATCATAATTTACTGCAGAAATGTGGAACAAAATATCGCATTTAATAATGATTATAACACCTAATTTTACAGCACAACTTTTGATATAAAATAACGAAATCAAAACTAACAGAATTTTTATGCAAAATATTGCTATCACAACTTATTAATGTACAGCTTCTGATGCAAAATAGTACAATTGTAAGAAAAGAATAAAGAAACTATAAAATAAATATAGCTTACAGTACAACAGTTACTGTTGAAGAAAACTATCACAATTATAGCTTACAGAAAACACTGTTCAAGAACAAAATATCACAATCCTAGCACACAGTACAATATCTGAAGAAAACATCAAACACAATGATAACTTACAGTACAACTTTCGAAGAGAACATCAGCAGCTGCTCGAAGATGTACTTGGCCCCTTCGTACAGCTCGTTGAGTGTCTTACTGGCCAAGAGGGCCATCTCCCTCGCCTCCTTTGAGTTTCCGGCCTTATCTGGCGCCAGGCGCAGCAGGACTTGAACCATCCACCGTATCATGTCCGAGTGCAGAGTCATCACCTGGCAACAGTCACGCAATGACATAAGTCAGGAGGTTTTTGCTATTTTATAATCAATTAGGTAATGATTAGTTCGCATTGTATAAAAATGTGGTATCTGTCTCTTTCCAGAAATTAAAAAAAGGACTTATGTTGAGCCCATGATCAGGGCCCGTTACTCACCAACCTATTCTTAGACTTAAGACTAAGAATAAAGAATATTCTTGAAACTGTTCAGTTCCTAGTACACTGTGGACTTGAATCTTCCTTGATATTCACCTGTTCTAATTACAGCATTCTGTATTTAGAATGATTTGTGAATAACATAAGCAACACTGGTACCCAGAATATTTGCAAACGCAGAAGTACAATTTCTTGAATCCAAGTCTGTTCTTTATTCTACGTCTAAGCCGGGCCGGCTAGCTCAGTTGGTAGAGCGCTGGACTACAAATCCGAGGATCGCGGGTTCGATTCCCAGCCCGGCCACATAACATGTGTGGGGATTGGTCATGAAATTATTTCTACGGCCATTCTCCCCCACCTCTGATTCAAGTAGGGCAGTTGTCAGTTACTGGCATAAGTATGTGCACTTAGTACTGGTAAACCAGCTTACCCAGGAAAAGTGCGAGTAGGTTAACTGACCGCCGTTATATGACTGAAATACTGTTGAATACGGCGAAATATCCAAACAAACAAACATATTCTACGTCTAAGAATGGGTTGATGAATACTGACCCTGGGCCCATATCCACAAACTGATTTTAGAGATAAGAACTAAGAATAGACTTAGACTCAAGAAAAATACTTTAGCATTTGCAAATATAATGGGTACCAATGTTGCTTATTTCATTGACAAATCATTCTAAATAAAGAATTAATTAGTGATGGTAAACACAAAGTTAGATTCGCCATTAAAGCAGTCTTAGAACATTCAAGTTTCAAGAATGTTCTGTATTTTTACTAAGTTAGTCCAATAATAGGTTGGCGAATATGGGACCTGGTCTGCAGTTATAGCTATATGGGACCTGGTCTGCAGTTATAGCTATATGGGACCTGGTCTGCAGTTATAGCTATACGGGACCTGGTCTGCAGTTATAGCTATATGGGACCTGGTCTGCAGTTATAGCTATACAGGACCTGGTCTGCAGTTATAGCTATATGGGACCTGGTCTGTAGTTATAGCTATATGGGACCTGGTCTGCAGTTATAGCTATATGGGACCTGGTCTGCAGTTATAGCTATATGGGACCTGGTCTGCAGTTATAGCTATATGGGACCTGGTCTGCAGTTATAGCTATATGGGACCTGGTCTGCAGTTATAGCTATATGGGACCTGGTCTGCAGTTATAGCTATATGGGACCTGGTCTGCAGTTATAGCTATATGCAGAGTATATAACAAAACCAACAAAACCTTGTATATGTAAATAATGAAAATAAAGACTATACAGAAACAACAGGGCCCTGAGGGCCCTAGGTCGCTCACCTGAGACTTTGTAACCCAATTGGAATTTGCATCCCCGAGGTGTGGTTTATTTTTATCCCAGGGGCATAATTTGAACAATCTTGAACAAACCTCTGGGCCTTGCGGTTTCAGGTAAAGATTTTTAAAGTCATTTTGCTATTTAAGTCTATATAAACCATGTGACCCCTCAGGGTGTGGCCAGATTTGACCTAGGGGCATAATTTGAACAATCTTTGGAGAGGACCACTATGCAATGTTACGTACCAAATATAGACAAGCTGTGGGCCTTGCCGTTTCAGAGGAGAAGATTTTTAAAGTCATAATGGAAGTTTGAATTTGCTGCTGATGATGAAGTAATAGCAAGACTTATCCATTTTCTGCCACTTACATTTAACTATTGTTAAAAGACTTAATTTCCATTCATGGATAATCACAAACACATCGCAAGCTTAATTAACCATGCACTCTTTTGTGTAAAATAGATTAACCGTTAAATGTTAAACATGTGATATTTAAGAACAATGATTGGATAAAATACTAGATTGATTTGCAGATGATTTTTATTTGTGGAAATATCTGTACATACCTGTTCAACCAGTTTGGCGTCCTCGCTGTCTATGGCGTTGGTTGCCGTGGTTACCCATTTCTGGACACGCCTCACTGTATCATTGACCTCCACTCTGGGGAAATGATTGACACATTGTAATCAGATGGCGGGCATAGGATGGTGTGCAATAAGTGAAACTTTCAGATTCCTGAATAATCAGTGATTCTTTTTTTTTTTCATTTTTTGGGTGTGTCCTGTAAAACAATTTTCCAATCCCTAGCAAGATTTTGTAAGTCATGAAAAAACCTGCACTTTTATGTACAAAAATAAAACACTTAATAATGTTTCCATTAAAAACAAATTCCCAATGATAGAGATTTTATTAACTGAAAATATCCCAAGTTCCAGACCCATTCTCGGGACAGCGAAAAAAATCACTGATATAAACATATCCAAATAAATCAAATGACAATTAAACTGAAAGCCATTATTCATTTAGAAATAACATGAACATGTTGGCATCATTAATTTAATTTATAACTATTAATCATACTGCAATAACTGTTATGAACTTTTTTTTTTGGTTATAAAACAATAATTTTCAAGGTTTTTCTTGTTTCAGTAAACAGACAAATATTACCAGTAACAAAATATTGCTAAACAAACAAAAAATCTTAAACACAAAAATCAAATCACATCAAAATTATAGCATAATTAATATTCAGTGATTTTACTAGCAAACTCTTTTCCAATCTGGCCATGCATTTTAACGCACAAGATAAAACAATAATCATGATCACATCTAGTGCATGTAAAATGTAGCATACCCTTTTTTAATAAAAACATACACAACGTGAAAATACAAAGACCATCTCCATCATAAAATAATACAAATAATTTACACAGAAATGTAAAGTTTGGTAGAAACAGACAAATAAATATATAAAATCACATTTGGAAGAAGGCTGTTCCAGAACAATACAATGCTGCATGCATGTTTAATCAATTATTGTCAAAGATAAGGAATCATTAGCATTATATATAAATAAGTGGATTAAATTACACATATGGTATACGTATATGTATACATTTTAGTGCGAGAATCAATTGCACAATAGCTATGTCATTGGAGACACAAGCATATACGTCAAATTGTAAACTGATTTTAGACATTCTTTTATATACAGTACAATTATTATGTCACACAAATATTTTACTTGGAAAGCGAAGTAAGAATTTTTTTATATGCATCATTATTTTGTGTATCTATGCAGATTTACACGGAGTGAACGCTGATGCCCTCCACAAAATTACGAGGCATAACTGAAGAGTGTGCGTACAACTGTTGGCTGATGCCAAGTGACGGAATGTAAGTACGCCCAAATACTATGAATGGCAAAACATGCTTAATTCCCTTTAGGCGTAAAAAAAAATGTTTGTTTCAGGTTACATGCCCCAAAAATTAGGGTAGGTAAGTAGGCATTTCTTTTTTTTTTTTTTTTTTTTTTTTTAATTGGTAAATGGTCAACTTGAAGATTCTAAAACTGAATAAATATTAAAAACATATTAGTAATATCCTTAAACATAAGTGGATATTACCAAAACAAAACACTTATTTATCCAAAAAACATTTAATTAGTGGAAAAAGGTTAATAAAACAAAACAAATATCTGACAAACCCAATAGGGTTCTAGGTTCGAGGCAATTGTTTAGGGTAGTTTGGGTAACCTGAAACCAACATAATTTTTTTTACACCTGAACACTACTGTATACAATAACGCTTTTTTAAAACTGTTCTCAAACTCTTCTGAAACAGCAATTCTTCCCGTGACACAAAATTTTAATATACCCAGCAAACGACCCTGTAGGATTCATGACATTGAGAATTTAACATCGAAACGATGATTTTCATTTGAAGTTTATCATGAATAATTAGTAATTCAGCCTCAGAAATAATTGTTAAAAGTCCTTGTACGAGTCCTTGATAATAAACATTTGAGTCGCGTCATGGGAAAACTGGTCTTAATGCATGTGCATAAAGTGTCGTCCCAGATTAGCCTGTGCAGTCCGCACAGGCTAATCCAGGACGGCACTTTCCGCCTACCGTGGATTTATGTTTAGAAGAGACTTCCTTGAAACAGAAAATACCATAAAAGCGGAAAGTGCCGTCCTGGATTAGCCTGTGCGGACTGCACAGGCTAATCCGGGATGACACTTTACGCACATGCATTAAGGCCGGTTTTTCCACAACGTGCTTCATATTAATTTTATTTGTATCTTTGGTAAACTGGCCAATAGATTTATGGAGATAGAAGCTTTCATCAAGCAGACATTTGTCCAGCCGATTTTCAGATGAAAAATGTGGATACAGCCAGAATCCTACAGTGATGCTTTGAGAATCAAACAGAAGTGAACGTCCTGGTACCGTACCCTAGTGTCCAGCCCTTTCGCCGAGACCTGGCACATTAAACAACAGCGTTAGTAGTGACTTTTGGACAACAACAACAACAAGCCATGACTGGTATCAACAATAATGCTCCCAGTTTCAATGTTTTTTTAACACTCTGGTCTATTTAGTTCAATTATTTTAAATGGGTGTGTTTTCAAAAGAACATACATGTTGAGCATCATTTCTACCTAAAGGCTTTGACAGAAACCCCTTTTTGAAAATATATGTATGATTTTTTTTTCAATATTTAAACATTAGTAAAATTACATCTCTATAAACAAGAGCTGTCATAGGACAGCGCGCTCGACTATTCGAAGTATTTCAGTTGGTACATATTTTGGATAGTGGAAGGGGCATAAATTTGTTAAAATACGAAACTTTTAATTGAAGACTTGTATAGTTTATATATTTTTGGAACAAAAACTTTAACAACAAAGTCTATGTAAAAAGTGGGCTTACTCTGTCAAAATACAAAACAGAGTTATGATTAACGTTGCCCCTGATACTAGAGTTGATGAAAAAAGGTTAGTTCCAAGTTTCAAGTGAATAACTTATGTAGTCTTGAAGTTACAAAACTTTTGAATATAAACTTGGACCAGAAAATCTAAGTGAAAAGGGGGCATAACTCTGTCAAAATACAAAATAGAGTTATGTGTAGTGTTGCCCCTAATACTAGAGTTGATGACAAAGGTTAGTTCCAAGTTTCAAGTGAATAACTTATGTAGTTTTGAAGTAACCAAACTTTTGAATATAAGCTTTAACCAGAAAATCTATGTGAAAAAGGGGCATAACTCTGTCAAAATACAAAATAGAGTTATGGGGAATGTTCACCCTGATACTGGAGTTGATGACAAAGGTAAATTCCAAGTATCAGGTGAATAGCTTTTGTAGTATTGAAGTTACAAAACTTTTGAATATAAACTTTAACCAGAAAATCTATGTGAAAAAGGGGCATAACTCTGTCAAAATACAAAACAGTGTTATAGGGAATGTTGCCCTTGATACTGGAGTTGATGAAAAAGGTTAGTTCCAAGTTACAAAACTTTTGAATATAAACTGTGCACAGAAAATCTAAGTGAAAAAGGGACATAACTCTGTCAAAATACATAACAGAGTTATGGGGAATGTTGCCCCTGACACTGGAGTTGATGACAAAGGTATATTCCAAGTTTCAAGTGAATAACTTATGTAGTTTTGAAGTTACAAGACTTTTGAATAAAAACTTTAACCAAATTCAGACGTGGACGCGGACGCTGACGGTAGCAGGATAGCTCACCTATTCTTCGAATAGTCGAGCTAAAAATTATACTTTAATATTTGTGTCTACCTATAAATATCGCCAACGATGAAAAATGTATGATTAATTTGAAAAATAAAATAAACAATTAAATTGGGTATACATGTTAACAGTTTATCTAATCCAGAGTGAAGCAACTCACATATTGTTGACACCAAATATAAACAAAAGTGCAGTTAGCAAAACAAGGACTAATTTAAACTGAGTTTGCAAACACAAATGTACAGAATGTTAGAAAGATATTTTAAAAAGATATTTAAATAGTAAAAAGATATATAAAGAATACTAAAATATATTATTTCTTATATATTATTATTATTATTATTATATTATTATTATTATGCTCTAAGTTCTAACACTACCATGCTCATTAACATACTTGCTTTTAGACATATATGTGGAATATCGGTGCCTACTTTAAGCTAGAAGAAGGTATTTTAACTAAGATCATATAATAGTATACTATTATGGGGGTAAAATAAATAAAATGGACCCAATGTATTAAAAAATCTCACAGGCACAATGCCATACTTTTTTAATAGGTAGTTACTTTTTCGAAAATATCTGCCATTTAAAAGTAGATAAAATAACAGTAATATAAATTATATAATTTATACGTGTACCAAATAATAAGTAATTCATTCTGAACCTGATAACCTCAAACTGGAATGATTTTGAATTTTTAGGAACAACAGTATTGTATACAAACAGAAAAGAATTGCCCTGTGTATGCTTTGTTCACAAATAAGTAACTTTTAAAATGAATATTCAACAATGACATTTATAACAATTTGTAACAAGACCTCGACTATTCAAAGTATTTCAGTTGGTACACAATTTGGAAAGTGGAAGGGGCATAAAGACTTTAACCAAAACAAATTATGTAAAAAGTGGGCATACTTCTGTAAAGATACAAAACAGAGTAACGAAGATTATTGAAACTGATACTAGAGTTGATGACAAAAGACTATTTTAAGTTTAAAGCAAATAACTTATGTAGTTTTGAAGTAACAAAACATTTGAATATAAACTTTAACCAGAAAATCTATGTGAAAAAGTGTCATTACTCTGTAAAAATACAAAACAGTTATTGGGAATGTTGCCTCGGATTCTGTAGTTGATGACAAAGGTATATTCAAAGTGAATAACTTGTGTAGTTCTGCAGTTGCAAAACTTTTGAATATAAACTTTAACCAAAAAATCTATGTAAAAAAGGGGCATAACTATGTCAAAATACAAAACAGAGTTATGGGGAATGTTGGACCTGACACAGGAGTTGATGATAAAGGTATATTTCAAATTTTAAGTGAATAACTTATGTAGTTTTGAAGTTACAAAACTTGAATATAAACTTTAACCAGAAAATCTAAGAGAAAAAGGGGCATAACTCTATAAAAATACAAAACAGAGTTACGTGGAATGTTGCCCTTAATTATGGAGTTGATGACAAAGGTATATTCCAAGTTCAAGTAAATAACTTATGTAGTTTTGAAGTTACAACTTACTTTTGAATAAAAACTTTGAATAATTCTTCAAAGAGTCGAGCTAACAATTAATCAGAAAAACTAAGGCATATAAATACTTTTTTACAGAGGCTACATACACACTTAAATAATTAAGAGAAATACTGAATTACATTAAGTCCACTTTTGCTACATTCATTTAATACCTAATGCCTATGTTCTATATAAAAGAGACACAACAAGAGCTGTCAGAGGACAGCGCGGTCGACTATTCGAAGTATTTCAGTTGGTACGTATTTTGGATAGTGACAGAGTTATGGGGAATGTTGCCCCTGACACTGGAGTTGATGACAAAGGTTAGTTCCAAGTTTTAATTGAATAATTTATGTAGTCTTGAAGTTACAAAACTTTTGAATAAAAACTTTAACCAAATTCAGACGCGGACGAGGACACTGACGCCGGGGGTAGTAGGAAAGCTCACCTATTCTTCGAATAGTGGAGCTAAAAAATGAAGTTCTGCAAGAAAGAGTTAAATTCAGTTTTAAATTTGTGACAAACAAATAAATGATGTAATTTCAACAAAAAATACTATACCTCTAAACCATTCACATTCGACTGCATGAAATTTTGTGTTTTTTCAAAGAATGACAATTTTGTTGGCAATTAAATTAGCATATTTCCAGATTTATATAAAAATATAAATAGAGCAAAATATAAATAGAGAAATGTGTCTATCAGATGCTGATTTGTGTTTATAACACATGACCATGATGGATGGAGCATCACCACAAAACTTAATTCGCAGTATGTTCCACTCTTGAAATCCGCGAAAATTAGTGTCATGCGAATACTAATGGTTTTGCAGTATACAAATGGTTATTTATAAACTTATTTTATTAAGCCAGATTTGTGTTTATTAAATGACATCGTTCTCAATGGAAATTGCTACTAGGTTTAATGTAGAAATATAGACAATGAGCTTAGGAAAAATTTGCTAATTGAGCTTATGGAAATAATGATTAAAAACTACAACGTCTTGTTGTTTTAAAAGCTGTAATTGTAATAGTATTTTACTTAAATGCTTTTTTTACACATTATTTTGAAAGTTCTAAGCAGAGTTTTCACAGCATAACTATAGGATATTGTGCATATATATTGAGGAATCACATTCTGTTATAACAAATATAATTATTACATGCAGATTATTAATTTTAAGGGATTTGACTTACTACTGCACTAATATATGCAATAGGGAGCATGCATGCAAAGCAAGTTACCATATTATTTAAGGACAACGATTTTTTTACTGAATACATGTAAAAATATGTCATGCTATTATCAGAGAACTGGTTGTACAGTAAGGCATAACAAAAAAGTATGTTTGTTTTAGGTTACATGCCCAAAAAACTAAGGGTAGGTAGGTAGGGATTTTTTTATAAAAAAAAATTATTTGGTAACTGGTCAACTTGAAGATTCTAAAACTGAATAATTATATATACAAAACATATTAGTAATATCCTAAAACACTGTTTATAAGTGGAAGCTATCAAAACAAAACATTTATTTATCCAAAAAGCAATTAATTATTGAAAACAGCTTAATAAAACAAAGTTATCTGACAAACTCAATAAAATGTTCTAGGGTCGGGGAAGTTTTTTAGGGTAGGTCAGGTAACCTGAAACAAACATTTTTTTTTGTATGCCTGATGAAACAAAAACTTTTAATTTTTTTTGGAAGACATCTTTATCTTCAAGGAAATCGAGTATATTTTAAAAGTTCAATAAATGCTCTGAAAAGTGTTGTTTTTTAACATCAAAAATGTGATATAAATATAGCTGAGAAGAAGGCAAAAATAACATAAATTAAAACCAACAGGTAAAATATATCATAACTACTGGATAATGAAACTTCTAAATTGAAATTATTAACATTTTTGAATGGTTACACATTTGTAAAAACTATGTTAGCAGTCTTAATCCTTTCTATATAATCTTAATTGTTATCAAACAACCCGTACTATTTTAACCTATTTAATCTTAATTTTTATCAAACAACCCATACTCGTTTAACCTATTTAATCTTAATTGTTATCAAACAACCCATACTATTTTAACAATGTTTAAGGTGCTATAAATTCATCTGATTTTAAATAAAACAAGATTCTGTGTTTGATAAACTCACATGCCCCCAGTTGGTGCTGGGTAGACCATTCTTAGTCCAAATAAGGTCAAGGTCAAAGTGAGATTGGGTGATATGGGTGGATTGGTGATGGTCATAAGCAACAACTGTGTAAGTATCCAAGTGTTGTAGCAAGTGGTGTTGGTGATAGACGAAATGGTAAAATCTAGTTAACCCAGAAACAGCCCATTAGAATTATTCTAAGTGCAAATTAGGTCAAGGTCAAGGTCAAAGTGAGGTTGGGTGATATGGGTGGATTGGGAACGGTCATAAGTAACAACTGTGTAAATATTTAAGTGTTTTAGTAAGCAGTGTAGGTGCTAGACGAAACTGTAAAATCTAGTTAACCAAGAAATGGCACTTTTGAATTATTACAAGTCCAAATTAGGTCAAGGTCAAGGTCAAAGTGAGGTTGGGTGATATGAGTGGATAGGGAATGGTCATAAGCAACAACTGTGCATGTATCCAAGTGTTGTAGTAAGCGGTGTTGGTGCTAGACGAAATGGTAAAATCTACCTAACTTTGTCACGGACGGAAGGACGGACAGGATGATCACTATATGCCTCCCGCATCATGATTAAAATGCTTACATACACAGCTTATATATTGATGTGGCAAATACAGGAGCTCTAATTAACAAACTAAAACAATAAATACTTGCATGCATAAATAGCTCTACAAAACTGAAAACTCTTCAAAATTCAGGCAAACTCTGGTTGCAAACAAAATGGCTGGGAACTACAAAATCATACAAACCACACACCAGAATAGTGCCCCTGTAATGTGCCTCAAAAACCTCCTTGTAAAATGCAATACTGTGCAAATGTGGTCTCAAAAACAAAATACCATGTAACCTTTTATTTGTTGATATTTCTTACACTACAATCCTTTTCCCCAATCAGCATTTCCCAACCATTCCAATTTTACATTTATTCCCATCTCACATCCATTTCCATCCCACAACCATTCCCATCTCACATCCATTTCCATCCCTTAACCATTCCCGTCCCTTAACCATTCCCATCTCACAACCATTTCCATCCCTTAACCAATCCTATCGCACATCCATTCCCGTCCCTTAACCATTCCAATCGCACATCCATTCCCGTCTCTTAACCATTTCAATCTCACAACCATTCCCATTCATTAACAATTCCCATCTCACAACTATTCCAGTCCCTTAACCATTCCCATCTCACAACTATTCCAGTCCCTTAACCATTCACATCTCACAACTATTCCAGTCCCTTAACCATTCCCATCTCAAAACTATTCCAGTCTCTTAACCATTCCCATCTCACAACTATTCCAGTTCCTCAACCATTCCCATCTCACAACTATTCCAGTCCCTTAACCATTCCCATCCCACAACTATTCCTGTCCCTTAACTATTCCCATCTCACAACTATTCCAGTCCTTTAACCATTCCCATCTCACAACTATTCCAGTCCCTTAACCATTCTCATCTCACAACTATGCCAGTCTCTTAACCATTCCCATCTCACAACTATTCCAGTCACTTAACAATTCCCATCCCACAACTATTCCAGTCACTTAACCATTCCCATTTCACAATTATTCCAATCCCTTAACCATTCCCATCTCACAGATATTCCAGTCCCTTAACCATTCCCATCTCACAACTATTCCTGTCCCTTAACTATTCCCATCTCACAACTATTCCAGTCCCTTAACCATTCCCATCTCACAACTATCCATTCCCATTCCACATCCATTCCCGTCTAACATCTAATCCCATCTCACCCATTCCCATCTCTCAAAAATTCCCAGCTCATACCCATTCCCACCCCAAAACCATTCCCATCTCACAATCACTCCCATCCCACAACAATCCCCACCCACAAGCATTCCCATCTCACAATCATTTCCACCCACAATTATTCCCACCCAACAACTACTCCTACCTGACAACCATTCGCACCCTGCATCCACTTCCATCCTACAACCATTCACATTTCACTTCCATTCTTATCCAACAAATATTCCCACCCACAACCATTCCCTACAAACAAACATTGCCAACTCATATACAGATATTTAAACCTTTTGAGACCTTCCAAAATACATGCAGACATACAATTATATATTGAAGTGCTTTTTACAACAACAATTATATAGCATGTAAACTGTACCATGCTGGTACTTGAAATATCATGTGCGCCATAGTTACGTTTTATGTGTCCCTTCCATTTTTTTAGTTTGTTTAAGGATCTCAACACATCTTCTGTAATTGTTACATGAATATTGTATCAAACAATATACATAAGTAGAATAGTAAATTTCAGTAATAACGAAAAAAATGTGTTCAAAGGAAAAAGGATGGGCTTTTTTCTTTTTTTTCCATATTACAGAATTTTCAGTGAGTGTTCATTGTAGAATGAAAATGTTGCATTGTTGTACATTCTGATCATTCATGGTACACAAGACGCAGCTACAGTGTGCCTCAGTTGGACATTATCAGTAATCAGTAATATTGGAAATTTTCGATAAGAAAATAATAAATAAATTACTTTTGCTGTGTATGATTTTCATAACAGTTTTTTAGGGTAAAAATTTTTGTGTGTGTTTTATACAGTGTTGTAAAGTATATCATGAGAATTAGTGACCATATAACCAGTAACCCATGGCTTTCTAAGAATGTAGAACGTTTCGTTGTTTTTATTTCTAACTAGACATGTGTCCGGATGTCCCCACATGGACATGCTGGTTGTCACAAAACTCTGCTGATGTCGGGAAAAATGCACCAAACTACCCAGGTACACAAGTTCACATGCTGATTAATATGTTAATAAAGTTTCATCACTTTAACAATAATACTTTTTGAGTAACACGCAACACAAGTCCTAAAATGTCATCTTTTGCTAAAAAAAGGGCCATAGCTCTGTTGATGTCGGAAAAACCTGTACACAGGTGCACAAGTTCACATGCTGATTAATATGTTTGTAAAGTTTCATCACTCTAGCAGCAATACTTTTTGAGTTGCGCGCGACACAAGTCCAAAATGGCCCTTTTTTGCTAAAAAAGGGCCATAACTCCGCTGATGTCAGAAAAAACTGCACCAAAATACCCAGGTGCACAAGCCCCGATGCCGATGAACATGCTTATAAAGTTTCATCACTATAGCAGTTACACTTTTGAGTTATGTGCGACACAAAATACGACGGACATATGGATGGACGGACACGGGCAAATCTTTATCCCCCCCCCCCCCCCCCCCTATAAAGTGGGGGCATAAAAAGGTGTTTTTAAAGTATGTTATTACAAATGTACAAACCGTTAGAAGTCTGCTGAGGAAATTTAATCAGTTGTAATAAGTATTTTAACTATGTAAGAAATGTACAGTAAGGTATAATTCCAGAGAAAACCAGTGAAATCTTATCCTAATTCTAATAAAGTTATGCTTACCATTAAAAGGTTGTATGTGATTTCATTGAATAATTTCAAATTAGTTTTCATTTTTAACTTAAAATTACATAATAGAGAAATCAGTTTAGCTCAAACACATAAGCGTTCAGTACAGAATAAACTACACTAAATTGAGACAAACCATGTTAAGCAGTCAGTTTGCATTAGCAGACAAAAGTTGGATCAGTTTGAAAATTAGAAAGTCATTCACACACAATTACTGAGAAATCGTAACAAAGAAATCAATATTATATTTCATATTGTTAAGAGGATTAGTAGAAAACACGAAACCAGTTGGCACAATGTTTTTTTTTTTTTCTCATCCAACAGAGTAAACCGATTTTAGATTCTATCGACGAGAGATTAAGATTTTAGTAGAAACTATGAAACATGTCTGCACATTGTTAAACAAATTTCAGATTCTATTGTTAAGATTTCAGTAGATAAAGGGTAAACCAATTTGAAATTCTATAGTCAAGATACTAAGATATTAGTAAAAACTTTGATACAATTCGGCACAGTTTAACCAATTTGAAATTCTATCATATGAAGATTAAGTAGAAACTATAAAAGACGGCACATTCTTAAACCAATTTTAAAGTCTATCATTAAGATTTCAGTAGACACTATGAAACCAGATGGCACAGTGTTAGCTTTCAAGTGTTAATGAGGGATAAACCAGTCTACCTGGTGTGTGGCCTATTTTCTGCACGATCCTCCTCGCGCTGGGTGGAGCCTACATACTCTATCGCCTCCTCGATTGACGCAAGCCACTCCTCCATGGTGAGGAGGAGCCCCGCCCACTCGTTGTCGTGGATCGGCATCGTGCCGTTGAGGCTCGACGTTATCTTCATGTCCCAGGTTTCCATGGCATTCATCAGGTGAATCACGTTTGTGGCTACCCCTGTTTAGTAACAGTACTATTAGTGTTTATTAAAGAGACTTGTAACACCTGTTTTGTAACTGACCACTTTGACTGACAATGTGATTAGCCATTCATAGCTAGGAATTCATCATTTGATATTCCTTGTAAAACCATTTGAGGCACGTCGTGGGAAAACCGGACCTAATGCATGTGCGTAAAGTGTCATCCTGGATTAGCCTGTGCGGACTGCACTTTCCGTTTTTTATGGTATTTTCTGTTTCAAGGAAGTCTCTTCTAAACATAAATCCACCGTAGGCGGACAGTGAAGTCCTGGATTAGACTGTGCTGATTGCACAGGCTAATCCGGTACGACACTTTTTTCACATGCATTAAGTCTGGTTTTTCCACGACGTGCCTCATTCGTATACTGTCAAGATGGCTTGTCACAGTTTGACCTTAGCATGCATGGTTAGAAATCCCATAGTGTATCGTCAATTACCAGTATTCAAGCTTACATAAGCTTTCAGTATGCATGGTTAGAAATCCTATAGTGTATCGTCAATTACCAGTATTCGAGCTTACATGAGCTTTCAGTATGCATGGTTAGAAATCCCATAGTGTATCGTCAATTACCAGTATTCAAGCTTACATGAGCTTTCGGTATGCATGGTTACAAATCCTATAGTGTATCGTCAATTACCAGTATTCAAGCTTACATAAGCTTTCGGTATGCATGGTTAGAAATACCGTAGTGTATCCTCAATCACCAGTATTCGAGCTTACATGAGCTTTCAGTATGAATGGTTAGAAATCCCATAGTGTATCATCAATTACCAGTATTCGAGCTTACATGAGCTTTCAGCATGCATGGTTAGAAATCCTATAGTATATCTTCAATACCAGTATTCAAGCTCACATGAGCTTTCAGTATGCATGGTTAGAAATCCCATAGTGTATCGTCAATTACCAGTATTCTAGCTTACATGAGCTTTTGGTATGCATGGTTAGAAATCCCGTAGTGTATCCTCAATCACCAGTATTCGCGCTTACATGAGCTTTCAGCATGCATGGTTAGAAATCCTATAGTATATCTTCAATACCAGTATTCAAGCTCACATGAGCTTTCAGTATGCATAGTTAGAAATCCCATAGTGTATCGTCAATTACCAGTATTCGAGCTTACATGACCTTTTAGTATGCATGGTTAGAAATCCCATAGTGTATCGTCAATTACCAGTATTCGAGCTTACATGAGCGTTCAGTATGCATGGTTAAAAATCCTAGAGAATATCGTCAATTACCAGTATTCAAGCTTACATGAGCTTTCAGTATGAATGGTTAGAAATCCCATAGTGTATCGTCAATTACCAGTATTCGAGCTTACATGAGCTTTCAGAATGCATGGTTAGAAATCCCATAGTGTATCGTCAATTACCAGTATTCGAGCTTACATGAGCTTTCGTATGCATGGTTAGAAATCCCATAGTGTATCGTCAATTACCAGTATTCAAGCTCACATGAGCTTTCAGTATGCATAGTTAGAAATCCCATAGTGTATCGTCAATTACCAGTATTCGAGCTTACATGAGCGTTCAGTATGCATGGTTAAAAATCCTATAGAATATCTTCAATACCAGTATTCAAGCTCACATGAGCTTTCAGTATGCATGGTTAGAAATCCCATAGTGTATCGTCAATTACCAGTATTCGAGCTTACATGAGCTTTCAGCATGCATGGTTAGAAATCCTATAGTATATCTTCAATACCAGTATTCAAGCTCACATGAGCTTTCAGTATGCATGGTTAGAAATCCCATAGTGTATCGTCAATTACCAGTATTCGAACTTACATGAGCTTTCGGTATGCATGGTTAGAAATCCCGTAGTGTATCCTCAATTACCAGTATTCGAGCTTACATGAGCTTTCAGCATGCATGGTTAGAAATCCTATAGTATATCTTCAATACCAGTATTCAAGCTCACATGAGCTTTCAGTATGCATAGTTAGAAATCCCATAGTGTATCGTCAATTACCAGTATTCGAGCTTACATGACCTTTTAGTATGCATGGTTAGAAATCCCATAGTGTATCGTCAATTACCAGTATTCGAGCTTACATGAGCGTTCAGTATGCATGGTTAAAAATCCTATAGAATATCGTCAATTACCAGTATTCAAGCTTACATGAGCTTTCAGTATGAATGGTTAGAAATCCCATAGTGTATCGTCAATTACCAGTATTCGAGCTTACATGAGCTTTCAGAATGCATGGTTAGAAATCCCATAGTGTATCGTCAATTACCAGTATTCGAGCTTACATGAGCTTTCGTATGCATGGTTAGAAATCCCATAGTGTATCGTCAATTACCAGTATTCAAGCTCACATGAGCTTTCAGTATGCATAGTTAGAAATCCCATAGTGTATCGTCAATTACCAGTATTCGAGCTTACATGAGCGTTCAGTATGCATGGTTAAAAATCCTATAGAATATCGTCAATTACCAGTATTCAAGCTTACATGAGCTTTCAGTATGAATGGTTAGAAATCCCATAGTGTATCGTCAATTACCAGTATTCGAGCTTACAGGAGCTTTCAGAATGCATGGTTAGAAATCCCATAGTGTATCGTCAAATACCAGTATTCGAGCTTAACTGAGCTTTTAAACCTAACAAAATTATTCACCTGATAAGAAGCATAACAAAGCATACTCTATTAAAGCATATGCATATAAGTCGTAACGCAAATAAAGCAATTGGCACGTCAACAATTTCCAACATTCTTGTCAACGATACAAATAAGTAAAATATGTTACAAATATAAGGAGCGAAATGACACTCCTGGGGCCATATTTCAGAAACATCCTAAGTTTATCTTAAAATATTTTCACTTAAGTTCCAATTTTTGTCAAGTCATATTTTTAAGACTACATACAAATTAATGAATTCAAATACCGTTTAGTAAACAGTAGTTATTAATAAGTTGATAATTAGTGAAAACTAAGCAGAATTTCACGTACACATTGAATAAAATGCTAAAGAAAAATGATGACTATAAGGCTAAGGATAAGATTTTACTTAAGATGTTTCTGGAATTTGACCCCTGATGCAGAAATATATTTGAAAGAATGACACATAACTTAAAATGGCAAAATGTATAACGCATTGTAACATTTTCATCATTTTCGTATCACTTACATAGCGTTAAAAATGCAGGCATACGTATGCAATCATCTTTGCCCTAGTGGTTAAGTGTGACCGATTTTTTATCCGGAGGTAGTGTGTTTGAGTCCAGACGTATTTGATCTTTTTTATGTTTTCCTTTTCTTGACAGAGAATATTTCGGTTTGTAGTTCCAGATGCTTTAGATATGAAGTCGAGTCATTTTATGGCATTTAAACAACTTAATCTCTTTAATGTTTTTACTAATAACTAAATTGTACAAATGAATACTGGTAAAAGACCATTAGATTGATATGGTCACAAATTAAGAATTTCTTAAATCCTGAACAAATGTAATACCAAACTGGTATGGAAAGCCCATGTCATATGAAGTTTTTAAAACACACTTATAAAATTTATAAGTTTCTTATATCTCAACATTGATTGTTAACATTGTTTAAACAAGTTGATATAAAGCTGAAAACCAGAGAGAACGTCTTACCATTTTCTCCTGTTATTCTTGTATTCAACTGGTGAAGTAACTTTTCCACATCCTAAAAGAAAAATAAACACAAATCAATATCATAGCATGCATGTACAACGCACACAAATTACTGTCATATAAACCATGCACACATTTTTTTCCAGTTATTTTACAAAAAAAAGTACTAATTTCTATTTATAGAGTCCACACTGAGTAGCCTAAGAGTTCACAATGAGTAGCTTACGAGTTCACAATGAGTACCCTAAGAATTCACAATGAGTTCCCTAAGAGTTCACAATTAGTACCCTAAGGGTTCACAATGAGTTCCATACGAGTTCACAATGAGTACCCTAAGAGTTCACAATGAGTACCCTAAGAGTTCACAATGAATACCCTAAGAGTTCACAATGAGTACCCTAAGAGTTCACAATGAGTTCCCTAAGAGTTCACAATGAGTACTCTAAGAGTTCACAATGAGTACCCTAAGAGTTCACAATGAGTTCCCTAAGAGTTCACAATGAGTTCCCTAAGAGTTTACAATGAGTACCCTAAGAGTTCACAATGAGTACCCTAAGAGTTTGCAATGAGTACCCTAAGAGTTCACAATGAGCACCCTATGAGTTCACAATGAGTTCCCCAAGAGTTCAAAATGAGTACCCAAAGATTTCACAATGAGTACCCTATGAGTTCACAATGAGTACCCTAAGAGTTCACAATGAGTTCCCTAAGAGTTCACAATGAGAACCCTAAGAGTTTGCAATGAGTACCCTAAGAGTTCGCAATGAGTACCCTAAGAGTTCACAATGAGTACCCTATGAGTTCACAATGAGTAGCCTAAGATTTCACAATGAGTACCCTAAGAGTGCACAATGAGAACCCTAAGAGTTCACAATGAGTACCCTAAGAGTAATTGGTGTCTGCCTTGTCAACAAGAGACTGTGAGTTCAATACCTACTCAGGAAGCATTCAAGTTAGTTCCACAAGAGACAGAAATTAATTAAAGTACTGATTCTACCCAGAAAAGTGTCCTGGACCCTTTCAGACAAAAACTTTTAATGCCTTCCTGGGTCATCTCAGGATACTACTACGTACTTAAATAATGCACCAAAAACAACCTTTGACTTGTTGTTGGTAGATTTGCCACATATTTTTACCATTTTCCACGAAACACCCCTTTTTCTTAATAGAGCAAATATTTTGAAACAACTTGCATCGTTGTCAAGGATTTTATCGGGAAAAAAAAGAGGTTAATCCTGTATTAACTTAAAACAGGAATGCGTAGCAGAAAAAAAAAGGTGAAGCCTGTAGGAAAAACACCCACATCGTTCAGGTCCATCATGTGCTTCTGATCGGGGTGATTCTCGCCGTCAATGGTGCGGTGGCGTCCGAACATCTGCAGGGCGTTGTCCGTCCAGCCATCCATCTGAAGTTTGATGAGGTGCAGCTGCTCCTGACCGTTCAGCAGCGTGTCGCCTCCAAACTTCTCCGTCTCTCGTCCAAGGAGCTGCATTAGACAACAAAAAATGAAAATATCTACAGTGCGGCATAGAAGCTGCCACATGCGCAGCATAGATGGTACAAATGACAGCAAAACTATGTCTTGGGGATGATGTTCAATATATATATAAGCACATACCCATCACAATCTCATTAAAATCAAATCCAACGTTGTTAGGATCTGAAGACATCGTATAACAGGTCACGTTAAAATAAATAACAATAAAATATCAGTCGTGCTGCGCCCAATGAAATTGCTTTTTGCACGGCAAAGTTTGGCCAAGATTTTTGAAAAGGTGATGCATTGCCAGCTGATCCTTGGGAATAAATCATTTACAGTTAATTTTCAAGTGAATAACAATACATATAGTGGCACCTTAGACGAGTAAACAGCCAAAGTTCACGTTAATTGCCTGCATAGTTTTTGTCGTTTATATATAATGTTATACCACAACTTTTTAAAGCAACAATTTGATTGGCTCATGAAAAGGTCGTCTGAACGTGACCCCTTATGCGAAATCATCATATCCAGTCAGAGGATAATAGAGTAGCGTCAGACTGGAGATGGTTTTAATGAGATTGATACCCATCACAAGTATTTGGCAAGTTGCTACGACAATGATTCATACAAACATCATTAGTAATAATACAATTATGAAAACATATGACAGACATGTTGTGATAATAATTATGCTGTTGCACTTCCCAACCAAAGGGCCATAATCTCTACCTTTTTCCAATTACTTTGTGATTCTGAAAAGGGCGTTGTACCTCCCAAACAAAGTTCCATAACTCCTACCTCTTCCCATTTCTTCATTTCCTCCAGTAGCCCTTTCTGCTCCTTATCATTTGGGACCCTCACAAACTGTCCATCGCTGGTGCTAAATGAAATCAATAACACGATGTGAGATTCTTTCCTTGGTTTAGCTAGTGTAATAAAAAGTTGCAATTAAATTAATCGACAAAGTAGCTCCAAATTCGTTCTGCCCTTACTTAGGCACAAAAAACATTTCTGTGTTTTGGGCAACCCAACCATACCTAACGAACCCCCCCCCCCCCCACAACCACTCTAAAGTTTTTCGCGACAATTGTTTTCTCTGAAATCTGTATTCGTTAGATTTTTAGGTAATTTAAATGTTTTTTTGACCAAAATGTGTCTTTAAAAAAAAAAAAAAAAAATCTATCCTGGCCCTACCTTACTTTTGAGAGACCGTTGCACGAAACACACAATTTCTGTTTTTGGCCTCAGAAAAACAACACATCAACATTGTAACATTTCAAGCACAACATATAACTAAAGTTATTTTACAACAATTGAGATGGCACTAGATATACTGTAACAGTCAAACAAATTGTACCTACTCAAAGTTTTATAATCACAGTGAGCTAACAAGATCAGCATTTGTTTTTCTCATCACCTGTCAAGACTCCATAAAACTGAACTACAAGTGTTTCTACAAAACCAGTTTCCAATTGTTTTCTATTGACTATGTAAGAAATAAAAGAGTGGGAACAACTATTGTGCTAACTAACTAGTTTCTGTGTACACGCTTTTAACATACATATGTGGTAACGTTCTCGTTTTTTTGTATATATTTAGTTGTCAAAGCAAACTTTTGAGCAACTACCGTAAAACTTTGTGTATAACACACAGTCATGTAAAACACGCACCAAATTTTTTTTAGTGGAAAATGGGAAATAAAATTTGAGTCAAAGTTAGATTAGTAATACCTCATTTGACATTGCTATCTGTCAAGTAAATTTATTTATTTACTAGTGCATTTTACAACGTAATGACATTTTAGAACAATAATGTGCAGGAAAATATGAAATGATTGACTGCAATGGTTACAACAGGGTCCCTATACATTAACCCATTTGAAGACTTTAGAGTTAAAGGGACTATGTCAATGAAAACTTGTCTTCCTATTGCACTATCAATTATATTGTGTGATAGAAATGCGCTTTACTAAGACATGTACATTAAATAAATAACAATAACATAATACACAATAAGATATTTGATAAAAACAAAGTTGCAAAAAAGTCTGAAAAAAATGAAAACCCCAAGCGGGTATCAAACTCACAACTTAACCGACTGCGCTATCATGCTTGGTAAGGGGTCTTTTGTAAACAATGGTTATACAAAGTTTTCACAATTGTGACATCGAAATGTAAACAGGAAAAGGGCCAAACAAACAGAAACCATATTATAAATTGATTTTTATCTCAGAATGTGTACACTCTTTTCCCATTATATATACCCTGTTTTAACCGTTTTTATATGCCAGTTTTAATATCTACATTTCAGATTTTTTAAAGAAATTGCCCCCTTGAGGCCCTTTTCGATGACATAGTACCTTTAAGAATAAAGAATATTCATTAAACTGTTCTCTTCTAAAAGGCTGTAAACATATGAGGGGCGTCGTGGGAAAACCGGGCTTAATGCATGTGCGTAAAGCATCATCCCGGATTAGCCTGTGCAGTCTGCACAGGCTTATCCGGGATGGCACTTTCCGCTTTTATGGTATTTTTTTCTGTTTCAAGGAAGTCTCTTCTAAACATAAATTCACTGTAGGCGGAAAGTGCCGTCCCGGATTAGCCTGTGCAGACGACACTTTAAGCACATGCATTAAGACCGGTTTTCTCACGACGCGCCACATATCTAAACCTACTTCTTATGTCTAAGAATTTGTTGGTGAAAACGGGGCAAGATAACACAGCATACAATACTCATGAACCTATCAATATTTTCCCCCAGGGGGGAGCGGCGGGCATAAACGGGACTTTAGACTGAAAGCAATTCTCGACAGGTGGGAATTTGACATGGCAAATGATACCTTAGATCCAGGTAATATTTGATACATCAATTAAGCATCCCTCCAAAAAATGCTTGGCTCTAGGGTGGGGAATAAGATCCCCAAAAATACAATTAGTCAAATTCCCCTGGGATTGCCCGCCGCTCCCCCTCTGTGGGAAAATATTGATAGGTGCATTATGATTGTTATATTGCCTTGATATTTTATAGGATATAGTGAATGTTATTCAAAGCCTCATTTTCATTCATTTAAATTCAAACTTTGAAAACAGCCGAATGTGGTTTGAAAGCACCAACAAGTTGTGAGAAAAAAAGAAATATAATTTCATAAAACAACACAAAATCAAAATATTTAAATGCAACCAAGCAGTTTCGTTTTGAAATAAAATCAAACAAAAATGTAAAGCAAGAAAGATAACTCTGCCAGGCTTATGAAAGCAAGGAAGACAACTCTTGTGTTACTTATACTCACACAATAGGTTTTCTGACAAACAACGAAACAAATATAAAACATGGGGTAAACTTTATATAACAAGAGCTGTTTGTGAAACAGTAAATCCCCCCACCCCTTCCAAGTAAAAAGCAATCTTTAAAATATCAACTTTGGTGAGGATTGGATGAAAAATGTTTTTTTATTAAAGTGTACACTGTTGAAACAGCCAATTTTAGATAAATTAAGGGCCATAATTCTGCAGTTTCTGGGGCGATTTGGCCGATTATCAAACTTGGCCAAGATATATTGGCCACAACCATTTTCCTGAAGTTTGGTGAAGACTGGATGAAAACTGTTGAACTTAGAAATGAAATGCCAATTTTAGATCATTCAAGGGCCAAAACCCAACAATTCCTGAGGCGATTTGGCTGATTATAAATTTGGCCAAGATATTATGCCCAAAAACATTTTCATAAAGTTTGGCGATGATTGGATAAAAACTGTTGGACTAAGAGAGTGGAAATGGTTAAAAAGGCCAATTTCACATAATTCAAGGGCCATAACTCCACAATTCCTGGGGTGATTTGGCTGATTATCAAACATGGCCGAAATATTATGCCCAAAAACATTTTCATGAAGTTTGGTAAAGATCGGATGAACACTTTTGGAGAGCAGAAACAAAAGTAGTCTACCAACAGACCGACAGATAGACCGACCGACCAACATAAGCAAACCATATACCCTGCCATCTTCGACGGGCGGCATAATTAACATACTGATGGACATATGAACATAAACTACAACATTTATACATTTCTAAGGAGAACTCAATGTCTTCTACTACAGAGAAACGAATTATAAGATGTTCATACAATGAAATGTTAGTTATAAATCATAATGAGTATGAAGTCAAACAGCAATAATTATATCTCAGTTTATGAAGTCACTTTGACAATTTTTCGCACTAAATAACTCAGTGTAAGAAATATTAAAGAGGGACTGTACGATTTTTATATATTTATTTCTGGTCTCTTTCGTTACACACTAACACAAACCCAATTTATATAACATAAAAAACGTCAACATCAACATTTTTTTTTATCGAAAAATTCAAATACCTATATATTTTCTGCCGATACAGACCCATTTATCCTACAGCAATGGCAATATTCGGTTCAGAATGAGAAAGTAAGAAAGGCGCATGCGCTAACAATTGACCTGCCTCGTCTAGACTCTGTATATACATGTATATAATAGTTCGCTGTGCAGCAAAGTATGATTTTAGTTTAAAATTTCTTTCTAAATATGCATTTCTAAACATCAGTAATTCTCAACATTTATTATAATATTATTTGTAAAATATACTGACATAATTAGAATCAGTGGATAGTTTTACATTTATAATTTATAATTTCCATACTAAATCGCACAGTCTCTATAAGGTGAATCAATTTGGATAAGGAAAGGGCCAAACTTTGTTGTAGATGTCAATAAAACATCTATAGCCATATTTCATTCTGGTACCAGACACTATTATGCTTTACCTCCATTATACTTATTCTTACAGATCTTAGCTATTAACTATTTTTTTGCAAAATTGTGCCTGACAATTATGTCTAATAATACTTTAATTATTTATACTTCGCCATTACATTTTACTTCATAATAATTTCAACATAATAAGACAATAACAATGAAATAAACAGATAAATGAAAATATCAAAAGCATACGTATACTGGTAAAAGCTAAAACGGAAGGTTACTTCTATGTCAAGGCAGTAACTTACCCATACCTGGTGATTGAAAATACAAGTGATATTTGTGTTAATACATTTACATGTAATTACCCATGTAATAACCCATGGGAGAGATTCAAATCTTACTTAACGTAATAATTAATGTTACTGGTCATTCATAATTTTAAAAAAATTGTCTATAATATTTCAGTGTCATTATTGTCTAAAACCAGATGAAATGAAACGATGGTAAAAAATTCTTATTTCAAATTTTCATGTTGACATTACTATTCCATAGGTACAAATGCACTTACACAAAAGTTTGAAACAAAACATGTGATAATGCCCACATGCAATGAAAATTGCTTTTGTTATGTAATGTACATGTTAAAGATTGAAAGTCTCGATTACTGTTAATTCATTTTATTTTGCCGTGTCTACATTTGGCACATTCCTGAAAAACTGCTAATTTACTCTGTCATAAATTCGCACATTTTTTATTTTTATCTATATTTTTTAATAGTCATGCCCATTGAAAATTTATGCGGCAACTTAAATTCGCACTATGTTCGGAGCACGAAATACGCCCAAGGAGATAACCGCCAAATAAAATAATTTAACAGTAATGAATGTTGTAAGTTCTAAATCTCCTTCCCACACTAAGATAAATATTGAGTTTCAAAAGACTGGTTCCCAGACCAATAATTATACTTCTTAAAATTTCCAAGACTGGTTTCCAGACCTGTTAAAAATTTTGAAGTCAAGTTCCCAAGTTAGTTAATGTGTCAATGATTGAAAGACTGTTTCCCAGACATCTGAAAGATTTGAGGCGCGTCGTTGGAAAACCGGGCTTAATGCATGTGCGTAAAGTGTCATCCCGGATTAACCTGTGCAGTCTGCAAAGGCTAATCCGGGATGGCACTTTCCGCTTTTATGGTATTTTCCGTTTCAAGGAAGTCTCTTCTAAACATAAATCCACTGTAGGCAGAAAGTGCCGTCCTGGATTGGCCTGTGCGGACTGCACAGGTTAATCCGGGACGACACTTTACGCACATGCATTAAAACTGGTCTTCCCACGACGCACCTCATTTCAACATTTGAATGAAAATTGTACATCCGACAATCACAATAAATAATCAATTGTGTTGTAAAATTAAGTTTAAGATAATAATTTTGATGGATGAAATAAAAGACTAATAAGACGTTTACTCATAAGAAAATTCGAGAAAATGGAGCCCGGTTCCCGAGTAAATAAATGTGTCAAAGATTAAAAAAACATGTCAATATTTCAAATGGCCGGTTTCTAGCATACACTTACAAGCACTTGCGGAGTTCCTTCAGCCACCTATCAATGCCGGGAGACAGCAGATGTAACTGCTGCCTCATTTCCTCCTCGCGGTGCTTTAATGTAATGCTGAATTCCTCCACCATATCTCGCCAGGATTCCACATGGGTCTGCATTGGAGATATAGAGAATATTTGTTTATTCCAGTGTAAGATCATATTTTATTTCATGAGTGGTCATATAAAACATATTTTCATGGGTAGCAAAGCCACGAGTAAAAATATCAGTTTTTCTATGATCACAAATGAAATAAAATATTATCTTACACTGTAATCAACATATTTTCTTTTTATTTCATGCTTTTAGATAGCAAATAAATAAAATTTCGCGAGATGCACTGAAACTGTTCCAAAAGAGAAAATATCCACTTTTATTTCAACAAAAAATTCTATATTTCAACATAACAAAATGTATAGTTAGGCTAGGCTTTTTCATTTTGTGAAATATAAGCGAGATAAAATGGTAAATCGTGAAAAATGTAATGCACAGTATTAATGGTAGTATAATTGTGACCCAAACTTTTAAAATCAACATTGTATTTACAAAATCTGATATTTGTTTAATTTCAATATAACCTATGTTTTGTTTACATATAAATTATAATTCAATAATCAATGAATCTGGTAGGAAAATACTGTTTGAAAGTGAACCTTTAAATTTGGATATCCATCTGATTTGTGAAGTTGTATTGCCAAACTTGTGAAAAATGTTACATTTTTAGGATTGTGAAGTAGCCCTTTACAGGCCTCAACTATATAGGGAAAAAAGCCCTGAGAATGAAGTTGATTTGTTTCATTTTATCTCACAAATTCTGCTGCTTTGCTGTAGCATACCTGTACTTTGGTAATAAGATCAATGTTTCACACTGGTTCCCGATTTAATACTGTAAATGAAACAGGCCATCAACGAAGCCGGACTCAAAATTGTTTAATTGAGTCCTGCGAAACTTTCAAACCCATTTAAAATGTAAAATAAACTGTGGGAAAAACAAACTGTGGGAAAAGCATAAAATAAAAAGAAAATTTGTTGATTTAGGCGTAAGATCATATTTTATTTCACTCGTGATCATAGAAAATAGATTGCCACTCGTGAAAATATCATTTTCTATAAGCACTCGTGAAATAAAGCAAGATCTTACACCGAAATCAACAAATATCCTCTATTTAAAAACATTCGCCTGTTAGAGAATGTTGGTAATATCTTGTAACGGAGATTGTTATTAAATTGCATTATGTTATTTTGTATCATCACTGTAAACTATACATGTTTGTAATGTGACAACCTTAAAATGAAGTTGATTTGTTTTCATTTTATCTCTTATCTCACAAATTATGCTGCTTGGTTGTGGCATATACCTGTACTTTGGTTATAAGGTCGGTGTCTTTGTCACTGAGCAGGATGGTGAAATGGTTCGCCAGCTTAGCCCAGGATTTCTCGCTCACGTGCAGACGCTTTGCTGTTGTCAACTGGGCTTCCTCTGTCACCTGACCAACGGTTAGTTTAAATCTATTTATCTTATGTCAATTGTATCGAAAGCCATAGGCTTACTGAGACACTTTCGAGTATGTTTACTGGGCAGAACCAGTGTTTGATGTCTTATGAGAAAGATCCTTTGAACGCTCCCCAAGTTGGGGTCGAATGCACTGATGTCCGGGCCCTGTGTTCACAAAACAAGTTGAGCCTGATTTTCAGGTTTAAGATGAACTTGAGCCAGATATTTCAGAATAGGGCTAAAAAATGTTGTTGACTAAAATCTTGATCAATTTTAATTTTTGGTCAAATATATATTATAAAAATGATTTTAAACTCTTAGCAATGTGTATTTCCTGTATGATATGAAGAATTTAATAAAAGAAAATCAAATAATTATGTGATTTTATCAAGAAGAAAAGTTATTCCAAAAATCAGCTAAGACTGATCCTGATCCTGTAATAGATCCTTTGTGAACATGAGGCCAGATCGCAAAGTGGACACAGTATCCATTACCAATGTCTACAATGCACTATTATGCACATCTTCTATACAGAAATACATTTTAGTATACAAATGGCTACTGACAATGCATAACTGAGTTCACTAGTATTTTTAAATGTGTTGAGGACATGCATGCTGTTGTTTTTTTCAAACAAACCATTTAGCCATGAGAACGAAGATTTGTGCAAAAGAACATCAAAATGACAAAACAAAGAACCATCTTTCAATACCATGATTAAGTCTGATTCAAAATCAAATTTATCTATAATAAAACTTCCGAATACCAGTCTTGCAATGTGACAATCTTTTTTAACCTATGATACCAAAATATCAGGCTTTAAATCATCCAAAGAAATGAATCTTTAACAATATTTACTTTTTTTGTGGCCATCTACCTTGTGAATCAATATAATCTGATGATATTTTGGCATTCGATGGAAGTGTAAACATTGTGTACAGCTAGATTATATGAATTACCTTCATTGCGAGGCAGTATGCGGCAGTGCTCCAAATCTCGCGCTCGTCCGTCAGATTGTTGACCTGAATCTCGAGACGTCTCCGCTGCAGCTCGTACAAGTCGTGGTATTCCTCCAGGAGGCTGGCGCTCTTCTCCGCATCGCTGAGGGCTTTCTTCAGCTGTCACACAAATAGAGCAACATGTGCAGGTTCTTTGTATCCTGTCTAAGACTTTGAAGCTCATATTAATACCATATTAAATTTATATTTTCTGATACTTGAAATTATCAATGTTTTAGTGTCCTAACACCAAACAGCTTATTTTGAAGGTGTCCAAAAACGTATTGTCCGAAAATAAAGAACTTAAATATGTTACAACACAATTGTGAATAAGTAAAAATAACCACTAAAATATTAACATGAACGCTTCTGAAAAAAAGCAGCAGGAAAAGATAGAAATATTTTTGACTTTTTTGTACACAATAACAAATAATTTCAATTATAAAACCTGCACAAATGTATTGCATTTCAATATACATTTAATCAACATTCATCTATTGATTAGCCAAGAGGGGCAAAAGGGGGCGGGATTAATGTATAGCCGGGTTCAGCGCCCTCCTATTTGACATGAGTTTTTCCCCAAAACTTAGCCAGTCAAGGTACTTACGTCTTCTTGTCCTTGCTGCGCCTCTTGAGTGACCTTTTTATCATGTTCCTTGACCTCTGAGAGCTCACTAGAATTACAGAATTAAATAATATAGAAATATCAGTAGGAAGGCATGGAATATGCAACGTATTCTTACAACTTTGGTTGGCAGCGGTGTTGTCCCTGCCAGTCAGCCACTAGAATACTAGTCCATGTATATAGTTTTAAAAATGTAAATTTATGCAACTGTTTCATCAGGCACGACAGTTTTTATCGCTGGGTACTGGACATTCCGAAAGGATTTCTACACATTATACGGAAAAAGAAGCAGAACTGAAATCAAGAATAAAACAAATAAAAGGTCACAATGTAATGGATAATGGTGTCCGCCTCGCTATCAGGAGCCTTTCAGTTTGATCCCTTCTCAGAACATGTTCAAGTGATCTGTCTAAAAGACACACAGAACTAGTTCTACCCAGGAATAAGAGTTCAAAATGTTTATATACACCTTACAATTGAGCTGAAACAAATAGGTTTAAACTAAACACTAAAATTAAATTACAAAAGCCCATAATTTGCTGATTTTAATCTTCATCTTCATTCCAGAACTTTCTCCAAACTACTTAAAAGTTACAAATAATACTGAATGCATAAGTGATTTGTCCTATAAGAAATAAAAACTATGTAAATATATGCAAAAACAACAGAACAATATTCATCGATTACAAAATTACAATCTAAATAATCATGTAATAAAGTAATCACCTGGTAAGAACGCTGATGGTGGATTTGAACCTCATGAGTTCCTCCGTGAGACGCCTGTCCAGTGCGCGCTGAGCCATGACCTCCTCATGAAGGCTACAATACACCATTACATAGGCTACAATAAATCGTATCATAGGCTTGAATATTGGTGCACAATAATGTATAGAAAACTATTATTTAATTAAAGGCAAAAATCATGACTCTCAATACGTGTTTTTCATTTATGCACATATCTTAAGAATATAATGCAACAAAAAGGTATAATAAGGAAATAATCGTAATTATATATTATCATATCTTAAAAACTTAGAAGTAAAAATACAATAAAATATATAACCATTGAACCCAAAAATGATCACATCAGTGTATTAGTATATACCTCTTAATCTGCTGGGGCACCTTGTTGAGCAGGTTGCTATATTTAGATCGGAGGTTGGACAGGAGCTCTCCGCGCTCGACGCAATCGATACTGGCCTGGCGGATGAGCTCGTGGAAAACGATATTGTAGATGTTCTGTTCCTTCTTTATCAGCTCGAGCAAATTGTGCATCTTGAATGATATAAACTTGTCATGAACATTTTGAGCATTTTCATAACAAATGTATAGTTACCTATGCCATGGTTATGTTACTGCAGGTGTTGGTTAGGCTGTTTATCTGTTTATTAGTTAGCAACTTTACAAAAAAAGTTATGAAAGAATTTGCATGAGATATTTCCTGCAAGGTTGAAAACTGTCCAATAATCAAATGATCAGTGTTTGGTGTTGAGCCTGAGCACCTCCTGGATCCAGGATTTTTTAAAGGATTCTTTTTTTTTTGCTGCCTTTGCGGAGGTCTGCGATATCCTGGTGCTTTCTAATATCCAATGTTGTTCTTACCATTTATTTAAAGCCAGTTCTTTTAATTCCTTTTAACCATTTCCTGTATTCCTGAATTAAATACTGTATTAATAAACAAACTTACGTGAGATATAAAAAAGTAAGGGCTTCAATGACAATCTGGTTTTGTGACTGAACCCAACAATGCTGTAATAAGTTGAAAACTAAAATATTTCGATTTATTGATTCATCTTGCGAAAACATTTAGGTTATGCAAATCTCACTTCATTTAATTATTTGCACAATAAAATTTTGTGTCAAACTCAATAAGTTCTGCTTTATTATTTAATTAACATATGAAATAAGGACAAATAGCTATGCATTTTATTACACAAGAAAACATGGTTATTTTAAAGCCAACAAAATTATTGATCTTAAAATTGAGCTACTGAAATCCTTTGAAATGCTTCATTACAATAAGGTTTATATTTTTAACTGTGGACATTACTGAATGAAATTCAAAAACACAGGCTTACTAATAAAAGGTGAAGTGAACTAAAATGACAAAAAACACAATGTGATATAAAATACTTTGAGATCCTGCAAACATAATTATGTGTATGCATTTCAAGTGTTATACATACATATGTGATGTGAATGGAGATCATTAATATACCTCACTTTTGTCTACAACGCTAAATTCCCTTTACCCGAGAAAGAGATGTTTTGACTGTCAAACACATATCAACCTTTTTGACACGTGACCAAGCGAAAGTGACTGTCAGGTCATGTGACGGCGCTGACATTTTGAATCTCATATAAGGGCAAGTAACTGCTTCAGTTTTTTAGCCACATCATGAAAAGATTGCCTCCCTTGTCGTGATTCAATGTGTAAGTTAAGTATGTGTTTACCTTTTTTTACTCAATGTTTGTTCGGTATAATAATATAAATATCATATGGTAGAATGTGTGACATAGATATTGTCAACACTCGAAACAGAATGTCACCACTCCACATTCGCCTTAGATGACATTCTGCTCTCCTGTTGACAAATTCAATGTCACACACGCTGCCATATGATATTTATAGAATGTCAAAATATTGAACATTCTAACATGACACGTGCAGAGTTTTCTATTGATAAAGAACAAAATTCACTGTTGTTAAACTACCAATAAACAACCCGAAAAAAAAGTTCTGAAACTGAAAAATATAGTTCACATTGTAATTGCAGAAAATGTCATCAGGTCATGTTAGAATCGCAATTTGTATTATCGTTGTTTATCGGCTAATAAACATCAATTTGTCGTACTGATGCTAACGCCCTCATGGTAATTCATATGCATCAGAACACCAAATCGTTGTTTATTAGCAAATAAACAACTCTAAATCGAAAATATGTTTCTTAATTGAAAAACAATACTAGCAAACCTAACCTTCCCGATCTCAGCTGTGCAAAATATACAACAAAATTGTAAAGTAGTTAATGGCATTATATTCTGAAACTTGTTAAATGACATTTTAATGACCACCAACTTTTTAAACCAGCAAGTTTCATTCATTAAGTAATTTCACAGACTTAATTATTTTCTTATTTGATATATTTTGAAAATGCTACTGCAATGACACTACATATAAAGGTGAAAAAGTTTAGATATTTTTATTACTTTTTTTAGTATCTTATTTTAAAAGACTTGAACAAGCTATAGAAAGTTGCAAAATTTGCAATATTAAACATCTGGAATGGCCTGAAATCTTATTTCCAAGGGGGTCCTGGTCTTTATATAGATTCTTAAGCTATTCTTAACTTAAGTTGAAAATAAGTCAAAAACAGCATTTGGGTTTTAAACACCATGCTTTGGAAAATGTGCTTGCCAAATACTAAATATTAACACACTTTGAATTATTTTGCAGATTATGTCAGAATCTTCATACAAAACATTCTTTGTCAGAAAATCCAATTATAACATTTCATAATTTGAGGCGCGTCGTGGGAAAACCGGTCTTAATGCATGTGCGTAAAGTGTCATCCCGGATTAGCCTGTGCAGTCCACACAGGCTAATCCAGGATGGCACTTTCCGCTTTTATGGTATTTTCTGTTTCAATGAAGTGTTTCTAACCACAAATCCACTTAAGGCGGAAAGTGTCATCCCGGATTAGCCTGTGCGGACTGCAATGGCTAATCTGGGATGACACTTTATGCACATGCATTAAGTCCGCTTTTCCCACGACGCGCCACATTTTTCTTAATTTTTGGCTAATTTCTTTATAAGTACCAGCCCTGGACATTTGTGGATATCACTTGAACTATCCCAGAGTTGAGGTCCAAATCACAATTTCTAAATTGCAAGTGAACACCATACCCATTACACCACTTGGGTTGTCAACAGGGGTAGCAAAATCGGATATTGACCTATTGGTCTATTTCTGACAAACGCGGTTTATCGATTATTGTCCATCAGTAATTACAGATTTTTAATTGTCCGAAAATGCTTTGGAACAAGATGGGCAATAATGACAATTGTTTACGCCACCCCTTACTGAGCTCTGGTTCAACCCAAAGCTGTCCCAAACGTTGCAGTAGAGTAATAGATGTCCGTGCGATTGGAAGATCGTGAATTCGATCCCTACTCCGGGGCCTTCGAAGAACCTTTCTAATAAGACACAAGTACAAGTTCTTCCCCAGAAACGGACTCAACAGTATCTCAATAAGCCTTTGGCTTTCCACACAATTGAACCAATAGGTTTAAACTAAAGTTATCCCATATTGAGAGCGTACCTGTGTTGGTCCCTTAATCTCGACATCTGCATCATTGACTCCTGCTTTTTCCAGCATTTCATCCATGGTTGCCTTTAGCTGTACCACCTCATATCGGCTTGTTGGTTTCCTGGAAGAATATAAAGGAACTGCCAATCATTGCGGGCAAAACATAACTCCCTCCTAATATAACAAGTTCCTTGTTCGTTCAATTTAAACTGTATCATCATACTATTGCCAATATATGCTACTATGTTCAATTATATTCAATGTCCTTGACATAAAATTTAACTAAGTACCTCATTCATTGCCAAACTAAGTATATTTGCAAATGGCTGTGGCACCATAGAAATGGACTCAAAGGTATCTCAATAAGCTCAGGCTTTGTACAAAATTGAGCTAAAATTAATTTGTTTTAAACTAAGGCCAAAAAAAAATCGCCTGACCCTAAAGTTTTTAACGACAATTGTTGACAGTTGTTCCGTAAATTCATTATTCATCAGATTTTAGATAATTTTCAATGTTTATTTAACTAAAATGTTTCTTAAAAAGAATTAAAAAAAAAAAAAAACCTCTCTCCCGACCCTACCTAACATTTTGAGACAGCGCCAGAAACACACATTTTTTTTTGCCTAAACGATATTTTCCCATGCAAATGATGTCATTGCACATGCATACTCACATGGATGGGAAGATGACCAGATGCTTCTCATGGTCTTCCACCTGATTACTGTACCTGCTGAAAAATACAAAAGTCATATATTAACCGGCAAGATTTATATTTGTTATAGTTAATTCAGTTATTTGTTTTCCTTATTTAACAGGGTCCAGTCAAAGGACCCATTCCCAATGCCAAATATGGCTTATATTTCCCAATTGGAATGAAAAGATTCCCAAAGGAGAAATGACAAAATCTTAAATACATACAGGAAACGCAAATCTAAGTTGTTAATCATTAAATTACTTGTGTGGTCAAAGATAAACACCATTAAAATACCAAGTTAAACCATTATAACACTAGTTTTAAGTCATCCATTAATAAAATGTTCACCTTAAATTTTCCCAATTGCAAGATTTTACGATACGAAATTCCCGATTTGATGGATACCGGACATATTCCCAAAGCAGTGAAAAAAAATCGCTGTTAATTGCATTAGTTGGCTGGAATATGCCATTTAATTCAAAATGTCAAACACATTTTTTTTATATTATGTCAAAGCATGGTATTACTGAAATTAATTATACTTCCCTAAATTTTGTGACAGGAAGATTTCAATTATGATTAATTTAAACAGATAACAGTTACTTACAAGCAAATTAAAAAGTTATAAGTAACATTGCATAATATGTGAGCCGAGGGTTTAGAATCACTGATTAATATTTAATATTTCACAAAGCTTGCTATTTCACGAAAAAACATTTTTTATATTGCCAGCTCAGTTGTCACATAGTTTAAAACATTATGTAAACTAAGTGATGTGATGGTTTAAAATGGAATTTAATTGTAAACAAAATGGCTTACTCCTCATGATGCTCAATGCCCAGAACTCCCTTGTTCTTTACTATGTGGTACTCTTCAGGTATTAGTGTATCAGGCAGCTGTAAAACCTGAACCAAAAAAAACAAACACAATGATAACTTCAAACATATTACTGCATAGAACAGACAACCAGGCCTCAAGGCTGTCCAGCTAGCGCGGTGGTTGATACCTTTGCTTCTCACGGCAGCAATGAGTGTTCAATTCCAGGTTCAGGCGCATGTTTGGTTAGCGGTCACCATACCGGACAGGTGGGGTTTCCTCCTGGTACCCGGTTTCCCCCACAGCACAAGATCACACCAAAATTAACTAGAATTGTCACCTGAGTGATAGATATACCCCCACAATATGGCCTTGTCACAAAACTATTACATACATTCGAAAGAAATGGACAGAGAGATAAGGCATTTATTTGTGAATGGTCAACAGTGTACTTGGAAAAATTTAATTTCAATAGGAGCCATATCTCTGTCAACATTTGGTGGTTTGTAACCAAAGTTGAACTTGATCTGTATTTTATGATGTTACACCTACGTACCAAAAATAATTTAAATATGTGAAGCCTTTCATGAGTTACTGTCCGTGTTTTTCAGGAATTTAAGCAAAAAAGATGCCATAACTGTGTCAAAATTTAGTGGTTTGTAACCAAAGTAAAACTTGACCTGTATTTTATGATGCTACACATGTTCACCAATAATTATTTAAATATGTCAAGCCATTGTTGAGTTATCGTCAGAAAACCCATGTTTTTAGGGAATTTAAGTCAAATAAAGGGCCGTAACTCTGTCAAAATTTAGTGATTTGTAACCAAAGTTGAACTTGACTCGTGTTTTATGATGCTACACGTGTATACCATTATTTGAATATGTCAAGCCTTTCTTGAGTTATCATCCGGAAACCAAGTTTTTAGGGAATTTAAAGTCGAAAAGGGGCCATAACTCTGTCAAAATTTAGTGGTTTGCAACCAACATCGAACTTGACCTGAATTCTATGATGTAACACATGTGTACCAAAAATTATTTGAATATGTCAAGCCTTTCTTGAATTATCATCGGGAAATCAAAAACCAACTGACTGACATACCGACAGACGGACAGACCGACGGACAGACTGACCAATAAGCTCACTCCTATATACCCCCCCCCCCCGAACTTTGTTTGTGGAGGTATAAAGATATGTCAGTAAAAAATAAATACCTAGAAATTGCAGCTATGATTAAAAAATTGTCCCAACTTTTGATGTGTCTCTAATTAGATTAGGCAAGAGTGCTGGGACACACCCCGGGTCCTCACATAATGCGGCTTCGGCACGCAAGGACCTCATAAACTTCAAAATACACACACATACAGAACAGACAACAGGGATGGTGAAATCTTACTTTTCCTTTATGACAAATGATATTGGCTGCTTGCCTCATACAGTAATTATAAGGTAATTACTTGCAAGCGGGAACATACAACAGCTTTATCTCAAGGACATCAAGCCCAGGTTCTAACCTGGAAACAGCTCCAGGAATTTCTCACAAAACCTCCAACCCAATGGCAACAAATTTCTTAAATAATGTTTAAACACATATCCACCAACAGAAATTAATGTTAATGTGAATCAACCATTTTAATTGGTTATAATTAGGGCAATGCTTTCAACACAAACAAGCTAAAAACAATACCGGTGACCAATATGTCTTTCTACCAATTTTTTAAGAAAAATTATACATTTTTGCTTATATCCTCATATAAGATGCACTAAAAAAAATTTACGAGGTGTGTCATTGGCAAACTGGGCTTTATGCATGTGCGTAAAGTGGCATCCCGGATTAGCCTGTGCAGTCCACAGGTTAATCCGGGACAACACTTTCCACTTTTATGGTATTTTCTGTTTCAAGGAAGTTTCTTCTAAACATAAATCCACTGTAGGCGGAAAGTGTTGTCCCGGACAGGCCAATCCGGGACGACACTACAAACATGCATTAAGCCCGGGTTTCCCACGACACGCCTCATACAAACTTTGGACAAAAAAAAAGGTCTGACGTAAACGCAGTCATCAAAATTAGCAGTTTGGCTAAGCCAGCCAGAATCATTATTATTGATTGAGAACAAAAAAATATTACAAGCCAGCCGAGAATCTGAGTAACTAAGCCTGGTTCTAAATCTACCAGTGCAGGGCTGACAGGCCTGTGCTGATTTTGACCACTGTTATACACGAGGCCAAAACAAAAATGTTCTGTGTTTCGGGCAACCTGACCGTACCTAGCGAAAACCCCCCGACCCTGAAGTTTTTAGCGAAAATTGTTTTCCATGAAATCCGTATTCGTCAGATTTTAATGAAATCCGTGTTTGTCAGATTTTAGAAAAAAAATCAATGCTTTTTACCAAAATGTGTCCGTTAAAAAAAAAGTAAAAACAAAAACTCAGTCCGAACCCTACCTAACTTTGTTCATACCGAAACACACTGACAGTGTGCTCGACTATTTGAAGTATTTCAGTTGGTACATATTTTGGATACTGAAAGGGGCACAAATTTGTTAAAATATAATATTTTTAAGTGAAGCCTTGTATAGTTTATAAAGTTTTCGAACAAAAACTTTAACCACAAAGTCTTTGTAAAAAGTGGGCTAACTCTGTCAAAATACAAAGCAGAGTTATGGGTAATGTTGCCCCTGATACTAGAGTTGATGACAAAGGTTAGTTCCAAGTTTCAAGATAATAATTTATGTAGATTTGAAGTTACCAAACTTTTGAATATAAACTTTAACCAGAAAATCTAAGTGAAAAAGGGGCATAACTCTGTCAAAATACAAAACATAGTTATGGCTAATGTTGCCCTTGATACCAGAGTTGATGACAAAGGTTAGTTCCAAGTTTCAAGTGAATAACTTATGTAGTTTTGAAGTTACCAAACTTTTGAATATAAACTTTAAACAGAAAATCTAAGTGAAAAGGGGGCATAACTCTGTCAAAATACAAAACATAGTTATGGGTAATGTTGCCTCTGGTACTAGAGTTGATGATAAAGGTTAGTTCCAAGTTTCAAGTGAATAACTTATGTAGTTTTGAAGTTACAAAACTTTTGAATATAAACTCTAAACAGAAAATCTACGTGAAAAAGGGACATAACTCTGTCAAAATACAAAACATAGTTATAGGTAATGTTGCCCCTGATACTAGAGTTGATGACAAAGGTTAGTTCCAAGTTTCAAGTGAATAACTTATGTAGTTTTGAAGTTATCAAACTTTTGAATATAAACTTTAAACAGAAAATCTATGTGAAAAAGGGGCATAACTCTGTCAAAATACAAAACAGAGTTATACGGAATGTTGCCCTTGATACCAGAGTTGATGACAAAGGTTAGTTACAAATTTCAAGTGAATAACTTATGTAGTTTTGAAGTTACAAAACTTTTAAATATAAACTTTAACCAGAAAATCTAAGTGACAAAGGGGCATAACTCTGTCAAAATACAAAACAGAGTTATGGGGAATGTTGCCCCTGACACTGGAGTTGATGACAAAGGTATATTCCAAGTTTCAAGTGAATAACTGATGTAGTTTTGAAGTTACAAGACTTTTGAATAAAAACTTCAACAAAATTCAGACGCGTACGCCGACGCCGGGTATAGTAGGAAAGCTCATCTATTCATCGAATAGTCGAGCTAAAAATAACACTAAGAACTCTTGGTTAAAATGGGCTACAATGAACCTTGGGCTGGCGTTCGACAGCGTCCTTCCTGACCACACTCTTGTCAATGTTGTCAGGCCTCTCTGGCTTCTTATCTGGCTTAGGAACATCATACAGGAAAGATATGTCCCTGGCAAGAAAGAAAGATAGATTTTACATACCCATAGGATGCGTTCCTGTACATGTGTTTTGTGACTTGGCTTAAACTTTGAACATTAATTCTTTCAGTTTAAATGAAGTGCAAGACTGATTAAACATTTTATTCTTATTCATATTTAATTAGTGTTCTTTTCATTTCCATTTTTATAACAATCTCTGAAACACTACTTAGCCTCCTCGTTTGTATATTATGTTTTAATAAAAAGAAAATCACTTAAAAACTTTTGGATTTTCCCTGAATCATGGCACTGAAGCAAACTAAACTAAATAAATTTGAGGCGTGTCGTGGAAAACCCAGGCTTAATGCATGTGCGTAAAGTGTAGTCCCCGATTAGCCAGTGCAGCCCGCTAATCCAGGACGGAACTTTCCGCTTTTATGGAAGTTTCTGTTTCAAGGAAGTCTCTTCTAAACATAAAACCACTGTAGGCGGAAAGTGCCATCCTGGATTAGCCTGTGCGGAGTGCACAGGCTAATCCGGGAAGACACTTTATCCACATGCATTAAGCAAGGGCTTCCCACAACACACATCATTTATCCTTGCTGCAATTGATGTTAATTTAAAGGTCCGATAATAAATATTTGCCAAGGCACTATAAAAGGCTGTAATCTATTATGTCGCTGTAGACATTTTTGTAATGTGATATTTTCTGGTCAACTGAAAATCTTAAAATAAAATAAAAATTGTTCCATTTGGATCTACTGGTAAATACAGTAACATTTATGTTAAATCACAATTACCAAGATTTTACTACTATACATATAAAGAGACTTTAAAAATCTAGCATATGATGAAATGAAATGAAGTTAAAGCCCTACTTTCCGGCTCCGCAGGTGCATGTTGTATTCTCAGTAAGATGCTTGAACCTCTCTCTCCTCTGGGTATTCCACACATTGGCTGGAGGGGGCCGGGTCTTCGCCTAAAATTATTTGAAATTGAATTTACTGGTACACTAAGTATCAACAATAGGCATATACTTTATTAAAGTCATTTAAGAAACTTCTGAGGTTTCAAAAATACAGCTCAGATTATAAATACAAACAACAACAAATATACTAAAACCCCACTTATTGACCACCTCGATTTTATGACTACTTTTTAAAAGAGCCGATCGTTTTCCTATTTATTTCAAACCCTGATTATACGGGAACCCTGCTATTCCGTATAACGACCACAAATCCAAGACCAAAAGTACCAAATAACACTTAAAATTACCCAGTTATTGCGACCAGTGTCATTTGGTTGTTGTCACTTTACATCGTCAATTAACAACATATGCCGAGGAGATAACATAGTGCCTTGCGGTAACAAAAGCTGTGTGTAAACAACAATGTCACATATGTTTTGTTAGGTATCAGCACACCGTCTGTATATCAGATTGCGTTTATTGATATACATAATCTGAATTAATCAATTATTATATAGAAAGAATTTTGGTTATCTATTCATTATTCATTTTCATTAAAACTTTTAATAACAAAAACATATGCATTTACTGACTCTGTGATCTGCCGTACCTCGATAATAAGACCACCGCGCTATTAACACCACTTTTATTAAGACCCGCAAATGGTCGTATTAGCGGGGTTTTACTGTAGTATCAATACTTCGACATGTGTTAGAAGATATTCTTTAAATACAAAAACACCTCTATTGTTTAAACTTTTCTTATTAATAATCTGGAAGCCATGGTTTTAAGAACATAAATATTATTAGACATGTACTAAAGACAGCAACAATAAATGTCTATTTTGTGTACAGGTCATGGTGGTTGTGTTGAATTTTTATTGAGTGCACTTGGATTCAATCCTATACAGTCATTGCCTCCTGTAGACCTGTCACAATCCTATACAGTCATTGCCTCCTGTAGACCTGTCACAATCCTATACAGTCATTGCCTCCTGTAGACCTGTCACAATCCTATACAGTCATTGCCTCCTGTAGACCTGTCACAATCCTATACAGTCATTGCCTCCTGTAGACCTGTCACAATCCTATACAGTCATTGCCTCCTGTAGACCTGTCAGGGTGTGGGGGGATAACATAAACTAGGAGCCACTATCAGTAGTGACGCTGGATATTTTACTTACTGGTGTGAAGTACCTAGTACTCTGCACCCTGGTGTATAGCTCCCAAACATTAACCTGACACTCATGAACTCTATTTGCATAAATTACGCGCTCGAATTGTTTCCTTTATTTCTACTCGGTTTGGTCCGTGCACGCGTTTCACAAGTTTAACGATACCATAACAGTATTTTCTATGGGATACTTTTTCATCGATTGAACTCAAGTCACTTGAAGTCAGGTACGGAAACTGATATATGCATCGTAATGTTTTTTTTCAATATATTCCTGCATAAAGGTCAGTGTCAGGTTAATTTGGGGAACTGTACAATTAGTCAAATAAACTGTAGTTATAGCAGGTTAGTAGCAGGGGCTTGAACCTGCAATTTTGTGGATATGAAGCCATTGTGTTACCAATAGACCACGAATCATAAGAGTTAAGGTATTTAACATTTAGATGGTTTTGTTAGGGCATACCACAGTGGTGTTAACACTCGCGTACTCGGAACTGTGCTTCAAACATATAAAGAATATTATGTACTGAAGACTGCAACATTGCTTGCTTTATGAAAACATACAGTGCTTTGTTTAGACACTGCAGATGGGGCCTATGCCCCAGTTCTTTTTGAGGGAAATAACACAGTACAAATGTTCAAGGGGTAAAACAATCCAGATGTTAGGGCAAACTTAAGGGGAAAATTGGATGATTTTTGCTTGGAGATAATGCCTTTAAATAGGCCCTGCTATAAACATCTAAGGTAAGAAAAGGCCTAACTTACCACTGAGGTGTTCAGACTCCTGGACTATGAAAGGGTTACAGAAATACCAGTATAAATAATATTATACAAGTCGAGTAGTAAAGACTGCAACATTGAATGTCTACCTCTGAGTACTCGTATTCTGTTTTGAGGAAGAAAAAATACACTGTTTTCGCTTGGAGTAGCAGCCTCATTTTGGCTATAAAAAGGGCATATTGAAGACCCCGCAGTATTATAAGTAAATTAAAGTTAAAAGTAGGGATGTCAATGACTATTCAATAATCTTCCAATTCTGTCCGAGGTCGTGGCCATGTTCTGGAAGTTGGTCGGGCATTGCAAATATCCGTCAACAATGACATTTAAAACAACTGGCATGGTTTTATAGACACACTGTTTTCTCTGTGAGAAGCTGTCTGGCATTCTGTTTTGAGGAAGAAGAAATACACTGTTTTTGCTTGGGGATCCAATAACAGCCTTATTTTGGCTGTAAATAAGGCATACAGAAGGCCCTGCAGGTATGTAAGTAAATAAAAGACTAAGTTAAACATTTACAACAACATACCACTGAGGTGTTAAGACTCCTGTACTTTGAGAGGGGTCCCAGAGTGTCTGGCGAGGATGGAGGCTGGGTGAGCGCAAACAGGACGTCGTCAGGAAGGAAATCGCTCTGTAGCGACGTGGGCAGTGGCTTCGTCTTATCTACAGCTGTGTCACTGGTCCTTAACTCCGGCAGTTTGTCTGCAAAACATAGCAGACAGTGTAAACAAAACAAGTTTTTTTTTAACTCTTCTAAGGCGTAAAAAAAAAAATGTTTGTTTCAGGTAACATGCCCAAAAAAGTTAGGGTAGATTTTTTGTTTTTTGTTTTTTTTGGTAAATGGTCAACTTGTAGATTCTAAAACTGAATAAATATTCAAAATGTATCAGTAATATCCTTAAATATTGTTTATAAGTGGATCAGCAGCTATCAAAACAAAACACTTATTTATCCAAAAACACATTTAATTATTTAAAAAGGTAAATAAACCAAACATCAATCTGACAAACCCAATAAAATGTTATAGGGTCGGGGCATTTTTTTTGGGTAGGTCGGGTTACCTGAAACAAACATATTTTTTTTTACACCTAATAAGACTGTACAATAAAGTATGTGCTCTTAGTACTGGTAAACCGCTTAGATCGGCTAAGCTTGCCCAGGAAAAGTGTGAATAGGTTAACTGACCGCCGTGATATGACTGAAATACTATAAAAAAACTACAAAAAATCAAAACAAACAAACAAAACAAAATAAAGTTATAATCATGTGTACAGTGGGATATATGCACTGACTGCAAAGATTCTTGAAATGTGAACAAATAAATAATATATAAATTCACCTTATATTAGTGGGAAAAAAACTAACTTGCCCATTTTCAATTTCTGAGAATAAATATTCAATTTAAAAAAAGGATTTTTTTGTCAGTGAGAGATGAACAACCAAATGAATATCAGTTTTGTGTACTACTTCAGCAGCTGTTAAAAATTATTAATACATATTTGTCAATAATGTGCCAGGTTTAAAGGTTTTTTCAGACCTACATAATCACATGTATCATCATTACCCGTCAACAATCAAAAATATGTTTAGCCTTATTTATAACTGACACAAACATTAACAAACTGTACACACCAATCTCTCTTTTTGGAGAAGGAGGTTTAGGCGGAGGGACAGGCGCCCTTATCACAGCCGCCATGACTGCTGAAGTGTCCTTCTATAACCTAAAAACGTAGAAACAGAGTACAATAAAAGACCATGTATTATGCGCACATTTCTACGCTAAAATTCGGCTATGAAAATTTGATGTGTGTTATACTCGGTAACAGTCATTTTCAGCCATTTATTCATTAAATAATATTTTGAAGTAGTAGTATAGCCTAAAATACATAGAAAACAGTATTCACAAATTTTAAAGTAGTGTTGCAGATTACTACAATCTGTTTTTCGCAAGAACTTGTTGCAGTACTTTGCTGCAAATAAACCTATAATTTAAGTGACAAAACCTATAATTTAAGTGACAACCATTCCAGGCCAACATTTGGAGCATGGAAACAGACTTGGTATTGTCTCAATATGCATGTGACACAAACAAACAACTTAGCAAGCTAGTACTATTAATACGTTGTTGATCAGTTAATTTAATGTTACTTTTTTATATAGGGTTAAATTTCCTGTCATGAACAAAACCAATGCAAAGTTCAATATTTCATCAAGCCTTACGTTATGCCACCATGCTAATAGAAATGAGTCATTCTAAACTTGCATCATATTAAACAGGCATTTGCAAAATTTATATACGTAAAACAACAAATGAAATTTACATTAATGTGTGTGTATATAATTTTTATTTGCTAAATAAACATATGAAATGAAGAAATGACTTGAAATAAGATACAGAAATGAAAATCATGTAGGAAATTCAAAAAATCTCAAATAAATAAATATTTGATACTAAGTATATCAGTTTATTGGTGTTGTTAAACCTTAAATGTATGCATATACATGTATAAGATATTTTAAGTATACACATGTACAAGACTTTCTACAGAACAGTTTAATACTATTTAGGGTGTTTTCTGTAAAGTCAGTTCTTTTATCTAATTGTTCTTCCACTTTCAATAGAAAAATATGATAATTAACTTTATAAAGAAGTGTGGACATGACCAATCCAGTGCCAGAGTCCAGGGTCTATCAAAAATGTTTACTGGGCTTCTTAAGTTTTAAATCATAAGCCCATCGGGCTACCTAAACTGCATTAATTACTGGATATATTATTGTTTTAGATTCACACTTAAGTATTTTATCACATTTTCTTTAATATTTTTAGATACAGTAAAACCCCGCTAATACGATCACTTGGGGGTCTTAATAAAAGTGGTCTTTATAGAGGGGTGGTCGCATTATTGAGGTAAGGAAGATCACCGAGTCAGTACATTACAGGTCTGTGTAATTAAAGTTTTAATGAAAATACTGAATAATGAATAGAAAACAAAAATTCCAATTTGTTTAAAATAAAATTGTTTTATTGAATACAGATTATGTAACTTGTAGTTATGGATATGAAATTTACATTAAGTCGGAAATTAATTAAAACTTTATTAATTAAGCCCATTTAAGGTTTAGCATTCATCATTGTTACCCACTAACTGCCCGATAGTGTCAATTAACGTAATCTGAGACACAGTCGATGTGATAATCCCTTATCAAAACAGTTGTAACATTATTTTTCACACACTCCTTTTATACCGCAAAGCATTATGTTATCTCCATGGCATATGTTGTTAATGGATGATGTTAAGTGTCAACGACCAAATGAAAAAATCGCAATAACGGGTTTTTTTTAAGCATAATTTGGTACTTTCGGTCTGGGATTAGGGGTCGTAATACAAAATAGCGGGGTGCCCGTATAATCAGGGTTAGCGACCATTGAAATATATAGCAAATAATCGGGTCTTTTAAAAAGTGTCAGTTTTAGAGGGGTGGTCGTAAAATCGAGGTGATCGCAAAGCGGGGTTTTAGTGTATTTCATTAAAAGGATTATTTTTCTTATCTAATCCGCAGTATGATGTATATTTCCAAATTAATTAGAAAATGTACTTGCCTCTCTTTCTGTTTCATGTGTAATTCAAAATGTATTGGGCTAGCAATCAAAAAATCCGGTAGCCTACTGGACTAACTGCTATTTTATTTTAAAATTTGTCGGACACTGTAACTTTTCATATTTAATACTATTTTTCTTGTATTAAGAGTGAATATACTACTTCAAAAATTCTAACAACAAATGGACCTAATTAAGACAGTCCCTCATAACGCATGAAAGAAATAACATCATAATAAACACTGATTTCAAAAGCTGGTTTTTTTCGACAGGTGCCCGTCTGATTGTAATGCATTTACGACGCAAGGGTGGCAAAATGCTTCATTTAAGAAAGTGTTTAGAATTTTTCAGCTAATATCAAACAAAACCGCTACAATCTACATATGCTTTAACTTACAGTTATTATTCCTTTTGAATAAAAACTACAATTTTACATAAAACGTTCCATTAGGTGGCCATATTGCTTATACTTGTCGTCAAGGAAAATAACATACCTAAAAGTCCAAAGCGATCCGCATGTTATTGACTGTGCTCGATTTTGATTTAACCGGCGTAACATTCGTGAAGCTTGTATTGTACGCAGTCTGTATTTTACGGAAACATGGAACCACATGTGGAGCTGTCAACAGAAATAAAAGGCCTTTTTAATCAATTCCCAACTTTGAAATACAATAAAAATACAAATAAGGTTGTGTTTCAAATACAAAGCTTAGTATATTTAATTATGCATATATTAGCGACATATTATTTAATGTTGATAAAGCATTTCACGTTTACAATCCGATTTCGCGACTTTATAATAATTCCAGAGAATTTGACAAATTGGTCAATTGTTTATTTAATACGTACTGTATACATAGAATGACGTCGCCAAGTGGTTATTTCGTCCCATATTTGGTGAAAAACTTCAAATTCAGTGTTCTGCTTTTGGTAATGAAATAACAATTGATAAACATACTTATTGTTTCAGGTGCAATGCTCTCTATCTGGTCATGAAATGCCATGCAAGGTGTACACCATAAAGAGTTATGTAAACGGGAAGAAGTTTCAGAAACTTCAAGGGAGGGATGACAAACTGTTTGAAAAATACAAGCCACATCTGGAACCCAGCACAAAGAAACACCATGAGTAAATTGTAGATTTTAGGTTAACTGTTTTAAAGCAGCAGTCCATAAATATGTAATAAAAATAAAACTTTGCAGAAATCGTTTCGATTGGACATCTAACAATCAAAGTAAAAAAACAACACTTTGAAATCGGTAAATTGATAACGTTTTTGTAACTTTTTATTGTATTGTTTCTGTATGCGATTGCAGGTGATGCTTCTGAAGTAAATCTGCGTGTACATTAGTGCATATTCCATTCGTACCAAGCATTTTCAAACATAGACATGATAAATTACCTTTTGTAAATAAGAAAAAGTTTTCAGTCGAATGAATGGCATTTACATTCATTAGAACTTATGCCAATTTAAGATGTATGGAATTCTATTCTATGGACTGTTGTTTTAATCAGTGGGTAGTATCTTATATTCATTTTCTTGAGAAGTTTTTGTGGCAGTATATCTACAACTTTTGACTTTAAACTTGAATGACAAGTTTGTTGTAACTTTTTTATGCCCCCGGCATCTTGATGCCAGAGGCATATAATGATTGTCCTGTGCGTCCGTCCGTGACAAGGTTAAGTAGATTTTACCGTTTCGTCAAGCACCAATACCGCTTGCCACAACAATTGGATACTTACACAGTTGTTGCTTATAACCATCCCCAATCCACCCATACCACCCAACCTCACTTTGACCTTGACTTTGACCTAATTTTGACTTATAATAATTCAAAAGTGCCATTTCTTGGTTAACTAGATTTTACCGTCTAGCACCAACACCGCTTACTACAACACTTGGATACTTACACAGTTATGGCCATTCCCTATCCACCCATATCACCCAACCTTTCTTTGACCTTGATCTAATTTGCACTTAGAATAATTCAAATGGGCTGTTTCGTGGTTAACTAGATTTTACTGTTTCATCTAGCACCAACATTGCTTGCTACAACACTTGGATACTTACACAGTTTTTGCTTATGACCGTCCCCAATCCACCCATATCACCCAACTTAATTTGGACTAAGAAATGGACTGTCCAGCCCCAACCAGGGGTATGTGTGTTTACCAAACACAGAATTTTGTTTCATATTTAGTTTACATAATTTTTTGAAAATATGCAAATGTTTCCAATTGGTTAATTCAAATTGAGTGTCCGATACACAAACAGCTTCCAGTTTAAGTTCAACACGTTATGTAGTTTTAAGCTACAAATCAGATCTAATACTTATATTTAAGGTTGCGTACTTCGTTAAATTGTATGAATTTATTTAACAATTTGTATCTAGCAAAACTGTTGACACCACCACAATATACCCAAAAACTGATTATGTGCCATGCATTTTTACAAGTACAGAAAAAACCCACAGGGGCCTAGAGCAATAAGCTGATCTAACCGGGCTGTTACACAGCCTCTCCTCTATATGGACCATGTTCATACTGTGAATATAATATATACAGATATGCATTAAAAAATTACATTAGACTCCAGATGTCTTGAACTCGCTTGTTTTGAATTTCTCCTTTGCTCTAATTTCATTGAGGGACTGATTCGTTATTGCTTGATAGTCATGTACATTTCTGTTGTTTGGATGGAATTTACAAGGGTCGAATTTTTTGATGGCTTGAAGTGTTTGTTGCAGTCCAAGTTACAGCTGTTTGGCTTGAACATGCTTCAGTTGCTTTGAGTCAATTAGATGCGCTTGATTAGTGTCAAGTGGTAGTTGGATGCAATAATTGATTTCCCAGCTTTCCCAAGCTTCAATATCAAACTCAAAGTTTCGATGGCTCAAAGTTTCCTTGCCAGTCCCTACAACTTCGGGCAATTGGGAGTCAACTCTACTCTGTTCTAGACATACATTCGAAAAGAACATAGAGTCTTGACAATATGAATATGGGCTCCAACACCTTTGAACTTTCTCTTTCAGGCACCAGTTGTTTTGTAACCTCACTTTCAGTCATGTGAACAAGACGATCACCCACGTTGAGAGACATGTGAATGGTGTGAAATACAAGCGCGCTTTGGCAAGATGTATGTGTATCTACTTGGATACTTATCTATGTTTCTGTGAAAAGTTGAATAGATTGTTATAATTTATTATTATACCGTAATAATTATATAATCTATGTTTTTTTGCTGCCAATAGTCATGATAGTATTCAATGTACATTACTTGTCTGTCAGTGTTTTATTGAAATGTTTAGCTTTAAATCTAGTTCTTGCAGTTCTACAATACTTTTTAAACATAATTATACAAAATGTACATTTTGTAACAAGTGTTGCGTATTTACACACCAGCATTACTATTTATAGATACTGTTTACTATCTGCATTTAATTGTACACAGATACAATTAAATTAGAATAATTCTTTCATACTCTATATGTGTAACCACTAATCTTACATAACATTTGGTGGTTATCCTCAACAGAACAAATCTGAGGTACTATGTGTACATGCCTTCTTACAGGATTAAGAACATCATAATTTATTATTTTTAATGCAGGGGAGGAGTGTCAACGGAATGGCACCGAGTACAAACCACCCAGAGGCCGCAAAAAGGTCCAGGAAAGGGATCTATCTAAGGGGAAGAACTCTGTTGGAGATGACGATGATCAGGGGGAGATAAGTGAAACAGACAGCCTTAGTGACCTGTTCCCAGGTAGGTAAACTAAGGGAGAAAATTATGGAAGAATGTATGGTTTGGCACAAGAATATTAGAGTTTTTATGCCCCCACCATCCGTCGGATTTTTGTGTCGCGTGTAACTCAAAAAGTATAACTGCTAGAACTTGTGCACCTGGGTAATTTTGTGCAGATTTGTCAGAGATCATCGGAGTTATGGTCCGTGTTTTAGCAAAATTGTAATGTTTAGACTTGTGTTATGTGTGACTCGAAAAGTATAACTGCTAGAATGATGAAACTTTATAGACATTTTAATCAGCTTGTGAACTTGCACCTGGGCATAGTAATTGCATAGGGTTATGTGACAACCAGCGAAATGTGGGGGCACCCGTGTCTTGTGGACAAAGAGCTAGTTTTAAAAGCTTATTTATGGGCTGCTTGATATTTCAAAATACGAAGATGTTTGTTTTGGAATGTTTTCTAAATGTATTTAGCTCACCTGAGCACGAAGTGCTCGCTTAGCTTTTAGTATAGAGGATCACTCCTGCGTCGTCCGTCGGCTGTCTTCCGTGTGCAGTCAACAATTGGGTTAATACATATTCACGCTGGAGACTTCACTTTTTATCCAATCTTAATCAAACTTGCACAGTTTGTGTATGACCATAAAATCTCGGATGGGATTGTTATTGGGTCAGATCACACCACTAACACTAGAGTTATTGCCCCTTTTTCATGCAAAAAAAAAGTCAAAAAATGCCTTTTTCAAACATATAGACTTTATTTTCCATCCAATCTTAACCAAACTTTCACAGTTTGTGTATGACCATCAGATCTCAGCAGATGCGAAAAATGGGCCAGATTTATTGCCTGTTGTTTATTAAAAAATATACAAAAATGGACATTATTCAGGATAAAGACTTCATTTTTCATCCAATCTTACCAATCTTGCACAGTTTGTCTATTACCATGAGATTACAGTTAAAGTCGAATATAAGGAAGATCGGACCAGAAACACTAGAGTTATTGCCCTTTGTTTGTGAACAAAATATGCAACAATGGACATTATTCAGGATAGAGATTTAATTTTTCATCCAATCTTCACCAATCTTGCACAGTTTGTCTATGACCATAAGATTAAAAACGAAGTCGAATATAAGCAAAATCGGGCCAGAAACACCAGAGTTATTGCCCTTTGTTTGTGAAAAAATATACAAAAATGGACATTATTCAGAATAGAGACTTCATTTTTCATCCAATCGTCACCATTCGTGCACAGTTTGTCTATGAACGTAAGACTGCAAGTCAAATCAAATATAAGCATGATCAGGCCAGAAACACCGGAGTTATTGCCCCTTGTATTTGGAAAAAAACATCAACAAGTTATCAATGATTTGCTTGCACACATAATTATGTATTCAATGTTGACCAAACTTACACAGTTAGTGTATGACCATAAAAATTGATTGATAAATTTGATTTCCAACAGTTGCAAACCTTGCATGCTGTTATTTGTACATGCAACATTGATGTCTTCAGAGCCTGAATTAACATCATTTATCATCATTGGACAGAAAATTATCAAAGAAAAGGCAAAACTTGACCTTATAGCACAGCCATCGCAATTATTGCATTGCAACTAGTTATCCAAAACTGTCTGTGAAAATGACATAAAAATCTAATGTTTCTGCATTTTGACTTAATGAAAAAGGGTCAGGTAAGAATATCGAGAAAAATTATTTGAGAACCATTTGCAAAACACCGCACATCCACTACCCAACTCGTACTTTAGTTAGCCCATTGCACTAACCGATGTTTTAAATCAAATTGATCCTATCCCCCTTTGCGTATTGTTCATATACCTTAATTTTCAAACCTGTCACAACAGTATGGTCTTCATCTGTACCAGTTCTCAGGTGAGCACTTTGGGCCATCATTGCCCTCTTGTTTTAGTTTGTAAGTATTTCTTTGCTTCAATCACATTAAGAAGGAACTTCTAGCTTAAGCTGCATAAATTTAAAAAGAATTTTTTTTTTAATGGGTGGAAATTTAGTTTCGTTTCAATTTTCAGTATACATTAATGTATAAAACAAGTTTGAGAATAAAATTGCTTGTTAACATTGCTATGCGCACAACGGCTCAGTTGCTGTACATTTTTAGCCAAATTTACCCAAACGTTGCTGTAACCTGGTCATTAACTGAATACAAGATCAGAGTTTTTAGCAGCTGGATAGTTTATCTATTATTTTTATGAACTTATGATTATTTCTTTGCCAGCTGGAGCTACTGCAGGAGAAGTTGACGATGATGGAGCCGAAGAAGATAAAGACAAAGATGATGATGAGGAGGAAAACCCACAAACAGATAACCCAGATGATTCAGACTTTGAGTTTGAAGATTTAGAAAACATGGAGGAAAAGAATTCCAAAGCAAAGGGAGATAAATCTCAAAGTGTTCAAAAGAATTGTGACAAAAATGCACAGGAAAAACTTTCAGTGGTTAACAAGGGACTAAAACGACAGAAGGTAAATGTTTATAGGGGCACTATATTTGAAAATCATTATAAAATTATGAAATACAATTATAAGAATTACCCAAAAGCATAACGTATTATCACTGTGGATATGAAGTCAAAATAACACACAAATATAACTTAGTTGTAGTGAAAGCAATTCTTATTTGTTGTATACAGGGCTCTGAATTTCCATAATTTGGTGCCGAAATAAGGCACCAATCTCAAAGCAAACCGTTATGTTTATTACAGTAAAAAAACCAGTATGGGCGGCCTCTCTGTTTCAGAAAGGTGAAAACAAGAAAGAGAAGTGGCAAAAAAGACAGAAGAAAGCATGATTTGCCATTATACCAGCAGCTGATTTGTGTTTTAATTGTGTATCTTGGATATGCATCAGGCACTGGACAATTGTTATTGCTAAGGATATGATGTTAAATGTTTATATAAATGTGTATGTAAAGGTTATAACGTGTGCAGAAGGCATGAGGCAGTCACGCCACCTCAGGGTCAAGGTCACACTTAAAGGTCAAATGTTTGAGCCTCCATTTTTGTGTCTGCTCCACATCTCCTATGCCCTTTGAAGGATTTTCATAAAACTTGGTTCAAATGTTTATCACATTGAGGCGATGTGCAGAAGGCATGGAGCTGTCTTGCACTGCAAGGTCAAGGTCACACTTAAAGGTCAAATGTTTGAGTCTATCTCCTATGCCCTTTAAGGAATTTTCATGAAACTGATTAAGGTCAGTGTGATACTTCAAAGTCACCTTTAAAATCTAATGAAGGATCATGGCGGGGGATATAGCTGTCCTTTGGACTGCCTAGTTCACTTGGTTTCACTACATTTTATGTAACATAGGAAATGTGTAAGCCTGTCATTTCAGTTATAATAATAAGCACAATTTACAGGTTTTGACTTTTATGATACGGAATTTCAGTTGCGTATAAAGCACAGAAGTGTAATGAATATAGTGCCCACCATTAGAGCTGCAAGGTTTCTATCAGTGCATTGGTAAATCACTTGTAAATGACCCGATATGATTGTGGATACTAAGCCAACCAATTTGTATTTGATTATCTTTTATAGATGATTTGTTATAAAACTGTTTTAATATTAAAATTATGGTGTTTGTGTTTAACATCAATTTAATTTGATCATGTCATCCAAAATGGTGTTATATTGAACAGTCCTGAAACATTATCACCTAATTTTTGAGTTTTTAACTCGCCTGAGCACGAAGTGCTCAGTGAGCTATTGGTATAAGGGACCTCTCGGGCGGCGTCCGTATGTGTCAACAATGTGGACCGTTATCGCGATAAAGACTACATTTTTATTCAAGCTTGACCTAACTTAAACAGTTACCATAAAATCTCTGATGGTATTGTTATTGGGTCATGTCACACCAGAAACACCAGAGTTATTGCCCCTTTTTCATGCAAACTAAGTGCAAAAATGCCCTTATCCAATGTATAGACTTTATTTTCCATCCAATCTTAACCAAACTTTCACAGTTTGTGTATGACCATCAGTTCTCAGCAGACGCCAAAAATGGGCCAGATCGTGTTTCGAACACCAGAATTATTGCCCTTTGTTTATTTAAAAAATATACAAAAATGAACATTATTCAGGATAGAGACTTCATTTTTCATCCAATCTTCACCAATCTTGCACCGTTTGTCTATTACCTTGAGATAACAGTTGAAGTTGAATTTAAGCAAGATCGGACCAGAAACACCAGAGTTATTGCCCTTTCTTTGTGACAAAAATATGCAAAAATGGACATTATTCAGGATAGAGACTTCATTTTTCATCCAATCTTCACCAATCTTGCACAGTTTGTATATGACCATAATATTAAAGGTGAAGTCGAATATAAGCATGATTGGGCTAGAAACACCAGAGTTATTGCCCTTTGTTTGTGAAAAATATATAAAAATGGACATAATTCAGGATAGAGACTTCATTTTTAGCTCGACTATTCGAAGCTTTCCTACTACCCCCGGCGTCCATGTCCGCGTCTGAACTTTGTTCAAGTTGTTATTCCAAAGTCTTGTAACTTTAAAACTACATAAGTTATTCACTTGAAACTTGGAATATACCCTTGTCATCAACTCCAGTGTCAGGGGCAACATTCCCCATAACTTGTTTTTTATTTTGACAGAGTTATGCCCCTTTTCACTTAGATTTTCTGGTTAAAGTTTATATTCAAATTTTTTTTTACTTCAAAACTACATAAGTTATTCACTTGAAACATGGAATATACCTTTGTCATCAACTCCAGTGTCAGGGGCAACATTCCCCATAACTCTATTTTGTATTTTGACAGAGTTATGCCCCCTTTTTCACTTTAAAATTGATATTCAAAAGTTTGGTAACTTCTAAACTACACAAGTTATTCACTTGAAACTTGAAACTAAACTTTGTCATCAACTCCAGTATCAAGGGCAACATTCCCTATAACTCTGTTTTGTTTTTTGACAGAGGTATGCCCCTTTTTCATATTTTCTGGTTAAAGTTTATATTCAAAAGATTTGTAACTTCAAAACTATGTAAGTTATTCATTTGAAACTTGGAACTAACCTTTGTCATCAGCACCAGTATCAGAGTGAACATTCCCCATAACCCCATTTTGTATTTTGACAGAGTTAGCCCACTTTTTACATAGACTTTGTTGTTAAAGTTTTTGTTCCAAACATGTATAAACTATTCAAGGCTTCACTTGAAAGCTATGTATTTTGACAAATGTATGTCTTTTCTACTATCCATAATATGTACCAACTGAAATACTTTGAATAGATGATCATGCTGTCTTCTGACAGCTCTTGTTCATCCAATCTTCAAGAATCGTGTGCAGTTTGTCTATGAACGTAAGACTATAGGTGAAGTCGAATATAAGCATGATCGGGCCAGAAACACCAGAGTTATTGCCCCTTGTGTTTGGAAAAAAAATCAACAAGGTATCAATGATTGGCTTGCACACATGATATTTGATTCAATGTTGACCAAACTAACACAGTTTGCGCATGACCATAAAAATTGATTGATAAATGCAACTAGTTCTCCAAAACTGTTTGCGAAAAAGACATCAAAATCTACTGTTTCTGCATTTTCCAGAATTGGCATGACTTAATGAAAAAGGGTCAGGTAAGAATATAGAGAAAAATTATTTGAGAACCATTAGCAAAAAGTACGCACATCCACTACCCAACTCATACTTTAGTTAGCCCATTGCACTAACTGATTTTTTAAATAAAAATTGATCCTATCCCCCTCTGCGTGTTGTTCAAATACCTTAGTTTTCAAACCTGTTACAACAGTATGGTCTTCATCTGTACCAGTTCTCAGGTGAGCACTTTGGGCCATCATGGCCCTCTTGTTCTCATTTATATTGATATATAAGGCACATACGTTACAAATCAACGGTGTTTACAATATTGCAAGTGATGACTTATGATTTAGAAAGACAAGCCTGTAAAAAGGAAACATCAATCTAATCAAAATATTCAACTGAATGATCTGAAATTGAATCAAGCCATGTCTAAAATCGTTGCAACTGTATTCGCCATGCAGTAAGGCCAATGTTTGATCCCACATCTGGGAGATATTTCTTAGAGGCACACAGTATTATTACTGTACATTTTGACGAGGTGTGTCCATAAACAAAATATATTAATTAATCCCCTGCCGCGAAGTGGGAGGGGGTTTATAGGAATGCCCTTCGTCTGTCCGTAACATTTTCGTGTGCGCTCCATATCTCCTATACCCTTTGAAGGATTTTCATGAAACTTGGCTCAAATGTTATGGTCATTGAGACGATGTGCAGAAGGCATGAGTCAGTCACAACTGCTCAAGGTCAAGGTCACACTAAGGTCAAATAAGCGAGCCTAGATTTCGTGTCCGCTCCATATCTCCTATAACCCTTTTAAGGATTTTCATGAAACTTGGCTCAAATGTTAAGGTCATTGAGACGATGTGCAGAAGGCATGAGTCAGTCACGCCGGCTCAAGGTCACACTTGAAGGTCAAATATTTGAGCCTCCATTTCATGTCCGCTCCATATCCCCTATGCCTTTTGAAGGATTTTCATGAAACTTGGCTCAAATGTTTAGGTCATTGAGACGCTGTGCTGAAGGCATGGGCCTTTCTCGCCAGCTTATGGTAAAGGTCACACTTGAAGGTTAAATTTTTGAGCCTCCATTTTTGTGTTAGTTTTTGTGTCCACTCCATATCTCCTATACCATTTGAAGGATTTTCATGAAACTTGGCTCAAATGTTTTGCTCATTGAGACCATGTGCAGAACGCATAAAACAGTCACGCAAACTCAAGGTCAAGGTCACACTTGAAGGTTAAATATTTGAGCCTGTATATTCATGTCCATTCTATATCTCCTATGCCCTTTGAAGGATTATCATGAAACTTGCCTCAAATGTTCATATTGAGGCAATGTGCAGAAGGCATAGGGCAGTCTTGCCACCTCACGGTCAAGGTCACGCTTAAAGGTCAAAAGTTTGAGCTTCCATTTTTGTGTCAGCTCCATATTTTCTATGCCCTTTAAGGAATTTTCATGAAACTGATGAAGGTCAGTGTGATACTTCAAAGTCACCTTTAAAATCAAATGAAGGATCACGGCGGGGGATATAGCTGTCCTTTAGACTGCCTTGTTTATACTAAAACTGAATACTGAATTTGTTTACAGCCTATACTTTGTATATGCCAGGATATTCATTATAAAACTGTTGCAACTGATTTGTTATTTTTTTAACAATTATGACAGTAAATATTTTATAAGCCACTTGTGTATGACCGTAAATATTTTATAAGCCACATGTATATACATGTAGTTACCGATAATTATTTCATGGCAAAAAAATTACCAACGCATATATGCTGTAAATCTGTTTATGTGGCTATTAATTAGTTATAAACAAACTAAACTTACGGTAATTAGTTGTATTTTTTACAGTTCAGTCTAACATACCAAACAGTGGCCTGTAATTTTTGCTCTAGGAAAACGCTATCCGGCGCTGTGATATTGTATATAGAAATACAATGTGTCATCACAACATATTTTATCTAATATCACACTGGTATTGGGGCAAGAAAATTTTGAAGAGATCGTAGAACATTAACAAATTAAAGGGACTTGTTCACAGATTTTGGTATTTTGAAAAATGTCATTAAATGTCTAAACTGCAAAAACTCAAGAAATTGAACTGACCAAAAACAAATATAAAGAAAAAAGAATAAAAAATGCCTTTGCTGAGACTCGAATCACGTCGGCCGGGATTAAAAATATGTCATCTTAACCACTCGGCTATTCTGACTATTAATCATTGTCCATTTAGTGAATTTTTAACGAATTTGGATGTGATACACGTGTTTTCTAAAATACAGATGAAAAGCGTTACAAGTGCTTTTATAATTCTATCCATTTAATTTTCAATTGATTATTTTGCATAAACGACACTATATTTCCAATATATTTCCATGTCAGTAATTCTATTTCGCTTGATTATATATAATGCATTTTTCTTTGTGGGATCTATGACAAAAAACATGAAAATTGTCAATTTGCCAATCTGTGAACAGGTCCCTTTAAATAAGTTATACTGCAATCTGAAGTCGTGACATTAGCCAGACAAAAATGATTTTCTATTAAACTACATTTTTACGTTCATCGTTAAAGACAAATAAGCATTTATTTTACACATTTAATTGAAAATAACTCTACATTCGAAAAGTGATGTTTATTTCGTGAAATAATTTATGTTTCGGATCAGATCGATTAGATTTACGGTTAGTGGCGAATGGGCCGAAGTTAACCGATATTTCGCGAGTATTTCCGAAGTCATTAGGATCTTTCTACCTTAATTTCAAACTTTCTTGTATATAGATCTATTAAGTCCACAATAATGTTAATGTTTAAAAGGTTAGTCTCGATAGCATTTCAAATACAAAATCAAACAAATACATCATTCACGTGTGTCTTGACAAGTTTAAAGTGGCGGTTATACAGGTTTTGGGTGTGAGAAATAATTCTCTAAAACTGGATTTTTCAGTTCTATAATACATTTTTGTTCATATTTCAAGGTTTGTTTGTGTCAAGTTCTACTTTTGATGGATAACTTATTTTTCGAGAAAAAAATGCTGCCTGGTAGACATACCCTAGCAATTTTTTTACACAACAGTAAATATCAAACTTATGATGTTTTGCAACCAAAACAGCATAACATACTAACAATTTTTCTACAAATTCCTGTTTTAAAAATCAATTTTTAGAGAAATGTTTATCCTGCCCTTAACTGTGAAACTGTCCCTTTAATTTGTTTGTTTTACCATTTGTTACACACTGGGACATATGGCACATGGTAGTACTGCAACACCATTCCAATATATTGGTTTGTATTGAAATAGTATACAATGCCTGGCATGCCAAGATATTGGATTGCATTGCAATAGTATACAATGCCTGGCATGCCAAGATATTTGATTGTATTGCAATAGTATAAATTGCCTGGCATGCCAATATATTATAGTGTATTGCAATAGTATAGAATGTCTGGCATGCCAATATATTGGATTGCATTGCAATAGTATACACTGCCTGGCATGACAATATATTGGATTGTATTGCAATAGTATACAATGCCTTGCATGGTAACATATTGGATTGTATTGCAATAGTATACAATGCCTGGCATGACAATATATTTGACTATTTTGCAATCGTATATAATGCCTGGGATGACAATATATTGGTCTGTATTGCAATAATATATAATGCCTGGCATGGTAATATATTGGATTATATTGATGGATTCCTTTGATGAAATAGAAAATACAATTATTGGCAAATTGATTCCTTTCGTGAAATAGAAAACACAATTACTCGCAGAAACTACGTCATAATATAGACTAGTATAGTATACAATGTATAACATATTGGATGCTAATTTATGCAGAAAATATGTGGCCTGTTTGCTAGTCACTAGCCTTTGCATTTGTGCTCACAAAGAACACAAGATATACTAAACTACTTGGTATATACTGCCAGAAAATTTAACGAACACAGATTATACGTATGACAGCTTTTACTTGCTAGCACCATATTAAACGCGATGAAACTACTGCAACACTATATATACTAAAATGCATACACTTAGTACATACAAATTCGATTCTGTGTTCAGCGTCCCCATGATTTTTCGAAACCTACCAAGCAGGCAGGTAAAAACAAACGAGCCGATAAAATCTTTAAAAAAAACTTACACAACTTATTCGTGGCAATGGTTCAAGCTAAAGCAAATGTTATACTTCCAAAACAGATATATATCATATGCATAATGGGAACCTACTTTAACACAGTATTTTAACTGCCGGGCCGGCTAGCTCAGTTGGTAGAGCGCTGGACTACAAATCCGAGGATCGCGGGTTCGATTCCCAGCCCGGCCACATAACTTGTGTGGGGATTGGTCATGAAATTATTTCTACGGCCATTCTCCCCCCTACATTCAAGTATGGCAGTTGTCAGTTACTGACATAAGTATGTGCACTCAGTACTGAAAAACCAGCTTACCCAGGAAAAGTGAGTAGGTTAACTGACCGCCGTTATATGACTGAAATACTGTTGAACACGTCGAAAAATCCAACAAAGTATTTTAACTGTGTAAATTGACGTAACGTACACGTGTAGACGAAAAATGCATCTTCAACAGGGCATCACGTTAACCCAGAGATGGGTTAATGTCTACGTATTACATATACAAGGGTTTGTGGGAAAAAAACATTGAGCAAGACATGACTGGAAGCAATTCTCATACACGTTTGTACTACTTATTTTATTCTGCTACTTTGAATTAGCGTATTGCTGCGTAACTATCTAACATTCAGAGTAAATTGTTATCTCTTATGCTCCTGATGAATGTTTTGACTTGGAGCTCGATCTATCACTGGCTGGACATAACTTGTCATTCATTTAAAGGAACGTTTGCGAAACGAAATTGTATTAACAAGTGACTGAAATACTGTTGAATACGGCGAAAAATCCGAACAAACAAACAACCATAGCTATAGGTGCGGACTTTAACTCCGGAAGTAATAGGATCAACAAACGCAGCACCTTTCAAATCAATCGCTAATGTGGTACAATGAAAAAAGTTTAACTTTGTTTGTTTTTCGGTATAGCACGACGTTTCGAAATCATTCTGAATCTGATTTGCGTGTCATTTGTTTTCTGTCTCTTATGGTATGCACTCGGATAACACATTGGCGTCAACTACTTAGTGACGTCATCACTTCAGTACGGCATGTGTTCCGCAGCAGACGTGTATGACGTCAGGCTCAGGCTGTTGTACGGCCGGTCGAACTTCGTTTTGCTCATCTGGTCCGTGAGTGTTCCACCGGGCATGCGCATGCTGATAAAGTCCCACAATGCCTTGTAGCAGAACCGAAACTGGTCCTGCAAAATAATTAGGTATGGCGTCAAGAAAAGATAAAACAATGACAATACAATATGCGGAACATTTACACAATTTGGTGATTCTATTCGTATCAGTTGTCGAAAGCAATGCTTAAATATCGTTTCTTTAAAAGCCGGACGCTGTCATAGGCATTTGTGCACAGGAGGCTTCTAGAAAACGTTACAACGACCGGTGTTATGACATTGCTTATGTTTCATAATAATGTCGGAACCCACGATATAATATTATATTCGGTTACCACTACATTATCGATTAATAGAAGCTTAGTGTATTTGACCGAACGTGGGTTCCGACGATGCTGAGAACTGCGGTAGATCGATCTGTGATCGCATGCGGGCGTTTGCACATAAGAATGAAACTTACTAAAGTGTCAGCAATCTGATTCCGTCGTCGCTTCATGTGTTTCACAGTGTGGAACACGTCCACTTCGCTCTCATCCTGTACTTTCTCACAGAGCACGCTGACGGCTATAAATAGCCCACTGTGCGTAGCGCCATCTTTGCAGTGTACGAGAATAGGCGTGACGTCGTTGTTATTGACAGTCTGCCAATCATTCACCAGATCTATGACATCCAGAAGCATGGATTTCGATTTCGGTACAAACTCCGAATCGGACCAAGCGTTGAAATGAAACTGACGAATATGGCGCGGATTATTGACATTGTTCATGTAGGTCAGCTTCAGATTGCGAATTGTGATGTTTTCTTGCTGGTAGACGTCCACAGTCTCAACGAAAAAGGGCTCGAATTGCTTCATGTGATCTTCCGGCCAATATTCCGCGCATGTATCGTCTTCGTACAGCATAGGTTCCATCATGACAATGGTATAAATCTCGTGGTCATAGACGAGCCTCCAGAAGTCGATCACTGTGGTATGTAGAGGTGTCTGAGTGATCACAAAATGGTCACTCTGTCTGTGGCTGTCCAGAAACACAGCGTTGATATAATCGCTACGGCCCGGCGTGGTCAATATTGGTCGGTGAACGTCCGCTGGTACTATTTCAATGTAGCGGTTTTTGTTGAAATGTGCCGGGAGAAATGCGCTTGAGCAGGACGTTTGAAACAATTTCCGGGTGTATAAAGACAGACTTTTGAACTGGCCATGTAAATAGGAATGCCCGTTAGACGGGTTTTTCTGGGTAAGTACGTGATAACGATCCTTAAAGTCGTCTGGGCCAGTCCATGTGTCTCCCGCGTGCATAGCTTCGAAAAGTGTCTCATAAATGAAAATGTACTGTTTCACCGTCCGAACCATGCACGTTCGATTTTGACGCATCTTTCTTACAAAGGAAAACACACTGATTCGCCCCTCATCGTGATATTGTGACAACAGCGAGTCGACAGCGATGAAAACGCCGCTTCGACTAACTCCCGTACCGCAGTGTACAACAATCGGCTTATCGTGCTTGTTTTGATACAAAGTTACTTTTCGGCGCATTTCAATGAGCGGGATAGAGTCGTCTGGTATGCCGTGTTCAGGCCAGTAAGTGACTTCAAACTGGTACACAATATGCCAATCAGCGTCTCTTTCGCTTTTGATTCTTAACTGACGTATAACGTAAGAAGCGTAATCTTGGACGTCGACGCTCTCGAGTAGGAAGGATCCGTAACGTACCCGCCCATGCGTCGGCCAGTACTGGGTGCATTTAACAATGTTATCCTCGACGATGTTCGACATCATGACGATCACCCGCACCTCGTACTGGTAAATCAACCGCCAGAAATCCAGCACCGTCTCGTCGTCAAATGGACTCTGGGCGGCGATGTACTCGTGCTGGTGCCTGTAACCCTTGATGAAGTTGGCGTTGATGTACGACGACGAGGAATCTCGATCGGGATCGAGAACGACTCTGGTTTGATCGTAGGGTATAAGATGGCTGAATCTGTTTTTTTCACTGTTCTCACGCCGTTCGGCGAATTCACACGACTGCGTCAGCCCGTGTGGTAAGTTGGCGAATTCGTCATGAAAGGTGATGGGTGCGCCCGCCTTAGCAATGACCACCGAGCCGTTCATGGTGGGGTGATTGTCGCCGGGCAGGTACTCTCTGCCCGCAATTATATACCTGCTTTCTCGGAGTGAGTATATTTTGTTCCAGTATTTGTGTGGGTCGTAGTCGTCGAATTTGTACACTTTTAGGTTAAAGTCGTCGGGTTCGTTCGTGTATGGCTCATATGTCTGGCCGGACTGACGTCGACGAAGCACGAAGCATATAATTATAGTTATAATAATTATAAATAATACAATCACCAGGACGATAATAGGAATGATCCAGTTTAGATTGGAACTTGCAACTGTCTCTACAGAATCGATTATCGGCAATACTGTTTCCGCTTTAATTGGGCTAAGTGTTTGAACGTAGTTATATTTGCACATACCTCCGAAGTAAATCGTAATTATATAATAAATGCTATACAAATGGTTTTCTGTCAGCGGACCGTTGGTATATGGCGTCCGTTCGTACGTTTTGTCTCCAATAACGAATTCAATCCTCGTAAGAAGATCAGACTGGGTAAAATTTCTTATTATTTTTCCAAGAATTTCATCCGTCCCAGGACACGTGCTGTTACTAGTGCTGGTAGCGCGTGCAGCACGCGCCGTGACGTCATCGATTGCGAGCAGGTACCCGTAAGCGTACGCCGTTGACGTCATGACCACCGGGTCCAGCGCGACTGTTATCGTAGAGGCGGTCGTGTTAATCACTTCCGGTACCTTGGGCTTGGGAGGGTCCGGCTGTTCGGTTGAGAAAGTGGTGGTTATCGGTTCCCCGTATCCGGCTGGACTTCGTGCGACAATAGTGAAGTCATAGAAGGTGCCGGGGTTAAGATTACACATTAATGTTGACGTGGAATTAGTCTGAATAGTAACCTTCGTTCCAGAGATCACTCCCTTTTCTTCATAGCTTATCTGTGAATTGCAGAAAAGATAATTATTTTCAGATCCATTCTTACATCAAAAACTACAGTGTCGCTTTAATGCTATTTTAAATTTACCTGTAGTTAAAACATAAAAGTACGCGAAGTTAATACGGTACATTGGAAAGGCGGATCTTACGTTATATGACGTCACAGCGTTGTCTGAGTTTTGCCACGTCAATTTCAGACACGTTTGATTTCGGACGTCAACGTCAGACGTCACGTTGGTTGACGCTACCGGGACGGACTTCAACGTCACCGTCTGGTTAGCAGTCGTGTTTCCAGCGCCCGCACTGGTGCTTGCCGTGGCCTGGAAGTGTGAACCAACAAATGACATTCATATATTCGGAATAAGAGGGGAGGGGGGAGCGGTGTACGCCACCCGTAAAATTGTTTAAAATTCGCTATTTGAATAGCTGAGATATTCTTTTTCATTTAAGAATTACATATCAGATGTCATGTATATTTTGGGAAGTTCTGAATTTGTACGCTCCCTCGAAATCCAAATTCTGTAACCGCGCCTGGTGCGTACCAATTTTTCACTATTTCGACACAAACATGCAGTTACATATAAATGCTGTTTTCGAAATACATCTTATGCCGTAGCGACCCCATACATGGTTGCCAAACATTGTTTACCTCTATGAAGTACTTCGTGAGAGGTTCCAATCCGGGCACTGTAAACTCGTAGGAAGTGACGCCCGGTTGGACGTTCTGACTGCGGCTGTAACTTCCAGTCTCACTGATGTTCACTCGAACCGTCAGCACCGTCAGCTTGCCGTTGGTGACTTCAGGAACGCGTAAAGTGACGGTGATTGACGTCGCCGCTGCCGAGATTTTCTCGATGACTGGTGGCTCCGGTACTTAAACAGACAAGTTTGAACTGTGCTGCTTAAATACTAGAAAATCAGGACTCTCGCTGCCATTCGCCAAATCGGCCAAATAGCTATAATTATATGTCCACAGTTTACGAATAATTCTGTTAGTCTATTGCTTTGTTTTTACCTTCATAAAAATACCCAAAGCGGGAAAACTGGTGAATTTGACTAAAGAATATATTTACATAGGATAATCTCTCTCAATTCATAAACAATAATTTCCTAATTCTAAATTTATTCTTATTAAACTTATACTGTTGGTTATTGTTTAACACCGCCTTGGCGTTAATTTGCAACACCACATTGTCACAAAACAAGCATATTTTTTATATCCATCAATTCACAGGAACCAAACCTACCTCCTTCGGCCGTCCAGAATTCGAAAAGGTCCGTCATATTTGGGCCTGCGCCGACACTGTTTTCGAACGCGACGTTGATGCCGTACCGCGTGTAAGGCCTTGAAAAGTGTATATACTATTCTTACAATATATGTAGTGGTATACATTACAATGTCTTGAAGTCAATACATAACAACAATGTAAGTAAATGTCCATGAACAAAATAAGTGAACATATTTGTTTGTAAAACTCAAACGCTAGTTTTTAACTACGTAATTGTTTTTCGTCTCAAAGCCGAAATCTGTAATACAAGCACTTAAGCTGACTCGACATTTTTTTAGGCTACAAAACACTAATAAACTATGCAAAAGACGACAAACGTGTTTGCTTACTTTATTTCGATATTTATCTCCTTCCTTCGTAATTTTTACGTTATTCTACCTGATTTCAAATTATTTTGTCACCTTTATCTACTAAATTGGAAAATAATTGATATTTTCATATTGCATTTACACACTTTAACTCAGACGTAGCGTAGATAAATATGTCGCCAGTTTTCGACGTAATCCTGGTCGTTGACGTGTTGACGAACACCAGCTCCAGAGACGGCGCCAACGTGTAGCCGTACACACGGTACTGACGTAAGCTGCCCTGACGTAAGCTGCAGTTTAACGGTGACCACTGGATGACGCCGCCAGTCTTCGTGACGTCAGCCACGCGAACGTTCTCAACCTCTCCAACTGGAACTGTATATAAAACAAAAATAATTATAACTCTTTATGAACTACTGTACGATCGTATTTTTGCGGTGGTCTTATTTTCGCCAATTTAAGACTGTGTGTAACTTTTCATTTCGCATGATTATATTCAGAGAAAACATATACAATGAAAATGCGCGATTTAGCCGTTTTTCAAGAATTCGAGAAAGTTAGATACAACCAAATAAAATGATTTTACATTAAATTACACTTTTTGTGATTGTGATCTAGTATTTACACTTATGAATGATTTCAAGATGTCACCAGACAAATGTCGCAACCATGACCTCGCTATACGTCACACATAAGATGACGTAGTACTTTTTGGTGTTTACACGAAGTACAAGAACACGTATTTTTATCAAGTAATGTTATAGTGTTTGTATATAGTGTCAAAATCAAGTACTTTCATACAGTGATACTAACTCTCAGAAATGTACTGTGAGTTAGTATCACTGAATCATAAGTAATGGTATACAACATACACGACACATACAGACGTTAAAAACGCTACTTTTTAAAGTGAGGTCTATAGTATAAATGATACAAATAGTTTTACTATTTCAAAGTTGTGTATCAGTATAGTTGTGACTTGATCATACTATTTTAAACTATATTTGTTAATTGTTATACATTTGCTTAATAAATAATAGTATTATAAAATTTGAGGGCAACGTGCCTTTAAATGCAAGTTCATATATAAACAATAAAATATATATTGCATCTCTCATTCGGTCAATCACAACTGACGTCAATTGATTGTTTTGGTCATTCATATACAACTTACAATGTATATAATTATTAGTACTATATTATAGTGCACTTTAACCTCTTACCATCTTCCAGGGTTGTCAATACAAATAACCGGAAGTCATATATCTTCAGTGTGGCGTTGGTGGCGTTGATGGCCAGGCTGTATGATGTCCACGGTTTTACACCTTCCATTATTACCTCGGTCCCTGCTCGCCCCAACTCTCTGTTGAAAAAGGGAAACACAAAATGAATGTACTGAGTAAATAATTATGTTAACGATCCCAAATATGTTTGTAATTTTAATTAACCCTTATGTTTAAGAATCACAACGTTATTGTATTAAATTAAATGAAATTTAAAAAAATTCCAACCAATACACATGCTAAATAACCATTAACTTAACATCTCGATTTTACTATCAAACTTCCGCGCACTGTTGTTGCTAGTAATTAAAAATCGCTATGACATGAACAGAACACCATACTTAGTGCATTTTTTGCGTAACATTAACAATGCAAAAACTTGTTAGTGATGCAAGCTTGTCTGGTAATTGTCGAGCCGTTTGTTAACGGAGCACAATCACTATTTCTTGTTCAGAACACTATATATACATGTAGATGGTATATTCAGAATACAAAAGCTATTTAGTGCTGCAATCTTGCCTGATAATGGTCGATCCATTTTCGAATGGAGCACAATCGCTGCCCGCGTACTTAACCTCTGTCAGCTGTAAGGTCAAGGTCACGGCAGTCTCGTTGTCGACCTCGTCTCTTAGGCCCCACGTGACCGACACCACGTGCTTACCCGAGACGGTGTTCCGTAAGACTTCGTAGTGTATTTTCGTGTCGTCCAGTAAATTGGAGTCTTAAAAGGTAAATTGAAAAATTTGAAAATAGCGTTCGTTTTTCTTAAATTGAAATTGAAACTAAATGGGGGTCAGGTAATTTCTTTACAATATATTTTTGAGAATACCAACTCATTTGATTATAGAACAAATAGGATTTTTATTGTAAAATCATAAATGAAAACTTTACAATAACACATCAACGTTTATATAGAACATTAAATATATAACAAATTGAAATATTCGTTATCTATTCATTATTCATTATTTTCATTAAACATTTCAGTAACACAGGCATTTGCATGTACTGACTAGGTGATCTGCTGTGCCTTGACAATACAACCAACCCGCTATAAAGACTAGACTACTTTTATTAAGACCTCAAAGTGGCCGTATTAGCGGCGTGTGGCTTTAGCTATACACTTTAAGAAAGATATAAGACTCGATTAAGAATCACAAATGTTGTCACATAATATGTTCGGAAACACTTACCGGGTGGCCGTTTTGTAGTCGTGGTTGGAGCAAGGGTGGTTGTTGTGGTAGTCGTTTCTATGGAAACAGAATGTTAAGGGTATTTTTTAAATTCCAATTTCAGTGAAAGTCACAATTCCATAAATACTAGTCACAGGTTCCGGAAATCTTTTAATTCAAAATGACCAAACTCACATTACTGCAACTCGAAAACATTAACAATGCAAGTAAAAATCTTAGTTTTAACCAGTCACGAGGTCAGTGTTTTGGTATTTTTTCCTGGAATTCGTACCGTCGTGACGTAACGTCAAAAGTTGGCTGTCAGTGAAAATAAAGCTGACATCTTAACGTAATTCTTATATACGTATGTCGCTTTTACATTAGCATACTTATGTTCGGTATGAAATTAAAGGGAATAGATTATACTTATTTTTTTCCAGATAATCTGTTGCATAAGTGAAATAAAAAATTATATTTATAGATGTTGTTAATGAAAAACTACGCAAAAATTGTATTGAAATTTGTCACAAAATTATCCAGGCATAACTACAGACATTTGCTTATAATTTACAATTTTCGCGTAAATCGCGGGAAACTTCGTTGAACAACGCTCATGACGTCAGGCCGAACATGACGTAAGTTTGATGGCAAATGTTTCTACAGAACGCAAAATGGCCGGCGTAACGAAAGAAGGTAAATTGTGAAATATTACCAAAATTAATGAGGAAAATGGGATACCCTTTTTTATTCACGAAATTTCAATTAGCTCTAGTTTTAGATATGAAATACATCCGAGCTAAAATTTATTTCACGAAAGTTAAAATTTCTTCTGATAGAATTGAAAGTGTTTATTATTGATAATACCATCTTTAAAATTTTCCCCTTTTGCATATAAGCGTTGCGTGCGCAATTAGTGTTGAACTGTTAATGCGCTATAGTTAAAAGTATACGTAAATAATTCAAATTTAATTTATTTCCGAAATACATTTAGAATATTGTTTGTTAAACTCAGAATTTATTTTTGAGATATTGAAAAATATAAATTATACACTATGCTATATGGCGTCTGAAAAAAATGTCCCCTTGACGTTATTACGACGTTTTTAAACGTTTCAAGACAAACTTCTTTTATGATTTTGCAGAGCCGCCACCCAAAGGTACCTTTGCCTATTATCGCTGGATTAAGCCATCAAAAGGCGAAAAATAAATCAAAGGCACTATGAAAAGAAGAAAATTTCAAGATCTGACAAAAGGACAAAATTATCACAAAGTAAAGCCGCCATAAAGAAAAGAAACCAAAGACAAGAAATACGATGAACTCGCCAAAACAACTACAACAAAAAAGTAACAGAAATAAAATCTACATCGGTTCCGTAAAAAAACAAACGTCACAAGATACATGTACTCAAAAAAATTCAAACACAGGATGGAAAAAAACACGATGAAGTCATTTAAATCATCGATGCCGCAAACACCGGGGCGTAGGGTTTCGTTGTTGAAGACATGTCTGCCAAAAAAAATCACCGACTGTCAAGACTCTTGAAAAGATGAAGATCGTGAAATCACCTAAAGGGGTTAAAACAGACTCAGTCGCCGAAAGTGTTATTAAAGACAATAACACCATGCTAGATACCACCAAAGAACAGCGATCTAGTGAATCACTTTTATCTAGAAAGCTCATTTTTGCGACAATTAGCGGAGAAAATGTGCAAGAAAAGAAGCAAAGGAAAGAACTAGCGAAGGCAATTGGAGTAAAACGGGACAACACGACAGCCGGTAGCCGGATACGCACTCGTATATTGAAAAGCGAAACATCATGTTTGAAGCAGACAGAAAAGAAAACACGACATAACAACATTTCGGATGAGTACAAGAAGCAAGCGTATGAGATCTGGCTAAAATCTGCAATATTACGACCAGCAGGAAACAAAAAAGACATCAAGCGCGAGAAACTTGGAACCCGTGAATTTGTAAGCCACACGATTCGCATCCTTGAAAAAAGTCAAACTGAAGTTTATCACGAATTCCGTGCTACAAATCCAAAAATAAAAATGTCACAGAGAACATTTGAACGACTGAAACCGTTTTTTGTTTGCTCTGTAAGGCCAGGAGATCGCAGCACGTGTCTATGCCACTAAGAATGCTCCAACAAGTCTTTATGTTATAGACACTTCTACTTTTTATCACATGCTATACCTTGTTTCCCGTGTAATACAACCATAACGAATAACGAATATTTCTATCTTTCACATGTGTAAGATAATTTTTTGAGCGTTTTCATTGGCTACATATTCTTTGACTGACCAATCGGATGACGTTATTTTGGTGAAAATGACGTCGTCAACATGAAATGACGTCACGTCAGTACACAACTTTTTGAATGTATCAACATTTTTTGGTAAAATTACAATATGTTAGTTTCGTTTAAAAGCATGTGATAAAAAAGATCTGACACCCGTTGTCATTTTATACCATATTTTATTAAACTCGTCCAGGAAATTCGTTAGTCGCCAAAGGCTCACTTACTAACAAAATTCCTGAACTCGTTTAATAAAATATGGTATGAAATGACAACTCGTGTCAGATCCTATATATGTAGTGTTATATGTTGATAGATGTATCGTGTGTTCCGCATATAACTGTAATCGTTCTTTTCATATTTTGAGATTGTATATTCTTTTTTGTTGTTCAATCATTGCGTTGTTTATTGTTAATTAAAGGGACTTGTTCACAGTTTGGCAAAATGACAATTTTCAAAAAAATTGTCATAGATTCAAAAAAGAATGTATGCATTATATTCACACAAGCAAAATAACACTCCTGACTAAGAAAAATGTTAAAAAGATATGTTCGTTTATTTATAATCATCAATCGAAATTGGAAAAATAATAAAGCGTTTGTAACGCTTTTCATAGATAATTTAGCAAAAACGTGTATTACCGACATAGCGTTTAAACTGCCATCCAAATTCATAAGCCTGCGTGGTGTAGTGGTAGCGCGTTAGCTTTTGCTTCTAGGGGTCCCGGGTTCGAACCCCAGGGCAGGCAAATTTTTTTTATATATCTTTTTCCTTGTTATCATAATTATTTAAAACTATTCCAGATATGACAGTTTTGTAAGTAAATTCATTTAATGACATTTTTCAAAAATACGAAAATCTGTGAACAAGTCCCTTTAACTGTTATTGTATCAGGTAAGAATTGTATAAGATCACACAATCTGTGTATTTATTACCATATGCACATGTATTTTCAATGTAACATTATTATCGTTGTTAGTATGTTCTAATACTGTTACAATAGAAAGGTATATACTGCGTGTATGACACATATTACATAATATCTGCATGTTGGATTACCATTTATTCAATGTTCTCGTGTAAAATTTGTTTTGTGCTAAAACTATTAAATAAACAAAACAACTGCCATCTATGCAACCACGCCCAAAATAATATTATGTGAATGACGTCATAAGCCATAACCAATCCATGTATAAACACAAACACACCACTTCATTACCTGTTGACAAACACTAAACAGGCAAATAAAACGATAAATGTATTCATATTTATGATCTGGTGACCTAAAAACCGCAGTCAAATACTCCCATAAATGCACCTATCAATATTTTCCCCAAGCGGGGGAGCGGCGGGCTGACCCAGGGTAATTTGACAATTTTTGTATTTATTTTTTTGGTCTAATTCCCTACCCTAGAGTCAAGCTTATTTGTTTAAATCCCATCAGTGGGAGATGCTATATGTCTATCAAATGGCCCGGAGCCTGTATTAGCGGTATCTAAAATCCGACCAAAGTCTATTACCCCGGGACCCGGAATCATTCGGTGTGTCAATTTCCCGCCTTTCGGGTATCGCTTACAGTCTAAAGTCCTGTATATGCCCGCCGATCTCCCCCCCCCCCCCCGGGGGAAAACATCGACAGAGGCAAAGATACTAAACTTAGAAACAAACGGATGGTGACCCATAATTGTAGCCGTTGAGTATGGCAATCATTTTATAAATGACATAATTTAAATAAATCATGTTACATTCTAACATGACACGCGCAGAATTTTATATAGACGGAACACCATTCACCGTTGTTAAACTACCAATAAAAAAAAACCAAAAATAGTTCCGAAACTGCAAAATATAGTTCGCATTGTAATTGCAGAAATCGTGTCAGGTCATGTTAGAATCAAAATAATGCTCGCAATATCATTTGTTATCGCCTAATAAACACCGATTTGTCGTTCTGATGCGGTACGCCCTTGTGAATTAATTCAAACGCATCAGAACTCCAAATTGTTGTTTATTAGCCGATAAACAACTCTAAATCGAAAATTATTTCTTAAATAAATCATGCTCTCAGAAAATACACGGGGTTTATAGACGCCATTTAGTTATTATAACTGCAAACGTTCTTTTATGTAGTTTTGATTTTAAATATTAACCACAGGCGATCTAGACCACTATGTTGTATATAAGCCAATTAAAATCAAACCTCACAAGGTAACACACATATTTATAAGGTAATATTTTCATATTAGTAACGGCCAAAATTACGATTGAGAACAACTTAAATTGGTCAGAATTAAAGATTAAGACAAAGTTTAAGTGTCAGAACTGGGGCCATATTCCAGAAACATCTTAAGTTGATCTTAAAATATTTTTACTTAAGTTCCTTTTTTTGTAAGGTAATATTTTAAAAACAACACAGAAATTAATAAATCCAATTACAGTTAAGTAAATATAAGTTAATAATAAGTTGATCATTAGTGAACATTTAGCAGAATTTCATGTATACAAGTAATAAAATGCTTTACAAAAATGATGATTTTAAGGCTAAGGATAAGATTTCACCTAAGATATTTTTGGAATACGACCCCTGATATGATCATTTAGCTGATTGGCTAAACTGAATATATGCCAGGATATTCATCTTTAGCATTGAACTATTTATTGACATATCAGTAGACGTTAACTGAAGCATGCACGTTGAGACACAGTCGGGTGGTCAAAAATGAAGGGGAAAAAGAACATTCTTGTCTCTAGAAATGAAACCAAATGCATCTATAAACCATGAAGTGACCGCATGACAATATTGCTGAGACGTCATGACAACATTACAATGACGTCACGTCAACTTCTCACTGACGTCAAAATATTCGAACAAGTGCATGCCCTTCGATCCGTGGTGTAAGTGTGAGTAAAAAATGTCACATGGTATAAAGTACACACTGTTAATTCAATTGATAAGCCTTTAGTCCCCCGAAGAAAACTAAAGTACCGGGGATTTGGCGCTTTAACACGAGGACTAGGGGTGCTGAAATTAAAATAATGGCAATGTACATGTGTTTTTGAGTGTTGTTTTGATTCGACATGTGTAAGCAACTTGCAAGTATTTGAAGAAATGCCATAAAAATAAGAACACTTTATTATTGCATGAAAGTGTGTATCCTCAAGACATATGTCAAAATAAAAAGTGACACATTAAAAACATATACCGAAAATGAATTAGATTTGTTAGAATCCTCATAAGCGAAGTTTTTTTTTATGAAAATCTGAAGTTTTTTTTAAATAAAAATCTAAAGGTTTTTATTTAGATAACAATGAGGTGTAGTTATTGAGTGGTCTTTGAATGATATATTTTGGTGTTTATTTCAAACATAGAGTAAACTAAAAAATAATCAATCTTAATGTATCCTTGAAGTTACCAAAAAATTTACAAAACTATTCTTTGTATCACGAAGAACATTGTAATTAATATAAGTTTGGAGTGGGTTCTCAACTGATATAAGAAAAAATAAACACTTCATTTTTTTCGCCATACCTGTACATTGAATATACACCGGCGTAGAATTCTTTCCCGCCATTGCCTGCATATCCTTCCCTCCCGGCGCCATTTGTATGACGTCAACGCGAAATTTGTAAAACACGTCTGGCACAAGATTTGTTAGGTTCATTTGGTATGTTTCTGTTGTGTTGTTGTGAGTGAACTGGGCGACGTAAAGCCATGGTTGATAGCGTTCTCCAAGAAGGTATGTAGAAAATAACCTGCAAGTTGAAAACATAAAATATCACCTGTTTTCGCGATGTTCAGTGTTGTCCACGGGGTTGTTTGTACTAGGATATATACGATACCTGTTAGAATGTTACAAATATAAATATAAAAATAAAATAAGTTGAACTTCTTTTTAATGCTTAGACACATTTTACTGCAAATCATATACTGTGAGACTTAGTCATTTAGTTTTCTCTTGCCTTATTATTTTACTTGAAATTTTAATGAACATGTATCTGTAAACATGTCATATTATTCAATAATTGTAAAATGCAATGCATCAAAACGTAAAATGGTTACACACTATTCAAGTTTTTAATACAGTCAATTCACTCTGGTAGAGCGTTATAACACGGGTAATAATAACGACAATAAATAAGCCACTAAATTTAGGTAAACTCCATGTAAATTGTTTACTCATATCTCTTGATAGTAGCCGTAGTCTCGCCCCTGTCCACCCCACTTCTCCACCTTATCCACGTGACCGTCACGTTTGCGATCCACGTGACCGTCACGTTTGCGCACGACACAGTTCCAGCTTCCGGTGGATTGTCAAGCTGCGGTAACTCTGACAGACACAATGACAGAGGCACGTCGTGAATTCATAAAGCGTTAAATAAACGTTTGCATTACATCATTGGAAGAACAATTATGATGCATGGGCGTAACTTATAGGCAAAATAGGCACAACTGACTTTTAATGACACGGGTGTTTATCTATGGATACAAACAACTAATTTGAGCTTAACCCCGTGCCTTTCGTGCCTAAAGGAAGCTACGCTAATGTCAATGTTTTCAGTTTTATATCAAGTGCACATTTACAGAAAAACAACACTTTTTTTCAATCACACATTTCTACTTAGAAAACAAATGTTAAGTAGCTGATTTATGCGGTAGTATTTTTATTATTTAAGACGCTTAAATTCTACCTCGAAAACACAAATATATTGAGGTCATATTTAAATATTTAATGCACATTTGAGATTCACTGATATTTCGGTTTGTTCGACCGGCTAAACGTGCACTGGAAATTGCATGTAAAACAAAACGACGCCAAAGCACATGACACATCGGGCATAGTCAGTCACAACTGCAACAGCCGTTCTGACTTACCGTTCTGACAGCCCGTACTGGCCCAACCTATCGCACACGTGCCACTGGAGCAGATACCGTTGACGGTGGAACACGTGTCGCCCGGCGGACAGTGGCACGCCTGCAGACACCCGGAACCAAACGTACCCTCGTTGCACGCTGCGGAACAAAGGCATATATATAGTGTTCTGAGGTCCGTTTTTTATGGTATGGATTTTATAACCTCTTAACCTCTTTCCATATTATGTTGGTTTCAGCTTGAAATTACTGATAAATTCGAAAAAAATAATTAATTCATTCATTCATTCTAGAGTCACGCGGTACCACTGACGATGAATTTTTGAAACCACAAAGCAAAAAGCACACTGTTGTCGACATTGACAAAATACTGTGAAGTTCCTTGGCCTTTATATCGGTCACAAAGTACTGACACATACAAATAAGTCCAATATTTATTGCGTACAGAATAAATACATATTGAATAATCAGCAAAAAGCATTAGATATTTGCACCTACCATTATGTGAAAGAAAAGCAAATCTTGGTTGAGGTGAATAAAAATCCATCCATATTTTCTATGTACGTCCGTATGAATTGGTACACCAAAACATTACACGACGATGTCCACGACAACGTTATTCAATATGAGCTATTAGCTATTAAGTACACATGTTTGTGTTCATATATTTATTAACTTACGTTTTCCAATAATGAGTAATTCAATTAAAACTTCCATATCAAATTCTTTAACTGTGAAAAAGCAGGTCTAAAGCAAATCTCCTTTCAAGAGAGAAATATGGTAACAGAAAGGGACTTTATGCGCCTATGTCAGTATGTGTATGAGCACGTACGTGTTTGACAGGTGGGCACGTCCCTCCACCCCTGGGCACACTGGGAGCTTGCGCAGTGCCCGCTGACCGGGTTACACTCTGCCGGATCCTGGGGGTTCAGGCAGTGGCACGTGGACGCGCAGTCGGGACCGAACGTGTTGTTCGGACAGGCTGGAATAGTAATGGTAATTATGATGGTAGGGATGATGATGATGGTAGGGATGATGATGATGGTAGGGATGATGATGATGGTAGGGATGATGATGATGGTAGGGATGATGATGATGGTAGGGATGATGATGATGGTAGGGATGATGATGATGGTAGGGATGATGATGATGGTAGGGATGATGATGATGGTAGGGATGATGATGATGGTAGGGATGATGATGATGGTAGGGATGATGATGATGGTAGGGATGATGATGATGGTAGGGATGATGATGATGGTAGGGATGATGATGATGGTAGGGATGATGATGATGGTAGGGATGATGATGATGGTAGGGATGATGATGATGATTACGACGATAATTGTAACGATGACGAAGATAACAACAACAACAACAACAACAATACTAAAAAAAATATTTAAAAAATAATAATCATCATAATCATCATCTTCTTCTTCATCATCATCATCGTCATCATCATAACAATAATAGGACTATGATCATTATCATCATCATCGTCAGTAACTTAAATTCTAAATTTTCTATTTATTAGGCATTATCAAGATTGATATGTACATGAAGCAACGAATGTGCTTTAATATGTTCTGCTTCCATTTTCATTTCATATTTTACTTATTTGTCAGGTGCCCACCTTTGTGTACATATAGTTGAGAATAAAATTATAAATTCAAATCCATTTGTCTCGGTCGTATAATTACTTCATTAAAAGCCCTAATCAAAAGACTGCACCAGAAATCAAAACGCATACCAGTGCTGGTATTTATAAAGAATCTTAGTCGAAAATTAAGAAAATTCTTAAAATTCTCAAATTCAATTATTGGATTTTCTGACAAAGTAATGCATTTCTGGAAGATTTTGACACATAACTTGCAATACAATTCAAAGTGTATTAATATCTAGCATTAGTCATGCAAATATTCAAAAGCATAGTGTTTTAAACACAAATTCTAATTTTGACTTATGTTCAACTTAAGTTAAGAATTGCTTAAGAATCTTTATAAATATGGGCCCAGGGGTCGTATTCCAGAAACATCTTAAGTGAAATCTTATCCTTAGCCTTAACATCGTCATTTTTCTTAAGCATTCTTGTCCATGTATACAAAAAATGTCGCTAAATGTTCACGAATTATGAACATATTATTAACTACTACTTACTAAACTGTAATTGGATTCATTAATTTACGTGTAGTATATTAAAAATATAACCTTACAAAAATTGGAACTCAAGTGAAAATAGTTTGAGATCAACTTAAGATGTTTCTGGAATATGACCCATGGAACGTTCGTTTTCACTGATCTAATACACAGTTTGAGATTGAGGCTGTTCGTTGTGATGATCGAGCCCTCTACTTACGCTCGCACGCGCCGGAAACGTTCCTGTGGCCCAGCTTGCATTCCAGACAGAACCTATTCCCGTATGTTGTACAGTTGTAGCACGAGACGTGACAGTCTGTGGAAAGAGGAGCAGTATAGAATACAGACAGAACCTATTCCCGTATGTTGTACAGTTGTAGCACGAGACGTGACAGTCTGTGGAAAGAGGAGCAGTATAGAATACAGACAGAACCTATTCCAGTATGTTGTACAGTTGTAGCACGAGACGTGACAGTCTGTGGAAAGAGGAGCAGTATAGAATACAGACAGAACCTATTCCCGAATGTTGTACAGTTGTAGCACGAGACGTGACAGTCTGTGGAAAGAGGAGCAGTATAGAATACAGACAGAACCTATTCCCGTATGTTGTACAGTTGTAGCACGAGACGTGACAGTCTGTGGAAAGAGGAGCAGTATAGAATAGAGACATAACCTATTCCCGAATGTTGTACAGTTGTAGCACGAGACATGACAGTCTGTGGAAAGAGGAGCAGTATAGAATACAGACAGAACCTATTCCTGAATGTTGTACAGTTGTAGCACGAGACGTGACAGTCTGTGGAAAGAGGAGCAGTATAGAATACAGACAGAACCTATTCCCGTATGTTGTACAGTTGTAGCACGAGACGTGACAGTCTGGAAAGAGGAGCAGTATAGAATACAGACAGAACCTATTCCCGTATGTTGTACAGTTGTAGCACGAGACGTGACAGTCTGTGGAAAGAGGAGCAGTATAGAATACAGACAGAACCTATTCTCGAATGTTGTACAGTTGTAGCACGAGACGTGACAGTCTGTGGAAAGAGGATCAGTATAGAATACAGACAGAACCTATTCCCGTATGTTGTACAGTTGTAGCACGAGACGTGACAGTCTGTGGAAAGAGGAGCAGTATAGAATACAGACAGAACATATTCCCGAATGTTGTACAGTTGTAGCACGAGACGTGACAGTCTGTGGAAAGAGGAGCAGTATAGAATACAGACAGAACCTATTCCCGAAAGTTGTACAGTTGTAGCACGAGACGTGACAGTCTGTGGAAAGAGGAGCAGTATAGAATACAGACAGAACCTATTCCCGTATGTTGTACAGTTGTAGCACGAGACGTGACAGTCTGTGGAAAGAGGAGCAGTATAGAATACAGACAGAACCTATTCCCGTATGATGTACAGTTGTAGCACGAGACGTGACAGTCTGTGGAAAGAGGAGCAGTATAGAATACAGACAGAACCTATTCCCGAATGTTGTACAATTGTAGCACGAGACGTGACAGTCTGTGGAAAGAGGAGCAGTATAGAATACAGACAGAACCTATTCCTGAATGTTGTACAATTGTAGCACGAGACGTGACAGTCTGTGGAAAGAGGAGCAGTATAGAATACAGACAGAACCTATTCCCGTTTGTTGTACAATTGTAGCACGAGACGTGACAGTCTGTGGAAAGAGGAGCAGTATAGAATACAGACAGAACCTATTCCCGTTTGTTGTACAATTGTAGCACGAGACGTGACAGTCTGTGGAAAGAGGAGCAGTATAGAATACAGACAGAACCTATTCCCGTTTGTTGTACAATTGTAGCACGAGACGTGACAGTCTGTGGAAAGAGGAGCAGTATAGAATACAGACAGAACCTATTCCTGAATGTTGTACAATTGTAGCACGAGACGTGACAGTCTGTGGAAAGAGGAGCAGTATAGAATACAGACAGAACCTATTCCTGAATGTTGTACAATTGTAGCACGAGACGTGACAGTCTGTGGAAAGAGGAGCAGTATAGAATACAGACAGAACCTATTCCCGTATGTTGTACAGTTGTAGCACGAGACGTGACAGTCTGGAAAGAGGAGCAGTATAGAATACAGACAGAACCTATTCCCGTATGTTGTACAGTTGTAGCACGAGACGTGACAGTCTGTGGAAAGAGGAGCAGTATAGAATACAGACAGAACCTATTCTCGAATGTTGTACAGTTGTAGCACGAGACGTGACAGTCTGTGGAAAGAGGATCAGTATAGAATACAGACAGAACCTATTCCCGTATGTTGTACAGTTGTAGCACGAGACGTGACAGTCTGTGGAAAGAGGAGCAGTATAGAATACAGACAGAACATATTCCCGAATGTTGTACAGTTGTAGCACGAGACGTGACAGTCTGTGGAAAGAGGAGCAGTATAGAATACAGACAGAACCTATTCCCGAAAGTTGTACAGTTGTAGCACGAGACGTGACAGTCTGTGGAAAGAGGAGCAGTATAGAATACAGACAGAACCTATTCCCGTATGTTGTACAGTTGTAGCACGAGACGTGACAGTCTGTGGAAAGAGGAGCAGTATAGAATACAGACAGAACCTATTCCCGTATGATGTACAGTTGTAGCACGAGACGTGACAGTCTGTGGAAAGAGGAGCAGTATAGAATACTGACAGAACCTATTCCCGAATGTTGTACAATTGTAGCACGAGACGTGACAGTCTGTGGAAAGAGGAGCAGTATAGAATACAGACAGAACCTATTCCTGAATGTTGTACAATTGTAGCACGAGACGTGACAGTCTGTGGAAAGAGGAGCAGTATAGAATACAGACAGAACCTATTCCCGTTTGTTGTACAATTGTAGCACGAGACGTGACAGTCTGTGGAAAGAGGAGCAGCATAGAATACAGACAGAACCTATTCCCGTATGTTGTACAATTGTAGCACGAGACGTGACAGTCTGTGGAAAGAGGAGCAGTATAGAATACAGACAGAACCTATTCCCGTATGTTGTACAATTGTAGCACGAGACGTGACAGTCTGTGGAAAGAGGAGCAGCATAGAATACAGACAGAACCTATTCCCGTATGTTGTACAATTGTAGCACGAGACGTGACAGTCTGTGGAAAGAGGAGCAGTATAGAATACAGACAGAACCTATTCCCGAATGTTGTACAGTTGTAGCACGAGACGTGACAGTCTGTGGAAAGAGGAGCAGCATAGAATACAGACAGAACCTATTCCCGTATGTTGTACAATTGTAGCACGAGACGTGACAGTCTGTGGAAAGAGGAGCAGCATAGAATACAGACAGAACCTATTCCCGTTTGTTGTACAATTGTAGCACGAGACGTGACAGTCTGTGAAAAGAGGAGCAGCATAGAATACAGACAGAACCTATTCCCGTTTGTTGTACAATTGTAGCACGAGACGTGACAGTCTGTGGAAAGAGGAGCAGTATAGAATACAGACAGAACCTATTCCCGAATGTTGTACAGTTGTAGCACGAGACGTGACAGTCTGTGGAAAGAGGAGCAGTATAGAATACAGACAGAACCTATTCCCGTTTGTTGTACAATTGTAGCACGAGACGTGACAGTCTGTGGAAAGAGGAGCAGTATAGAATAGAGACATAACCTATTCCCGAATGTTGTACAGTTGTAGCACGAGACATGACAGTCTGTGGAAAGAGGAGCAGTATACACATGTATAAGAATACAGACTATAAATATTGCGGTATTTCGGTATAACCCGTTAATTGACCAGTTGCAATCAAGGATTGAGTTGACCAATTATGGGTTTATATTCCAGTGGTAAACAATGGCACATTCATGCATAATCCAACCTATTTACGTTAAATCCTTGGACATTGGACGAACAACCTTAGACAATCAGAAAGGCGGAGCAACTGGCCATTTTAGACAGACGGTCAAAATCCTGGCGGCTGTTGTCCATTACTGATACTAGTACTGTAGAATATACGGCACTGCTTGTAAACGTCATCGGGTTTAGTGTGTTTTATACTGTGAATAATTATCAAATGTACTTGCCCAGCCAAGTGAACTTTTGCCAGAATCTAACATACATGACTGTAGGAGCAAATTTTAAAAAGCACTTGTAAAAAGGGACAAGTACGGCTATACGTGATTGTCCCTCCCCTGCATTTTACCACTGTTTTTTATTTTCTTGGTACAAGAAAATACCATAAATTGTATTTCTAATAAATAAGGGTAATTCTAACATGATACTCGCTAATTTTTATATGACAAAGAACAAAATTATCGTCATTAAACTACCCAATAAATAACCCATAAAGTAGTCTCGATTCTGATCGGAGCATAGTAAAAAGTAGATGTAATTACAATTGCAAAAATATATGTCAAATCATGTAATAATCGAAATAATTTTCGCATTATCGTTGTGTATCGACCAATAAACAACGATTTGAAGTTATGTTGCGTAGCTATTAAACAACTCGGGCTAACGCCCTCGTGGTTTAGGCCTAATTCCTACGAATCAGAACTCCAAATCGTTGTTTATTGGTCGATAAACAACGATAAATCGAAAATTATTTCTTAAATATAAAACCCATTTAAAATAACGCTGTGGCACACGGAAAAAGAGTTACTTGGTGAATAAAACTGGAACATACTGTACTACATCGAACGACTTGAAACATTACCTTTGAATGCGAGCCAAACCTGTTTAGTGTCATAAGCAATTCCTAACGATGTTCAACGAATAATCAATAATATATTAAATGACAAAGAACGAGTTGCAAACCGTATTAACTAGCATATAGATTATGGCTATGCATAGTTAGAATAGTTTCAGACACTTTAGGGTAGTGTACTTTACCATTGAACAGGTTTTTGAAATAATTCGTAGACAAAGCCTTATTTCGATTTTCAATCAATACGTCATGAATAAATTTTGGATTTTAATTTAATTGGAAATCAATTGAAACAATTTGCCGTTTCTCTCGATCGATGTATTCAATAAATAAATAATAGACATTAATTCAATGTCGATAGCATACTAAATTATGTAAAACAAGCATGCATCTCAAGTGAACACATAAAAACCTAGCTTAAAACTGCACTCATTTAATGATCGGTGTGTTTCTAAAATTCCACTGAATAACAAATTCCATTTCATTGCAATAAATGCATAAATAATTATCGGGGCTTTAACGACGCACCGTGGCTGCAATATGAAATATTTTAACGCACAGATATTGTATTAAAGCTATACGTTCAAGACCTTAATGCGGGATGTGGGGAAACAGTTACAAATGCGACTCTGTAATAAAATTTACAAAAAATATCCTCCACATGGAACACGGGTGATGTACTGATGACTTCATGTAAAACAGGGACCCTTCTTATTAAACATCGTAGGACATATTTACATTACGATACAATTTTCAAAGAAGCATAAATGCTAAGCACCAACATCTTTGATTACTTTATTTCATTAAGTCTATTCATTTCCTTGGTATCTTTCACATGTCTTTTATTTCAGGAACATACTGATCATGAATGTCTTTTTTTTTAACTACAAAATTCAGTCGTAACTTATACTTGTCGTAAGATCTTTGATAACACAGGGCCCAAGGGGCCTAAATCCTTAGTAAAACTTAGTAAATGTCATACAATTACAAGTCGTTAGCTGGTTCATTCAAGATTATTTTGTCTTTTATGGTTTTATTTTGGTAAAGAATCAAAACCTGCTGAACATAAAATTATTAATCATATGTTAACTATAGAATATTGATTTCCACCATTAAAATTATGTTAGAAAATCACAGAGAGAGAATGCATTTATTTGTGAATGGTCAACAGTGTATTCGGAAAAAATTAATTTCAATAGGAGCCATAACTCTGTCAACATTTAGTGGTTTGTAATTAAAGATAAACTTGATCTGTATTTTATGATGTTACACCTATGTACCAACAATAATTTAAATATGTGAAGCATTTCATGAATTATTGTCCATGTTTTTCGGGAATTTAAGACAAAAAGGGGCCATAAATGTGTCAAAATTTAGCGGTTTGCAACCAAACTTGACCTGTATTTTATGATGCTACACATGTGTACTAATAATTATTTTAATATGTCAAGCCATTGTTGAGATATCGTCAGGAAATCATGTTTTTAGGGAATTTAAGTCAAATAAAGGGCAATAACTCTGTCAAAATTTAGTGGTTTGTAACCAAAGTCGAACTTGACCCGTATTTTACGATGCTACACATGTATACTAAGAATTATTTCAATATGTCAAGCCGTTATTGTGTTATCGTCTTGAAATCATGTTTTATGGAATTTTAAGTAGAAAAGGGACCGTAACTCTGTCAAAATTTTAGTGGTTAGTAACCAACATTGAACTTGACCTGTATTCTATGCTGTTTCACACGTGTACCAAAAATTATTTGAATATGTCAAGCCTATCTTGAGTTATCATCCGGAAACCATTTTGTAGGGAATTTTAAGTCGAAAAGGGGCCATAACTCTGTTAAAATTTAGTGGTTTGTAATCAACATCGAACTTGACCTGTATTCTATGATGTTACACATGTGTACCAAAAATTATTTGAATATGTCAAGCCTTTCTTGAGTTATCATCCGGAAACCAAAAACCAACAGACCGACAGACCGACAGACCGGCAGACCGACAGACCGACAAGGTCACTCCAATATACCACCCCTAAACTACGTTTGTGGGGGTATAAATATGACTTGAGTCAAGATTTTCCTTAGCAGCTTTGTGTATAAGGCCCCATGAACTTATCACGACAAACAGTTACATTTCGGGGCTTTTTTTCCTTACATAGTTGAGGCCTATAAAAGGCTACTTCACAATCTTAAATATGTAACATTCTTCAAAAGTGTGGCAATAAAAATTCACAAATCAGATGGATATGCAAATTTACAGGTTCACTTTTATCAATATTTACATACCAGATTCATTGATTATTGAATTATATGCCAACAAAACACAGATAATTTTGAAAAAATACATATATCATCAGATATTTGTGAATACAATGTTGTTTTCTTCAGATTTTGTGTTCACAATTGAACAAACACTGTGCATTACATTTTCACAAATCGGTATTTTATCGCGGGTATGTTTCACAAAATGAAAAGGTCTAGGCCTCTTCACAATGCAGGAAAAAAGCCCTGGTTTGGACAGCTATACTTTTCACTCATCTCACCCTTACGCAAGGATACTCGGAAAGAAACAAGAAATGTCGTTAAAAAAGACAATCGGCGTTGACATTAACATTGAGATATACGAAAACTCGGATCCCCAAATTAATTTGTGATTCATTCAATAATTATTAATATTTGTACCGTGAATAAAAGATCATACCGCCCCATGTTTTCACCAGTGATACATAAATAACCTAAATAATTTACGCTAACATCATTATTATATAAATTTGTCAGCCGAATATAACACATAAACAATGTACGAAAATAATTGCGGGAATGATTGAAAAGTATTTAGTGTCAGACGCGTATAGTTATTCTTAAGTAATATGCCCTACCTTCATCTTGGAAGTTATCTATGCATAATACATACACATTTCGAGGTCAATTAATCATTTATACTGTTTATCCTCAGGAAAAGCAATCTTCAGAAAACATTCAGCCTATTTGAAATAATGATGACTTCCATTTTTTACAACACAAATATTACAGTAGACTATGGCGATTTAAAATAATATTCGGTAGGAATATGATGTATCAAGGGTTTCTGTGTATAAATGGCATTGCAAATAATGTATTAATGCTACACAAATGAAGTAAGAATAGCATGAATATCATTTCGACGTATTCCGGGCGAGACTTATTTCACAACATGTTATTTATTGAAATGTATCTTTTTATAGATTGATTAACATCTACTGGAGAAGTTGATAAAAATGTACAATTCTTATTGTTTCTTTATAGAACACAACGCAATTCAATTTCAAATTAACATGCACAGTATTTTTATAAACATAAATTCCCCATTTATTGAAATATTCGCTCTGTATGTTTCTCTGTACGGTAATTGATGCATGTATATTATAACAGCTATACACCAGCAGCTCAACGCGCGCTATTTTTAGAATGATAGTGTGTTGAACTCGCTATCTAGAATCGATTGTTATTAACAGAGCGGGCCGCTAGGCTAAACAAAATAGTGGATTAATTCTGGGAATTAATATAATATTCTATTCATGACATACAATAAGAAAATACGTTCATACTTATGCTCAGTTCTAGAGTATATGTTGAAGATATGTTTATAACTTCATTTTAACCGCTTATGTAAACAATAATGTAAATTTTTAATCCCCAAAAGTATGCAACAGTTATTGGTTTACGTTAAACCATTGTTTGAAGTTTGCATTCCCTAGAATTAGAAAATTTGCCCAATTCTATTGGCATTCCATTTTCCCGCTGCATAATTATCGCAAGAAAATCTGGGTCAAAAGTGATCTTAGACAGCTACGCCGAAAAATAACGAGTCGCGTACAATCATATCGAGGCGCTTATCAAGGAACGCAGAAAACTCAGCGAGTAAATTTTATATGCGGCTATGAGTGAGCACGCTCGTACCAAGGCGAGATGGGATACTCACTGAGAAAAGCGAAAATACGAGCATCTCTTAGTGGGTACTTACCGAGACACGCCGGGGTACTCGGGGAGCAGTATTGATGAGTGCCGCATTTGTCACACACCGCCGACGCCGGTGACTGGGTTGTGGAACCGCTCACGGCTGGAAACAACAACGAATAGTTTATCGATCAATAGCGGGCGTGGATGATATCTAGCTTTTGATAATACATGTTAAAAGCATTGCTTTATTGTGTGCCAATACTGCTTTTCACTGCAAGTTGCAGTGGAAGAGAAATTTGTCAGACACTTTGTTATGACACAATACTGCAATAACCTAAGCACATAAAGCAGTGCGCGCACCTAACCTTTATAATGATGGGAAGAAGCATATTATCATGGCAGTTTCATTGTCATTCTAGATCAAGAATTTAAAGGAACTTTGCCGTATCAAAATCATAATAAAGTGAAGAATTAAATATTTAATAATTTGCAAAGAGTGTCTAAAGTATTATGATTGTGAATGTGTATATTAATTGTCAAAATAAAACAAAATAAAACATAGATACAACTTTGTTATATTGAAAATAGTTGGTTTACATTTTGCAAATAATAATAACAAATTGTGTTTTTCTATAGCTAAGTTACAGTTTGTGTATCTTTGTGTAATTTTGACTTAGCATACTCAATCAAGATTCTTTTAACTATATTTTATTATAACAACACATTCATTCCGTAATGTATTTATGAAATAATCTTCGATATAGCGTTGTTTATCGGCTAATAAACAACGATTTTGAGTTCTGATGCGTAGGAAGAATTTTAAAACTACGAGGGCGTTATCCCGAGTGGTTTAATATAAGCGAGTCAGAAAGAAAAAAATCGTTGTTTATTTACAGATAAACAACGATAAAACGAAAAAGATTTCGATTCTAACACGACCTGACAACTTATTCTACAATTATCATGCAAACTATATTTTAAAGTTGTGGAACTATTAACTATTTTTCTAGGTGTTTACTGGCAATTTAACAACGAAATAAAATTATTCTGTGTCTATAGAAAACTCTGCGCGAGTCATGTAAAACTTTGCTTAAGGGTAATGTATCTTTAGGGTCGAATTTGTTAACTCAGGAGAGTGCATTGATCCTATTAAATTAACTGCTAGTAATACTATCTGCAATATACCAGATATACCAAAATAAAGTCTCAGATTTAGACCATTTGGTGTTTAATATAATATTGATTTTGTTAAGTATATTACGTAAGGCTTTGTGCTGTACAGCAGTTTTCTTTCAAATGCTTCCTATACATGTAATGATGTTGTAAAGCCAGGCCTTTTTCTACGAGTCTCACGGGTCAGAATATCTGACCCATTCCCAATGCAAAAGTGTATGGTTGTTGTTTTTTTTCCCAATTATACAAATAAATTCCCCATCCACTACATAATTTGGTTTGATAGCTATAACAATCTTGAAGAAAATTACATCAAGAAATCCCATTGAAATTTAGATTTTAAATGCAATTTAATCAACTAATTAATGAAAATTGATACTGAAAAACAAGATTTATTTGTAGATTCCTTTCCAAATTTGCCACATTTCACGTTGAGAAATTCCCAATTTCAAACCAGGTTGTTTTTTTCGCAAAAAGGTCAGAAAAAGGCCCGATTTAAGCAATTACACGAATGTTTTCTAATATAAAACAGTAAATTTTCGAGGTACATTTATGCCGAAGGAGTGGCAGTTTGATACGGTCACAGCAACGATGCATACATTGAGGATGAATACATTATATCCGTCAAATCGCATAAAGTACGACAAATCGATTGCACATTGGAAAGTTCAAAGTTCGCACTGCACTCTGTTAAACTAAAGTTTAATCCGATTTGCCGTCAATTGTCTGGTGTGTGAAATACCTGAACTGATAGTTATACAACGAATTGGTAAACTAAAGTAAATGATTACCAATTTCGAGCATTGCTCAGCGTTTTAGAGTTCAAAATATGTTAATAGCTTTTGTCAGTTATTCGTTTAAACGATGGGGGTTTACAAAACATGTATCCCAAATAGAAAACTAAAGGCCAGTTTTTAGTTTGATAACGCAAAACGGCGACCGTGAGGTGTGGGTGTTCTCAGTTTTGTATGGATTACATGGGACCCAGTGGATAAATCACGTTGCATGTTTTCTATCCATGGTATTTCTTTCATGTCGTGTCGTTACGCTGTGCTACATAAATCACAACTATAATGCAATATCATATACTGCCTACAATTAAAAATATGTCCATACATACCGCATCGTACCTCTTATATACACTTAATTAAATCACGTGTGAACATATAAAGTTTTTTTTTTTTTTGGAGATGGGGAGGGGATATACTCCAGAGGTATTTGAACGGGGCACTATTTCGGCTCAAGTAGGCCTTGGATATACGCAAGTTCATCCGCTCCTAACAACGATTGTAAGTTTTCACAATTTTGGTGAAAAAGATCTATGAACTTGAAAATGCTGCATATATAATCGCCCCATAATAACAACGTCGACACCAAAGACATTTTGTACAATGTTCACAGAGAAAATGGCAAATACACTATTTCTGCCTATTAAGTTACATTTGTTTTCAAAACAGATCTAGTGAATACGAAATAATCAACAACAAATCATAGTTCCTTCCTCATTCTAACATGACACTTGCTTATTTTTCTAAAGACAAAGAACACAATTATCGTTGTTAAACTACCCGACAAACAACGCAAAAAAAGTCCCGATTCTGAGCGGAGCATAGATCAAAGTAGTTCCAATTGCAATTGCAAAATATATATCAAATCATTTTAGAATAAAACCAAGTTTCGCTTTATCGTTGTTTATCGGCCAATAAACAACTCTTTGTCGTTCTGATGCGTAGCTATTAAACAACTCGGGCTAACGCCCTCGTGGTTTAATTTATACGCATCAGAACTCCAAATCGTTGTTTATTGGCCGATAAACAATGAAAAATCGAACATCATTTCTTAATTATTAAACTGGTAAAACAAACTTACCTTGAATGTGTAGAACGAACACAATCAGGGTTCCAACAATGAAAGCCATATTTAGATGGGTTGCTGATAACGTCATTGAAATATTTCTTTATCTCCACGCTTTCTGCAAAATGTCGAACACATTGAACATTTTCGTTAATATAATTCTGCACATGATAATCTTTTATTCAAATATTTATCTCACTTATAACAATGAATCGATTTCGATCATCACATTAAAGAATACACCAGCTTTAAAATTCGATGTTTAGAAAAACACGCCCGATTTTAATCCATACATGGACACAAAATGTTGAATCCCATTCATGAAATTATGTTCGCTTACAAACCTGTCGTTTCAAACAAATAGACTCCTATATGCAAAATCAAATCAATCATTCCTTAAACTCCTTATACTGCCTATTGAGCAATAGCTCCACTAACGTTCAAACGAATGGAATATTTCAATTGCAGCACATTTTGATCTATATCTAGATCTATACTAGACCTATATACACTATACTAGTTAAACGCTACGATATACTGTACTGTAATTCTACAATTTCATTTAAAGACACGAATCAATATCCGTGCTAGGATTATAAACTCGCATGCAAATTGACAGCTATCAGTTATTCTATGCGACAACATAGTTCAAGAATGGACATGTTTCACTCCTAATGAAATGGGCGGGATTCGCATTTTTCAAAACAATCGCGCATAACTAAATTAAATTCATCATTCAGAAATGCGGGAGGGGGGGAGACTGGAAAAGTGAAACGCTATTGATATTTCCCTATTCGCAAGTTTACAGTCAATGTCTATTACACAAGACACCGCATGTTGCATTGATAGAAACAAAATGTTACGACTTTCGATCGATAAATACTTCACGATGTGACATTTTCATCTCGCACATGTTTATCGGTTTCCACGTGACAACGGTGCGAGAGTAGGAATTTCCCCTTTAATCGCTTACATCAATATTTTCATTTATTACGGTTTAATCGCGCTAGGTTTTCGTGCATTGTCATTTGATGTGATAAAGTCAATGGGATTAGAGCATTTATCATAAAAAGAACTAATTGAATGCAGATCAAACGAAAAATGAATTGAAATAGTGGGGTTGTTAAACCGATAAACTCTCCACTATTAAAACGGTGCGTGGGCACGTTTTGCCGTGTAAACAATATGACATTCTTTGGAAATGATTTTAGTTTATAAATAACGGATAGATAATTAACGATGAAAATTATTCGACTACGCCGTTTTTGTTTCTCAGCGCTCATTATTGGAATTCTACATATACAAGAGAATGGTAAGAGTTTAAAGAATTTATCAATTTTAAAAGATAACTTTTAAAGTTTTATCTTCAACTTACAACCGACGTAGATCCCTCAAATTTAAAGTTCAAGATTTTGTGTTCATCAACAAAGTATGTGTGTGTTTGAATAAGTTGTAGATTTTGCTAATTTATAAAGATCTGGTCTTTTAGATTATCTCTAGTCTCTAGTATTCTCATGGTTTTACATCAACGTTAAATTTTAGGGGTTCACAGGACTCAGGTGGTTGATATTTAGGGGTCCTCTCAATAAAATTGGGGGTCCCAATCATTTGTTTTGTCTGCATTTGTATCAACATTTTAAATGTTTTGTATCAATAAGATAAAATGAAGGCATTATAAAATAATGTTAATAATTTTATAAATTACATCTATGAAATAATTAATTTTAACTCTGAATTGTATCGACACATAAGAAAAATCACGCATCCAATGGGATGCAAGTTTAAAAAATAGGAGGGCCCTGACTCACAATTTAGGGTTATCTGAAGCAGAAAATCGAGTCCGGTAAAGCCCTGTACACTGTACAGTAGTCTCTAGATACTTTTTATTTACCTACTCTAGATCTAGTCTAGCTCTAGCGGAGTTCACTTAAGTATAATATGCATCGATGCCAATAAGAAATTCGTTACATTTTGAATATAATATTATTTTATTCAAGTGAACACGAGCCTACAACATACATACTTAGTTTCATCCGCCATGCATTTCATCCATATTGTATGACGTCATGATATGGATAAAATTTCAAGTTTGATGACGTCATTGAAGTGCTTAAATAGGCAAGCACATCGCAACCCAATTTATCTTGTGGCGATATGAGGACAGAGAAAAGGTGTGTGGGGGTCTAAACCGACCAATGGTATATCTATCAGATCTGGATCTATATTAGGAAACGGCATTCACACAATAATTTTTTTCTGCCTTAATATGAACTGTGTTTAAGGCCTATTAGCAATCTAGACTTTCTTCCTTCATTTAGAAATGTTTTTTTTTATGTTTACATCGATGATACGATGTACTATAATTATACAGGTACATGTACATTGCATAATTTCTTTCATTGTTTAAATTTATAAAAAAAAGTTTAAACTTTATTAAGTTTTGCAGGAAGCTCGCCCGCAATGGGTATATCATCGGAAAAAGCCCGTAAAACCGTAAGAGATCCCGGAAAAATAACTAGAACACTGGCCCTCGTGACTGGAGAGAAAGTCTGGCTGTCAAGCTGAATGTTTTTGAGTGGCCAGTGCAAATTTAGAGATTGCCTGGCCTCGTGTTCACAAAACAAGTTGAGCCTGAAGTTCAGGTTCAAGATGAACTTGAGCCAAATATTTCAGGATGATGTATGGTTAAAAACATTAATGGTGTTCAATAAAAATCAGGATCAATTATAATTTTTGGTCCGATATATTATTATAAATAACAATGATCTGTAATCAGCGTACCTTTGCTAACTTATTTTAAGAATTTTATAAAAAAAGTTCCTGTTACTATATCAAGAAGAAAAGTTAATTCGAAAATAATATATTTTTGATATTCCTCTCAGTTGAGCTAGAATATTAAGATCAGCTAATATAAGACTGATCATGTAGTTAATCCTTTGTGAGTGTGTATTTCGAAGTTTATGAGGTCCTTCCGCGCATGAGGCTGCATAATGTGAGGACCCGGAGTGTGTCCCAGCACTCCTACTTAATTAACTTACTAGAGACTCACGAAAGTCGGGACGAATTTTTAATCCTAGCTGCAATTTCCAGCTATTTATTTTTCACTGAAACGTATTGTAATTTTGGTGTGGTCCTGTGCTGTGGGGGGAGTACCCGGAGGAACCACCACCTGTCCGGTGTGGTGACCACCAACCAAACTCACATGCGCCGGGAGTGGGAAGCGAACCTAGGACGCCTAGGTGAGAAGCGAGTGTACCAACCTCTGCGCTAGCCGGACATCCTTAATCCGTTGTGAATACGGGACCTGACCTCATGGCCAGTGATGGGTTTGGGAATTTCGCGGACACTGCATAACCCGAGTGCATAGGCGGAAGCGGCGTACGTCCCCTCCCCCCGTAATATTGTAAAAAAATCATATTTTTAAACCGCACAATAATATATAAGACATGCTTCTGAGCGAATAATGATATTTGATTTTACAGATTTACTATCGCGTTATATTGAACAGAACCTAAATTATGGTAGGGCCTACCGCGCAATTTTATCTGTCATTGTTTTGTTAAATAGAGCTATAATACTAAATATGAGGCGTGTCGTGGGAAAATCGGGCTTAATGCATGTGCGTAAAGTGAAGTCCCGGATTAACCTGTGCAGTCCGCATAGGCTAATCCAGGACGGCACTTTCCGCCTACAATGGATTTATGCTTAGAAAAGACTTTAATGAAACAGAAAATACCATAATAGTCAGTCATAAACGTGTATTAAAAAAGGCGGACACCTTGTTGACAATACGTAAGAGGTGTTTAGGCTTCAATACATCGCGCTAATTATCTATATAGGTAGTATAAATATATAATCCGCCTATAAATCTGCCATAATTCTTTGGCTTGGTTTGCTGTGTAAGATTGTGAAAACATATTTTATAATACCGATCATAAATCACAGGCGCCTGTAACAGTCTGTGTTTACTGTTCGTACCCATGTACACTATATTTAAAGGAGATGTTTGATGTATATACATATAGCTTAATGTAACCTGTGGATCATTACTTAAACATTGTTATGTACAGCACCATAAACGGTCGTTATCTGTATAAAAGTCCGTGTTAAGGCGTCAAACGAAGTTGATGGTTTCCGCTTACCCGACCCCCCCCCCCTTTATTTTTTCCGCCGACCCTAAAAATGTATTTGCCTATCGATCATTAGCGTTTTCTGACTTTCAGTAAAAATAACAGTTTTCGCTAACATGCGGCTTTTCGGTACTTAGCAAACATTTCGAATGTATAGTCTTCGTGAGACAGGCGGCTCTTTAAAGTGGGAATGACAAATTGTTAGGTATAGTTTCGTTAATTGGAGGCGTTTAAACATTTTACATGCAGTCCAATATACATTAACTGTGTGGTGAATATGTCGCGAAGAAAAAAGTTAAAGAAAAAAGAAGTTATTTTTTTACCCCCCCCCCCCCCCATTTTGTTTCGGAATCGTAAGCGGAAACCAACTTTTTTTTTGGCCTAATGAGACACCGCTCAGAATCATATGATCACGTTATACTCTAACGCAGTTGTTATAATCACCAACAGCAACACTTGTATCATCATATATCATCTGTATCCTCGTTATCTACCGGTACGTCGTCTTACAGCAGCACTTGTATCATCATATATCATCTGTATCCTCGTTATCTACCAGTACGTCGTCTTACAGCAACACTTGTATCATCAGATATCATCTGTGTCCTTGTTATCTACCCGGTACGTCGTCTTACAGCAACACTTGTATCATCATATATCATCTGTATCCTCGTTATCTACCGGTACGTCGTCTTACAGCAACACTTGTATCATCATATATCATCTGTATCCTCGTTATCTACCAGTACGTCGTCTTACAGCAACACTTGTATCATCATATATCATCTGTATGCTCGTTATCTACCGGTACGTCGTCTTACAGCAACACTTGTATCATCATATATCATCTGTATCCTCGTTATCTACCGGTACGTCGTCTTACAGCAACACTTGTATCATCATATATCATCTGTATCCTCGTTATCTACCGGTACGTCGTCTTACAGCAACACTTGTATCATCATATATCATCTGTATCCTCGTTATCTACCGGTACGTCGTCTTACAGCAACACTTGTATCATCATATATCATCTGTATCCTCGTTATCTACCCGGTACGTCGTCTTACAGCAACACTTGTATCATCATATATCATCTGTATCCTCGTTATCTACCGGTACGTCGTCTTACAGCAACACTTGTATCATCAGATATCATCTGTATCCTCGTTATCTACCGGTACGTCGTCTTACAGCAACACTTGTATCATCATATATCATCTGTATCCTCGTTATCTACCCGGTACGTCGTCTTACAGCAACACTTGTATCATCATATATCATCTGTATCCTCGTTATCTACCGGTACGTCGTCTTACAGCAACACTTGTATCATCATATATCATCTGTATCCTCGTTATCTACCCGGTACGTCGTCTTACAGCAACACTTATATCATCATATATCATCTGTATTCTCGTTATCTACCCGGTACGTCGTCTTACAGCAACACTTGTATCATCATATATCATCTGTATCCTCGTTATCTACCGGTACGTCGTCTTACAGCAACACTTGTATCATCATATATCATCTGTATCCTCGTTATCTTCCGGTACGTCGTCTTACAGCAACACTTGTATCATAATATATAATTTGTATCCTCGTTATCTACCGGTACGTCGTCTTACAGCAACACTTGTATCATCATATATCATCTGTGTCCTCGTTATCTACCGGTACATCGTCTTACAGCAACACTTGTATCATCATATATCATCTGTGTCCTCGTTATCTACCGGTACGTCGTCTTACAGCAACACTTGTATCATCATATATCATCTGTATCCTCGTTATCTATCGGTACGTCGTCTTACAGCAACACTTGTATCATCATATATCATCTGTATCCTCGTTATCTACCGGTACGTCGTCTTACAGCAACACTTGTATCATCATATATCATCTGTATCCTCGTTATCTACCCGGTACGTCGTCTTACAGCAACTCTTGTATCATCATATATCATCTGTATCCTCGTTATCTACCGGTACGTCGTCTTACAGCAACACTTGTATCATCATATATCATCTGTATCCTCGTTATCTACCGGTACGTCGTCTTACAGCAACACTTGTATCATCATATATCATCTGTATCCTCGTTATCTACCGGTACGTCGTCTTACAGCAACACTTGTATCATCATATATCATCTGTATCCTCGTTATCTACCGGTACGTCGTCTTACAGCAACACTTGTATCATCATATATCATCTGTATCCTCGTTATCTACCGGTACGTCGTCTTACAGCAACACTTGTATCATCAGATATCATCTGTATCCTCGTTATCTTCCGGTACGTCGTCTTACAGCAACACTTGTATCATCATATATCATCTGTATCCTCGTTATCTACCGGTACGTCGTCTTACAGCAACACTTGTATCATCATATATCATCTGTATCCTCGTTATCTACCGGTACGTCGTCTTACAGCAACACTTGTATCATCATATATCATCTGTATCCTCGTTATCTACCTGTACGTCGTCTTACAGCAACACTTGTATCATCATATATCACCTGTATCCTCGTTATCTACCCGGTACGTCGTCTTACAGCAACACTTGTATCATCATATATCATCTGTATCCTCGTTATCTACCGGTACGTCGTCTTACAGCAACACTTGTATCATCATATATCATCTGTATCCTCGTTATCTACCGGTACGTCGTCTTACAGCAACACTTGTATCATCATATATCACCTGTATCCTCGTTATCTACCCGGTACGTCGTCTTACAGCAACACTTGTATCATCATATATCATCTGTATCCTCGTTATCTACCGGTACGTCGTCTTTTGCGTTCTTATCATAATTCCTAATCGTGGAAAAGGATTTATAAAGGAGATTATCGAACACATTTGGTAAAGGTGAACACAACTTCTAGTTGTAAAGTTAACCATTTTTCGGGGAGGGGGTGGAGATTGCGTTGTTTTTCTAAGAAATATGGCCAGGGTGTTACATTTCCTTTCGGTCTCTGCTATACAATTTAAATCACATCAACAACAAGAACAGAATAACAACAGTAACAATTACAACAACAGCAACAACAACAAGTTAATACATGTATGCGCACTATAACACCCGATACGTTTGTCTTTCACAAACAGCCGGGCAGTCAACGAACGGGGACATCCGGTTGATTAACAACGGGCAGTCGTCTACGTCCCAGGGCCGCGTGGAGGTCTTCTACAATGGCACTTGGGGGACCGTGTGCGACGACAACTGGATCGACCAGAAAAACGCCATTGTCGTCTGCCGTCAGATGAATTCGCCGTCGTGAGTACTGAGTAGCATGCGTTCATTTATATAAGAAATATAGGTGAACTAAACGTTTTTTTTTTCAGAACTGACTCGCTATTTTCGGCGCTTCATCGATTTGTGATGGTCAGTTTTTGGGCATCTAATTTTTACATAAAGCCTCCGAAAAAAGCGCGTCGATTCTTATAATTACACCTTTGTGTATAACTTGAATTTTTACCTTAAAAAGAAAAAAAAATTATTGGGATTCCACCCCTTGCACAGTGTACTCCAGGACGGCACTTTCCGCCTACATTGGATTTGTGTTTAGAAGAGGCTTCGTTGAAACGAAATCAGCGGACTGCACAGACTGATCCGGGACGACACGTTACCCACGTGCATTAAGCGCGGTTTTCCTACGACACGCCATTTTATAAATTGTTTTTTTGCTTTATTTCCTTTAAAGGCCCAACAGCGGCGTGTGGGTGAACAGCACTCGGTTCGGTGCCGGAACCGGTCCCATCTGGATGGACGACGTGGGGTGTACCGCCACTGAACAGCGCCTTGCAGACTGCCAGCACAGCGGCTGGAACATCACCAACTGCGGGCACGACGAGGACGTCGGCGTCGTGTGTCCCGTCAGCACTGTCACTATCTCCGCCACGCCGTCGCCCGCCACAACCAAGGCGCCCGTGATACCGGATACCGGAAATTGTATGACTCCCTTTTGTTTTGTTTAAAGTGGCATTGTTCTGTGTTAAAGTGGCATTACTATTCAAAAGCAAACCGTCGGTTTAAAGATCGAAATATTTGTATTGATGCATATTCGTTTAAGCCAACTCCTACTATTGGTACTAGTCTTTACAATTAAGCATTGGACCGTGGACCCAGTCCCCCAAATTTTTGCTAGGTCCAGCAATATCTGTAAGTAAATGGACCGGCAGTCCATCAATTTAAGTATCCTCGGTGAATATGAAAATGGTTATACCTTAAAAATGTATTTTAGCTATTGATCCAGCATTTTGGTTTTGACTTTGTAGCTTAAGAATAAATGGTTTCTCATTTAATGAAAAAAATATAGTCTAAAATCATGATTGTTTTTAATTGTTTCTTTAATACATTGAATATTTAAGAAATTAAACAAGAATCTACAAACCGTGGTTAACGAAATTGTAGTCTTCCATGACAATTGAAGAAAACATCGTGCAATTGTGTTACCCCATCTCTGGGCTTCCCGTGGCTTTCCCCAAACACAGAAAGGACCACGTGTTAATTAGCACTTCTCTTTTTTAACTATATACATTCATAGGTACACTGGTTTCCTTTAAAGGTACAACTCCGGACCCGACAATCCGCTTGAAAGGTCCTTCCAACATGCCAGGAGTGGGCGTGGTTCAGATACTGAGGAACGGGACCTGGGGCAACATCTGTGATAACGGGTGGGGCTTCAACAACGCCAAGGTCGTGTGCCGGATGTTGTGTTTTGAGTGAGTAGGAATCGTGCTGTCTCCACGAGTCTGCTGGCTTACGCATACAACCACTAAGGCGTGAAAAATGTTGTTGGTTTCCGCTAACACGTCCCCCCCCCCCATTCTCGCCCCCTTTTTATCCGCCGACCCAACACGTTTTTGTGCCTATCGATCATTAACTTTCTCTGACTTTCGGTAAAAAGAGGGGTTTTCGCCAAAATGTCGCTAACATACCCGAACCCCCCTCCCCTCCTTATATTTACCGCAGACCCAAAGGTGTTTAACTGACGTTCGGTAAAAAGGCGTTTTCGCTAACATTTTGAACATTATAAGACGAATAATTTGCTTTACCAGCCTCACAAGAGTTCCAATAAGTGAATAAGAGTGGTATAAGGGTATACAATCCACACACCTCTGTTGTAATGGCTAGAAATTTTAAAAGTCTGTCCACTTGTTATGTTTATCGCATTTAGAATATAATAATCAGCATATCTTTTTATAGCCTTTTGGTGTTTTGTCCAGCAATACACTCGTTGACTTTTGTTGATACTGTATACATATAACGTGTATTTTGGTTGTATAAATACATATGGTTAAATAATTACTTTTTGCGCTTTTCGACAGAGATCTTCTAAATTTCTTTTAAAGCCAAGAACATACAGATTATTTTTTTTAAACGTGCACATGTGGTTTTTATTCGACCGATACGTTTTGTAGCAAGATTTTATATTTGTATACCACCTTTAAAGCCAAAACATTGTTAAATAATGTGTTCCTCCTTTCTGCAGCCCCAACACAGCGCTAGCTGGTTCCGTAAACTTCGACACGAGAACCATCACGGAGAAAATGGTCATTAAATCCGTGACCTGCACCGGAAGCGAGGCGTCCATAGCGAACTGCACGCAGTCGCCGTGGGCCGACGGAAGTTGCTCCACCAGCGAAATGGCGCGCGTCACGTGCACGCCTTTGGACAACTCCGCCCCCACCAGTGAGTGGCGCGCATATTTATTATTCGTTATTTTAACATGGTTCGTGCTACACGTGGTGCTAACATATTCTAAAGAAATATGAAACAGTCTATCATTGTGTTACGTTGCAAAAGCTGTTTTGAACAACTGTATTAATAGTTTTGGTTACGATGCTCGATAATCTGGGTTAGTTTTTTTCCCTACTTCGGGAGAGTTTTTTATATCAAAAACAGGGGAAAAGTATATACTGTTTCAGTAGAGGAATGGGCCCTTTTATCGGTTCCACAATGGTCTTTAAAACACTGGCTACTTTTCAGGACCGGAACCGATCCTCGAGTGTTCAAACGGCCTGCTGCGCGCGAGCTTCAACCGGTCACGTGACACCCACCTGGAGACTAAGCATCTGCAGGTCGCCAATGCCACGGGCTCCACGTGCACCGCGACGTCGGACGCGAGCGCGCAGTTCGTCTCCATCAGCATCCCGTTTGACGAGTGTAACACGCAAAGAACGGTAAATAGCACCAACATATATTTGTCCGTTGAAAGCCAGAAGGTGCTATCAGTTTTCTATGCACATTTGCTGATGACGCCTTCTGGCTTTCGAGGGACAAAATATGCTCCGCCAGAAAAAATAGTCAGAAACAATGCCAAATGTGGTGTCATAATGCATTTGTAATATCATGTCAGAATCGAAAGTATTTTAGCATTATCGTTGCTTATCGGGAGATAAGCAACGGTTTGCCATTTTGATGATCATCAGAACTGCAAACCGTTATTTATAAGCCGATTAACAACGCTTAATCGAAAATTATTTGTAATAAGAAAAGTACATGTACAGGTATCTATATATTTTGATTACATTCACTCCAGCACATTCTCCTCCCACATCATCTACCAGTACCATCCTGATTCGTATGAAAACCGTTGTATGTAGTCCAATAACCAACGCTAAATCGAAAACGATTTCACAATTAGAAAAGTACCTCTATAACTATATATATTTGATATATATTCCAGTACAACTGCACACATATCATCTACAATGACCATTCAAACCATTGTTTATAAGCCGTTAAACAACGCTAAATCAAAAACGATTTCTCAATCAGAAAAGTACCTTTATAATTATATTTATTTGATATATATTCCAGTACAACTCCACAATATCATCTACAATGACCATTCAAACCATTGTTTATAAGCCGGTAAACAACGCTTAATCGAAAACGATTTTTCAATTAGAAAAGTACCTCTATAATTATATATATGATATATATTCCAGTACAGCACCACATATATCATCTACAATGGCCATTCAACCCGTTGTTTATTACCCGATTAACAACGCTAAATCGTAAACGATTTCTATAAATATTTGATATATATTCCAGTACAACTCCACGCACATCATCTACAAGAACGTGATCACGTACCTCCCCACGTTCACGAGCGGCTCCGTGAGCAATACGAACACGTACATGGTTCACGTGCAGTGCGAGCTACCACGTGACCCGATTGCTGATAAGCCCATCGTGCCCCTGACCGAAACCGTCACCCAGAGCGCCCAGGGACAGTTCATTGTCAACATGCACTTCTTTAGGTAGGGAAGTTTGAAGTTTTTTAATATCAGTCAGTGTTTTTTTAGGGCCAATTAGGGCCGAAATTTGCCCCCATTCCCCTGCTTAAAAAGAACATATATTTCCCCCAATATTTACCTTAAAAATCCCCTCAGAATATAAGCTTTATTTAAACATGACCAAAATCGGACAAAAATTGACTAAGATAGAGGTATTTGTTTAAACAATCCCAGCAATTTTTCATCAACCAAGTTAGTGCATAATCTAAGTTATTATTTGTAGCAAAACAATTCGTTAATGTTTGATAACACAGTAATAAACATGTAATAATGCTTTTCCAAAAAAAAAAATCACCTTCTGGGGTAAAATTCCCCTCTTTGAACGGCCCAGCCACCTTTCCCCCAAACGTGAAAAAAAACACTGTCAATGTAATTAAATTCCTTTAGCTGCCTGTTAGTGATCTCCCTTGATTCATGATTCGACATTGTGGCTAAAGCGAGATAACTGCGTAGGATATAAACTATTACATTTTATTGCTTTAACTACCATTGCATACATTATATTAGCGGGATACGTCACCGATTTTAAGGCAGAACATTGCTCATATATGTCCATTATACAAATGTACCAAAAATCTTGCTGGGGTACACGATCTTCCTGATGACGTAATTTAGGAGCTGATTCTATTAAGTTGGCTATACTTTATGTCTTATTCTGTCATTACGGTAGTTTTCATGCAAATGGTCATTTATAAAACGGTATGTTTTAAATGCACATCAGTTATCAAACAATACATTTAAAATGCTTTAGTACGTGAAGTTAAAATCTGAAAGAAATTACTTAAATTTCAGGAACAACAGTTTTGTGACGGCAGTTACCGATTTTCCCCTGGAGATCCCTCTGGGGGAGTGGCTTAACTCCGCCCTCTCGCTCGATGACGTCGACAAGAACCTGCACATGGTGGTGCCTAACTGCTACGCCACGCCCTCTAACGACAGGAACGACGCAACGCGGTATCCCCTCTTCACTGACAAGTAAGTAAATGATTTATCTTCTTACATGCAGTCTCTTTCAGGGGTGGTAATCGATGCGTGCGCATTCCAACTTCGACATACTGCTGTGTATCGATTAATTATGGTTTTCAGGGATATTCTGGAACTAAAGGAAAGGTATGTGATAGTTAAATAGCGCAAAATACGCAGGCCTTTTCCCTTCGTTATATGATTATTGTTGCAACTTAAATATTGCCGCTATTTTGCTTGAAAACGTGACAGATTGATCTTACGTTGCCATACTGCGATGAATTCAATTAAAGATCAATGCGTCACTGTTTCAAAAATAAATCTGCAACATTATACACTGATTACTACGATCATTGAACAGCGGAGATATTCATTCGCACTTTGCGCCATAAAACTATTACATACCTGTCTCATTTTCCGCATTTTCCATGAAAATCATTATTAATCGATACAGCGCTGTATGGCAACATTGGACTCGCAGTATGTCATCCTTGGAATGCGCGCGATAATCACCCTCGTATTTGTAGTGCGTGTTTGGCCCATATGAAGATATAATTATGTACAAACGTTGTATAAGTATGGCTATGTTGATAAGACACTTTAATTACTTTTTGTTTCAAACCATAGAAAGTCAAACATAAATTTTAGACAGTATTCTAGGAGAAGTCGGGTGCGGTTACATGATTTGTAATATAAGGGGGCGGACAATTCAGAACCTTCCAACCTTTGCATATATAAATTATATATTTTGCAAAACAATCACAATTAAATTAAACGACTTCATTTTTAAGCTGTTTGCAGATATTCTAGACGTGCATTAGGCTTCTATGTCCTAATAAACATAACATTATTCTCTGCGAGATAATGTCTAAGTCATTCTAAGTTATTTTGAGGTTTAAAAAAATCGAATCTTATACATTTTTTACGGGGGCGTACGCCACTTCCGCCGCCCTCTAAACTCGCCTATGGAAGGACATCTTCATCTAGCCCATGTTTTAAGCTGGAATTCTTCGTGTGTTGTAGATTCAAAGCTCGCCTAGAGGTAACCACTGTATCGAATGCTACTATTCTTGTTATTTATGTGGATTGGTTCTTCAGACATATTGTGGGATGGTTTATTAACCGGAAGTGGTCTGCACTGCATTTACTAACTGTACTTGTTCATATATCGTCCCTTGAACACACGAAGGTACTATCATATGTGCGTATATACATAGAAGGCTAATATCACCTTCTGGGTCCATATCCACAAAGCTCCTTAGTGAAAACTTAAGTAAATTTCTTAAAATCATAAAATTCCTTAAGTCTGTGGCTGTTTCTTCTAAAGTGTATTTTGTATCAAACTGTTTTATTCAGGTTAAGAATCACCAGATGCTTCTAATGGCACCATATTTAAAATATAAAATAATGATTATCCCATAGAAAATGGTATTTGAAATTTTGACTTAAGTGGATCATGAGTTAAGATTTTCCTTTGGAGCTTTGTGGATATGGGCCCTGGGCCCGTATTGGCAAAGCTCCTTAGTGAAAACTTGAGGACATTTCTTAAAATCATAAAACTCCTTAAATCTCTGGCTGTTTCGTGTAAAGGTTACTTTATTTTAAAATGGTCCAAACTAGTTAATATTGTTTATGTCTTTCATATTTAACCAATTGGTAAACATATCACTGGATTTCACATAGAAATTTTGATATGAAGTTTTCATTTAAGTTCACCTTAAGTTAAGATTTTCGTTAGGAGCTTTGTGAATACCGGCCGTGGCTTCCAAGGGACGATGTCTTGTCAACTAACGAATTGCAAAACTTTGATGCGACTGGGTATTGCCTTAGCTGTGGATTGATGGTCATATTTGTTCTTTGTTGTTGTTGTTGTTTTTTTCACAAAGAAAATAGTGTGTCAGTGTATCATATCTTATTTATGCTTCTATAAACACCCCAAATTTGGCCGTATCCATAGAATTTCGGAGTCCAATACGTAAATGTTATAAACATTGCATTTATAGATCAATTTGTCATATTTTTTACGTTTGATGCTACTATAAACATACCAGGAAAACCATTTGTTCCTTTGTTAGTAAAATAGTTAAAGTCAGCTAAAGTATCATGCATTCCCTCGATTTGGCTGCTCACCAAGGAATTCCCTTGCCCAATACGTGAATTTTATATATACAATACATTCCTAGATTTCATCGTATGGTGGCATTTTCTGCATAAAGATAACCATATAATGTTCCTGCACATTTAACAAGTTTTCACGAAAACTTTATAAACTTTCGCCAAACATTTTGACGTTTTTGTGAAATTACGACTCGTATTTTCTGGTTACAAGGCCGTCATTATTTTGGCCGATTTAAAGTGTGTATGTACGATCTTTCATCTCAATTATTTTCAAAATAAGCAGAACAGTGACAATAACAGTTGAAAACAAATAGAAAAACATAAAAATGACGAAGGAAACAATTCAATATGGAATAAATCAACAAGTAGGCCTACTGGTGTCGAGTTTTTGCATCGTTTATCAGTGTTGTGTAACCTTAACCAACTGTCAGGTCAATGTATATACATGTAGTTGAGTTTCCGTATATACACAAACGAAAACTATTTGGTGATTAAAAACTAGCTTATTGTGCGTTTATACGGTATGGCTGTTCTTAACTTTTATTACATTTTAAAAAGAAATATTTGTTTATTATCTTTATTTGGTTAATTGTATTTATGCCACTATATATGTTGTAAGATCGTACATACACGTTTTAAGTATTTTGGCGGGACCACTTTTCACATCTTAAAAGTAAAGTTTTATCCGTGTGTATTCCTTGCATTTCAAACACATTTGTATACACCGGGTTATTTTTACAACCTGGCAATACAGCCCCGACTCATTATCAAGAAAAAAAGTCCAATTAGTGCCCACTACTGCGTATGTTAATCGGATGTGTTTTTTTTTCTCGAAATCTTGTTACTTAGGGCGAACAATTTGGATTTTCATGAAATGTTTAACTATAAAATTAGGCCAATTTTTTCATGAAAATTTCCAAACTTTCAAGAAAATATTACGATCTTTAAATAGTTATAGGCTGTGCAGTAAGTACAACGCATACACTAACGTGAAAATTTTCGTTTAACATGGTGATCGTAAGTGAAGTGGACTAAAATCGTTTTCATGAAAAAACCCCGTCTATTTCCATGAAATATCGACAACTTTTCTTGAAAATTAGTTAAGTTTTCACGAAATGTTCCTGGAAATCTTATGCAGAAGTATGTCACCATAGTATCGTTACATTTGGTCCCTCCATTTGTTTAAAGGCGTCTTTCGTTGATCTGATTTTAGGGACTGCAATGTTTGTGAAAGCGATTTAGGTGACAATGAGTCCCTCTCGGCCCTTGAAAGGTCTGTGAAAACTGTGTGATGTCTGCTGAGTGCGGTTATGTATGGCGTACCGTTTGGGTCAAAAGTACATATATGCACGGCAGCTTAATATAGATGTAACTGTTGTTATAAAATTGTAACCGCAGTTACAAATTTATGACTGCAATCATAAAATTGTAAGAACAGTTACATTTACAAATCAGGCGCGTCGTGGGAAAACCGGACTAAATGCATGTGCGTAAAGTGTCGTCCCGGATTAGCCTGTGCAGTCCGCACAGGCTAATCCGGGACGGCACTTTCCGCTTTTGTGGTATTTTCTGTTTCAAGGAAGTCTCTTCTAACCATAAATCCACTTTAGGCGGAGAGTGACCCTGTATCAGCCTGTGCGGACTGCACAGGCTGATCCGGGACGACACTACGCACATGCATTAAGTCCGGTTTTCCCACGACGCGTTTCAAATATAGCTGCAGTTACAATTTATACCAAAAGTAAAAACATATGACAGTTGTCATAAAATAATAACTGCAATTACACTTTTTGTCATTCTTTTTTTTTTTTAAAGAAATATGTATCTTTAAATTGATTTTTATAATTTCAAAAATTCATATTGAATTAAATGAATGCAAGTTTGACAAAAATGCATGATATATAAGGTGACTTGATTTGCCAAACAGACTTAGAGCTTAAGTGTAGCATTTGGTCAGAAACATGTAACCGCGGTTATAACTCTATGACAACTGCAATATTGTATGGCTGCTAGGTACACATTATAACTGCAGTTATATCTGTAAATGTAACTGTCGTTACAAAGTTATGACTGCAGTCATAAAATTTAAACTGCGGTTACAATTTTGTAACAACAATTACATCTGTATTTAGCTAGCAGGCGTATATGTACTTTTGACACAAAGGGTACGCCATATTATTATGTTTGTTTAGTCCAGTTTGTTCTTAAAGGGAGATAATCTCGATGTCTTAGTAGTCCGTACTGTCTACTTTACCCGCTGTTATAATATTCACACGTCAAAATTCTTACACTTACCCACAAAATTTAACAAACATAAAAACCCTTACCTATACCAGTAATTCCCATATATAGTCTTAGATTAATTTCTTTAAAATACGTTATGTCGGTCAAAGATTTTAGATGGATTTACCAACCCAAGGAAATAGTCTGCTTGGTTATACTGGCAGTAGCTTTTTGGCACTGTCTTCTTTCACAAAGTGATCTTATCGAGTACTCTCACACGATGAACATACTTCCCAAATGTAAATTTTTAATAAGTCATGATCTAAGCCCAAGAAGCACTGTAGGACAATATTTTTCACAAATCACATTTTTCACACAGCTGTGAAGCATATGATCTCATTTGTCACATTTTTAAGTGTGAAAAATGTGATTGGCCCAAAACAGTTTATAAGTGAGGATCGCAGAAGAATTCATTGCATATCCAAAACTGGATGGGATAAAAACTTCACAGAAAATGTGAAGACTAAGACTTTCATGTGTGAAGAATAAGATCTCCATTTTCACACTGAAAAGTATGGTCGAACAAAGCACAGTGTGTTACGTCTATTTTATTCCCGCACCAATAGTCAGAGAAACCCACGGTTAAGATAACAACGTCGACATACAATTCATTACTTCCAGTCATTCAACTGTATATATGAGGCGTGTCGTGGAAAATCCGGGCTTAATGCATGTGCGTATGGTATTTTCTGTTTCCATGATGAGTCTTCTAAACATAAATCCACTGTAGGCGGAAAGTGTCGTCCTAGATTTGCCTGTGCGGACCTCACAGGCTAATCCGGGACGACACTTTACTCACATGCATTAAGCCCGGTTTTCCCACAACACGCCTCATATTCAATAGTAATGTTATATGTAGGTATTAACATGTACAAGCTATATACTGTGGATTATCCTATTGACTTGCAATAACCTTTAATTGTATAAACAATTTTTGAATATTTTGCAATGAAAATATTGATTTTTTTTCTAGTGAATTTGCAATTCTTTTTATACTAAACCATGTATATTAATATTCACCAATAGACTCTTATTGAAGCAACCGAATGTATTTATATACACATATTACATAACCACAAGACGATCGTTCCTATCGCCCTTTATGTTTAGTTTTCGAGTGTTGTTTTGTTAGATCTTGTATCTTATATTGTTCAAAATATATAGGAATGTATCCTCAAGATCAACACATTAGAGTGGGGTGAAGCCAGAGAAATAATGATTTGTACCGCAGTGTTTGGAAATAGTACAACTTAGAATGCAGTTTAAAAAAATGAAACGTGTATGTCATTGCTTTTGATTTATGTAATACTTTCTGTATGTTTCTTGGTTCACAGGAATGATTATTATGCTTGCAGCAACAAACTTATGGCATGCCATCGCAATTTATATTTGAAATGATGATATTAAAGGGACATGTTCACAATTTGGCAAAATGACAATTTTTAAATATTGTGTCATATATTCCAAAAAGACATTATACATTATATACAAACAAGCGAATAAGAATCAGGACTAAGAAACGTTTGAAAATTCGTTTAGTTTATGGATAATCATCAATCGAAATTGATAAAATTATAAAGCTTTTCATCGGTATTTTGGACAATACGTGTATCACTTACATACATAGCGTTAAAAATACAAAATCAAAAGTACAAGACTGAATGGCCGAGTGTTTAGCGCTTGAGATTTTTTATTTCGAAGGTCCCGGGTTCGAGTTCCGGCGATGGCAATTTTTTTTATTTAACTTTTTTTCTTTATATAATATTGGTTTTAGTTTATTCCAAATAGTGTAGTGTTTGCAGTAAAGATATTTTATGTCATTTATAAGAAATAAGAAAAAAATCTGTGAATAAGTCCCTTTAAAATCCACTGTAAATTAAACAGTGGTGTTTTGTTGTGACTCTGTACTTGGGCGTAATAAAAAAATTATGTATGTCTTGGGGTACATGCCCCAAAAAATTAGAGTAGGTTTTTTAATTATTTTTTTTACATGGTAAATGGTCAACTTGAAGATTCTAAAACTGAATGAATATTCAAAACATGTCTTTAATATCATAAAACATTGTTTTGAAGTGGATGCTATCAAAACAAAACACTTGTTTATTTAAAAAAAAAAAACACATTTAATTTTTGGAAAAAAAAGTATAAAATATCTGACCCACTAAATAAAATGTTCTAGGGTCGGAGCTTTTTGGGGGGTAGGTCGGGTAACCCGAAACAAACATATTTTTTAAGCCTTATATGGACTGTATTCCAGACCCAGAGCTCACCAATTACGTTGAATCTGATTTTTTCACAAATATATTAGGATCGGCCAAAAATGACATTGATCTTATGTATTAATCCTGGTTAATATCGAGTATACAAAATAGAAAACAATACTAGTATTTACCCGTATGAGCGTAGTTTGTTCATTAAATTAAAACGTGGTTTATGCAATCGTTTTCAATGTAATATATAGAGGATATTTGTTGGTTTCGGTAGAATATCGATTTTAATTCACGAGTGATCATAGAAATTTATATTTTCACGAGTGGCTCAGCCACGAGTGAATATATATATTTTCTATGATTACGAGTGGATTAAAAGTCGATATTCTACCGAAACCAACACATTTTCTTTTTATTTAATGATTTTCTACCTTTTTTTTTTTTTTTTTTAATTTCTATCTTAGTGGGTTTTATTGGAAAATATCGTTGACGGTCCGTTTCATTTACTGTTTTAAATCGGGGAACCAGTATGAAACAGTAAAAATTATTAGAGTGTTAAACAGTGAACTACAAATTTTATTTCACTGATATGTCAGTATAAATTACTGGAAAGCATTAAATAAATTACGTTTTTTGTTGCCTTATTGAGGCAAACTGAGTTTTTTCTTAGTTTGGCATCCGGAATTCAATTAAGTACCACCAACACCATTTGGCTGAAAACTTCGGTTGTTGGTCACCATACCGGACAGGTGGGGTTTCCCCCACAGCACAAGAGCACACCAAAATTAATATATTATATATATATATATATATATATATCTGGAAATTGCAGATTTGATTCAAAATTTCGTCCCAACTTTCGATGAATCTAAATGTAACATTATGCAGGGGTGCTGGAATACACCCGGGTCCTAACATAGTTCGGCGCGGAAAGACATCATATATTTCGAAAATTCATATGAGGCGTGTCGTGGGAATACCGGACTTAAAGCATGTGCGTAAAGTGTCCGCACAGGCTTATCCAGGACGACAGTTTCCGCTTTTATGGTATTTTCTGTTTCAAGGAAGTATCTTCTGAACATAAATCGACTGTAAGCGGAAAGTGCCCTCCTGGATAAGTATGTGCGGACTGCACAGGCTAATCCGGGACGACACTTTACGCACATGCATTAAGCCCGGCTTCCCACGACACGCCTCATATATATATACGAGTGTGAGGTCAATGTGTCCGAGCTATATGACCGCATTCCTCTGCAGGTGCGTTAACGACCAGACGGTGGGCTTCTTCCCCATCAACGACACGTGGTTCGGCTACCGATACCAGACCTTTAAGTTCGTGCAATTCCCGGAAGTGCACATCCACTGCGACGCTTACGTCTGCGCTAAGGACGACCCCTCGCCCGAGTGCGACCGGAGCTGTCTGCCCGCCAACGTTTCCACCACTCCCAGTGAGTGATAGATGCGTACACGTATCTTTCAGTTATATTTTATAAGTACACGTCGGTAAAACGTGAATGGATTATCCCCCCATTATCAGTTAAATTTAAATCGACTATAGCATAGCTTTCAATAATATTTACGTACACGTAGCTAAGCATTCAATCATATTTAAGTACACGTAGCTAAGCATTCAATCATATTTACGTACACGTAACTAAGCATTCAATCATATTTACGTACACGTAACTAAGCATTCAATCATATTTACGTACGGGTAGCATAATTTCCGTCTTATTTTCGTACATGTAGCATAAATTCAGTCCTATTTACGTACATATAGCATAAATTCAGTCCCATTTACGTACACGTAGCATAAATTCAGTCCTATTTACAATTTAGTCCTATTTATGTACACGTAGCATAAATTCAGTCCTATTTACAATTTAGTCCTATTTACGTACACGTAGCATAAATTCAGTCCTATTTACAATTTAGTCCTATTTACGTACACGTAGCATAAATTCAGTGCTATTTACAATTTAGTCCTATTTATGTACACGTAGCATAAATTCAGTCCTATTTACGTACTCGTAGCATAGCAGCATAGCATTCAGTAATATTTTACGTACACGTTTCGTAACATAGCAATAATATTTAACGTATTCATAGCTATTGCATTCAATCATAGTTAACGTTTACGTAGCAAACATTTAATCATATTTAAAGTATTCGTAGCATAGTATTCCGCAGTCAGTTCATTTCTGTTCGTACTTCCGGTACGCAGGTACTGGGCGCGGGAAGCGAGACGCGCAAACCTTGCCTCCCACACTTGTACACGTGAGCAGCAGGACTCTCCTCGTGTACAGGACGGAGCAGCCGCCGCTTATTGAGAGGCCGCCAGTCCCGGTGCAACGTAAGTTCAAGTCTTGTTACATAGAACTCTCGGACATTTATTATCGCAGATTTACTTTTAAACATACCTAGAAGCCACGATAATTAAATTGTACGTACAATTGCTTTTAGCGGCATTATGAGATATGCATTTTATTCCTTTATTCTCGGATATTTACTAGGTCACGTAATTTTAATTTCGTGTATGTCCGCCAATATTGTTATATTTAAGACATAATTATTGTCGATTTATCGTTGTTTATCGGTCAGTAAACAACGATTTGGAATTCTGATGCTTATGAATTAAATCACGAGGGCGTTAGCCCGCGTTGTTTAATAGCCACGCATCAGAACGACCAAGAGTTGGGTATAGGCCGATAAACAATGAAAATGTTCGACTTTGGTGGTGATCCGGATCACCGTCTGGATTCATAAACGTGTAAAACGTTTTATTTAATAATGGGAGATGAGGCAACTTGCCACTATATGACTCATTAGTCGCACAAAACAGGGGGGCAGTGAGGGATGCGCTCTCCTAGAGCTTTCTAGTTTTTGATACAATCTTCATTGGGCATAGTTTGTTAGTTTATAGTTCCGGGAATTTCGTCTTTACCGAAAACAACGCAATGTGACCTGTATTGTGTCGATTTATTATCGTTTTACGATTAAACTTATGCAAGAGCAACATAGTTTTAATTTGGATTTGAACCCAACTAACGAGTCTTTGATGGTTATATAGGGAAGAATCCCGGTTCACTCAATAAAAAATCAGTCCCCACACACACGCGCGCACTCACACGAACACTTGGATTAAAACAGAGTTTGGTTTGTTACTGTGATGAACATCAAAATAAACATTGTTTACGAAAGTGTTGGTTATAATGTCCTTCAGGCATAGATATGACATGGCGCGGAAATAAAGCCAGATTGCCAGGTGAAGTATGGATTTCACCGCGCAATCACATCCATAATCATCATCCACTTTTTTCAGCATCAAGCACTTTTGGACCGGAAACAACCCCAGCGTCTGCGTCAACCGGTGTGCAAGTGGAATATAGCACCGCGAGATCGTCCACCCCGTCAAGTTCAGGTAAATGAAAAAGCAGTGACATGTAGAGTCATGTAACTGTTTATTAAAAAAGCTGATCGTTTATGTGTGAGATATAAAATGTGAAAATGTAACTGCGTTCTTGATACGAACACGTTCATAGATTAAAAACACAAAATGCAATCGTTAACTCTATGCATTTTTAACAAAACGGTCCAACACAGTGCATTGCTGTGTTTGAGAAAATTACCTATAAAATGTTGTATACAATAATCATCATTTCGATATCGTCATTTATGTTCCATTGATGACTATAATTTCATATTGTGTCTCTGTGTACTAACGTTGTACTTAATTTGTGAAAATAAAAAACACATATGTTTAATTGTTTAGCCTAACTCCACTTCGAAAATGATCACAACGTTAATTTATTTTCAGTTGTATGGTACACTTACATTACCTGAATAGTATGCGTTGGGAACCAGTGTTAATTTTGACACTTGCAGAATATCCAGTTTGTCTCTACAGTCTAAAAAGTATGCAATATGACCTAATGTTTTTGTTTACAGTTAAACCGTCCAATCCAATCTTGCCTACATCATCTCCTGGCCAATCAGAGTCTAGCAATTCAGCTCAGGTGATCACCACAGCCGACCGTCCATTTAATGCGCCCTTATTGGTCGAGAGTGGATCAGGAAAACTTTGTTCTTCCGTAAACTATGTCACCATGTTTTCGTCGTTTGTTTCAATTGTTACTGCATTGATATTAATCTAATCTTCCTAGGAGAAGTTGCTGAAATCTTTAAGAGCCAATTACGTTTATTTTCGATGTACTGAGAAAGATTATTCTAACATGGTACTATCTTATTTTTGTATAGGCAAAGAACACAATTAACGTTGTTAAACTACCCAATAAACAACGCAAAAAGAAGTCCCGATTCTGAGCGGTGCATATTAAAACGTAGTAACAATTGCAAAAAATATATGTCAAATTATGGTAGAATCGAATAATGTTCGCATTATCGTTGTTTATCGGCCAATAAACAACTCTTTGTCGTTCTGATGCGTGGTTATTAAACAACTCGGACTTTTGCCCCCCGTGGTTTAATTCTTACGCATCAGAACTCCGAGTCGTTGTTTATTGGCCCATAAACAACGACAAAATCGGAAATTATTTCTTAAGTATTACATGTTTTTCATTTTTTGAAATATTTAGTCTAAAGAACAATGAATATATTCAACAAACATGTAAAGATTCAAGGTCTAAAACTATCTAACAAACATCGTACCAAATTTAACGGATGTTTGACCGATCGACGAGATTTCGTTGACAATGTATTTATTTAGCCAGTCAGCAAGCTAGGAATTCATTGCTTGACAAACATGTCTTGTAAAATCATTCGTATACTGTCAACGGTGTTTGTCGGAGATTGACCTAAGTAGGCGTGGTTATAAATCCAATAGCAATCCACCAATTGGCCGTTAAAGGGATATATACGATTCCAATAGCAATCCACCAATTGGCCGTTAAAGGGATATATACGATTTCAATATAATCCATCAATTGGCCGTTAAAGGGATATATACGATTTCAATATAATCCACCAATTGGCCGTTAAAGGGATATATACAATTTTAATATAATATAATCCACCAATTGTCCGCCAAAGGGATATCTACGACTTCAATATAATCCACCAATTGGCCGTCAAAGGGATATATAAGATTTCAATATAATCCACCAATTGGCCGTTAAAGGGGATATATACGATTTTAATATTAACATTTCAGTTTTTCGTATTTCGAACAACACAAAAATAAGGGGACGATTATGATCGAGGAAAGTTAAAAAAATAATAAAACTAAACAGTTATATGTACCATCTGTCATGTGTTTTTTTTATGAACTTCTTTAAAACGACAACTTTATTCCAAGCGCCACGCCGATACCGACACGTTTAATCGTATGTGTGACAGAAACAAAAAACGTGTCCATGTGCACAGAACTTAAGTCAACACGCAACAATTATTGGGGATTTCCCAATATTGTACATGTCTCATGTGCATGAATGAGTTTTCGAATGGAATACGAAACGTATTTTAACGGTGTAAATCTCTAATTTCAAGGATTTTCGAATATCAGGTCTTCTGAACTTTCATTCTAGTTTGTTATTCATCAACGTTTTATCGGTTTAATTTTGCTTGCGTATGTTTCTATAAAAAAAAATGATGAGATCGTACATACCCTCTTTAAAGCAGCGGTCGAGAAATATGTAATAAAAATAAAACTTTGCAGAAATCTTTTCTAATGGCCATCTTACCGATCAAAATACAAAAAAACTGCATTGAAATCGGTAAAATATTAACGTTTTGGTAAGTAGTAATCTGTATGCGAAAGCTGGTGATGCCTCTAAAGTGAATCAGCATGAACATTAGTGTATATTCCGTTCGTACCAAGCGTTTTCGAACAATGACATTATAAAATGGCTTTCGTAAATAGGAAACAGTTTTCAGTCGAATAAACGTCATGAACCATTATTATAACTTATGCTAATTTACGATGTATTAAATTACATTTTATGGACTGCGGCTTTAACGTTTTGAGCAACTCACAACTGATGTTAAAATGATTTTATGTACATGTTATAACTATTGCCAGCGACAGCTCTCAGCGACTTGAGATTGTTACTTTAAATTCAATCCTGAAATCTCCATGACTATCTGTGTATTTATTGACTTTATGTATGTAAACACATTTAAAAATATATATTGTGTCATGTAACTCATATTGTAGTTGATTGGAATACGACCATCATTTGTATATTAAATACTAACAGGGATGCATATCGGTATGTTATATACTCGTTCATAGTAAATAAGTAGTTATATGCATTGTATGGCCGTATTTTTCACAAATCATATTTTTTACATCTGTGAAAAATATTATCCTCACGGGTGTGAACAATCTTCACACTTCATAGTCTTATTCTTCACATTTTATGTAAAGTTTGTGATCGCATCCAGTTCTTGATACACAATTAAATCATATTATCCTGTGGTCCTCACGTATATCCCGTTTTTTAGCCAATCATTGAATCTCATTATTCGCATTCAAAAAATGACAAATGAGATTATATTATATTCTTCACAGGTGTGTAAAAAATATGATTTGTGAAAAATATAATCCTACATATGCATAAACATGCATCTTGCATTGCCTGTTACCCATATTTATCACTCAAGGTCCATAAATATATAAAAACATCTACATTCCAAATTGCACAGGAAAACTAGAAACACATTTAGTTGCAGTGTCTATACTATGGTACAAATATGTATTTATGTTGTTTTTTTTGTTAACAACAAATTCAATGAAATACGTGAAGATGTTTTATTTATAAAGAAGCCTAGTCATAGCTGTGCATTTGTACACGTTTGTATTTTTCTCAATTTCACTGTCTTGAAGGGACGGATTATTGTATTTTTTTAAATATGCCAGTAATCGGTTTAACATAACAAATTAAAGCATCCAGGGCCCTCTTTCTGTTTTGGGGGATGCCACCCGCAGCCCGTGGACGGGAGAATTTTTACGTCATTTAGAAAGGGGGAATTTTTAACTAACATAAAAATGCTTTCAATAGTCAATAAACCATTCGAGATCTATAAGTTGCAACAACATTGTAAGGAAAATACAGTCACTCTAAATAAAGGTATTAATTTACAGATAAAACAATTGATATGTTAGTTTTTGTTTGAAATGTTAACTTCTGTGGGAATTTCTTACCTTTAAATTGGAAAACTTTCGGCTGTAAAAATGACAGATTGAGGGCCCTGGCATCTGAACTAAAGAGATTATTTACTTTAACAAGAAAAGCGTAAAAAAAATAAATAAGTTGCTCCCACTGGAGTTCGAACCTTAGACCTCCGGGGTTAAAAGTCTAACGCGCTAACCACCTGGCCACGTACGTACTTGAGTGTGTATGTTTTATTTTTTGTAGCGGAGTCAAGTTTTTTTAACAATTTCAAGGAAAACAACCGATACACTCCCAATTATTCCATCTCTTAGCGTTGCAAACGATCTATTATTTTATCCATTTTAACTGATGATTACTCATTAACGAAATGGTTTTTTTTCAGTATATTTCTATGTCAGTAATGTTATTTCGTCCCTTTATATTATATACACTGTTCTTTTATTTATGAAATCCGTGACAAAAAGTTTGAAAATTGCCATTGTGTCAATCTGTGAACAGGTCCAATTAACATGCACGTTTCATACATTTTTTCTTGTTGCTGCTCAAATTGTTATACACACATGTGATAAGAAAATAACTGACAAAATGTTGAATGTTAATAGATTTACATGTATGCATGAATGTAAAAGAACATACACTAACTAATATTCCTTATAATCTAGTTCTTTCTTGTTACATTAAATCTACAACCGCATTAAAGTTATTGCTTTGAGTTCCTAGCCATTTATTGATTTATTTAGTCATTTGTTTTTTCTGCGTATAGCTTGTTGTTAAGTTTTGTTTATTAAATATTATAACAGTCAGTCTTGTATGTCTCTAAGAATTTTTTTATATTTTGTTTTCGTTTTTATGAAAATGATGGAATGTATGTCTCAGTTTTAATATTTTATTAATAATGTGTTGTTTTTTATATTTTAATTTATAACATTTTACCCTTTGTTCTAATATTTAATACTAATATTTATGTTAGTTAACTTACTTTTGGAGTTGGTAAATTTCTGATGGTGACGCTTGCAAAAAATCAAGCAAGCTTAAAAATGAAATCAGATAATAGCATTAATAAAAAAAAATAGAAATTCACATTATGCAAATTTGCTTTTGCTTGTGTTAAGAAAAACGCCTGAAACAATATATTTGAAATCAATTACATGTATTAAATATGTTTAAGATATTATGAACTAGTAGTCGGCCTTAACTTTATGTACATATTGCATACGTTGCTCAGATAATAAAATGTACTTAATACGTAGTTTGTTTGTTTTTGATTTGACACAGTTACTTTTGTTATCTTTGGCATAGATTAAACCTTTTTAGTTTTACCTTCGTAAACTCATGCAAATACTATATAATAATTATATATTATGTACCAATATACGAAGGTGCGTGCATTTAGCCAAAGACCTTCGCGAATTATGTATTAAAATACATTTTGACTATGATATACAGTGCATATATTTGTAGTTACGTACATATCTGACGACCGACTCCAAAATACTTCACCAAAATGTCAACAACCTTCGTTTAGATTTAAATTTTAGAATTAGAGTTCAAACATGACACGCGCCGAGTTTTCTCAGTATAGACAGATAACAAAATTCACCGTTGTTAAACTAAAATATAGTTCGCATTGTAAATGCAGATAATGTTGTCAGGTTATGTACCAGTAAGAATCATAATAATTTTCGCATTACCGTGTTTGTCGGCTGATAAACACCGATTTGTCGTTCTGATGCGGTATATTCCTACGCATCAGAAATCCAAATCGTTGTTAAACATATCTCATGAACAAAACACACTGGTACAAAGCGATAGTTACAGTGAACCAATTTATCATCTGATTTACAATGAGGCCTTCAAACAGTATGCACACTGGTCAGCGAACAGGACTTAATAGTTTATAAAAGACAAAAAATCCATGTATCCTAAATCAACTATCCACGCACTTTTTAAAGCTTATATACATGTATTGGACTTTTCGACTGTGTAGTACAAAAATATTCAAGGAACTCGCCTAATACGCACTATCAACATCATTGGGTATTTTATTCCTTTCGTTTGTTTAGATTATAAGGCGTTAAACAAAATTATGTTTGTTTCAGGTTAGCCGACTTACCCTAAAAAAATGCCCCGACCCTAGAACATTTTATTGGGTTTGTTATATATATTTTTGTTTTATTTACTTTTTTCAATAATTAAATGTATTTTTTGATAAATAGGTGTTTTGTTTTGACAGTATCCACATATTAACAATGTTTAAGTTTATAGCTGATATATTTTGAGTACTTATTCAGTTTTATAATCTTCAAGTCGACCATTTACCCCCCCCCCCCCAAAAAAAAAAAAAAAAAAAAATCCCGACCTACCTACCCTAGTTTGGGGGGCATGTAACCTGAAACAAACTCTTTTTTTTCAGCATAATGAAAACTTGTATCAAAACAATGTAATCAGTCTCGATTTAGATTGTGAACTTATTATATGAATTCGGGTGCAAATATTTCAGCTCATCTGATAACACAGATTTTTTTATTTAACTGATAGACGTTGTTAGATACGTAATATGATTATATATCTCACTGCAAGTATTTGGTAGAGTGGTAAATATAATTAAATTTTCAAATAATTTAGTGGATATATATTTTGAACATAAAAGTCATTAGAAGTCATGTTTTCACCATTGGATGCTTTATGGATTATACCGATTGGTATGAGATAGATACTGAAGTGTTTTTTTCTCCGCATAAATTTATTGCGAGTGTACTCGTACTTTTGCGTATTTAGTATATTAATTTGTCACTCATATGTCTTTTTGAAATAATATAAATCCTGACATTTTTGTCCGATCATCGAATAAACAATGTCAAATTGAACCGATGGATGAAGAAATGAAATGTCTTAGTTTACATGCAAACATATACAACGTTTTTAAACGTCATACTGTAAGTAGTGGTTCTAGTCACTGTGTTTCAGTTCAACCTACTTTTACCGCGGAGTGTACGTGCCGTTTTATTCATTTTACCTGTGTTCATCGTCATTGCACCTGTGTAAATTTTTACTGCACCTGTATTCATCTTCATTGTACCTGTGTTCATCTTCATTGTACCTGCGTTCATTTTCATTGCACATGTGTTCATCTTCAATGTACCATTGTTCATCTTCATTGTACCCATGTTCATCTACATTTTACATGAGTTCGTCTTCATTGTACAGGAATTCCTCTTCATTGTACCTAAGTTCAACTTCATTGTACCCATGTTCATCTTCATTATACCCGTGTTTATCTTCATTGTGCTCGTGTTCATCTTCATTGTACGTGTGTTTATCTTCATTGCACCTGTGTTTATCTTCATTATACATGTGTCCATCTTCATTGTACCCGTGTTCATCTTCATTGTACCCGTGTTCATCTTCATTGTACCCGTGTTCATCTGTATTGTACCCGTGTTCATCTTCATTGTGCCCGTGTTCATCTTAATTGTGCTCGTGTTCATCTTCATTGTACCTGTGTTTATCTTCATTGTACATGTGTTTATGTTCATTATACCTGTGTCCATCTTCATTATACCTGTGTCCATCTTCATTGTACCTCACTTCATCTTCATTGTACCCGTGTTCATCTTAATTGTACCCGTGTTCATCTGTATTGTACGTGTGTTTATCTTCATTGCACCTGTGTTTATCTTCATTGTACCCGTGTTCATCTTCATTGTGCTCGTGTTCATCTTCATTGTGCTCGTGTTCATCTTCATTGTGCTCGTGTTTATCTTCATTGTACCTGTGTTTATCTTCATTATACATGTGTCCATCTTCATTGTACCTGTATTCATCTTCATTGTACCCGTTTTCATCCTCTTTGTACAGGTGTCCATCGTTTTTGTATCTGTGTTCATCTTCATTGTACCTGTGTTCATCTTTATTGTACCTGTTTTCATCTTCATTATACCTGTGTTAATCTTTATTGTATCCGTGTTAATCTTCATTGTACCTTTGTTCGTCTTCATGGTACTTGTGTCAATCTTCATTGACAATTTGTACCTGGGTTCATCGTCATTGTACCCGTGTTCATCTTCATTGCACCTGTGCTCATCTTCATTGTATCTGTGTTCACCTTCAGTGTACCTGTGTTCATCTTCATTGTACGTTCATCTTCATTGTACCTGAGTTGAACTTCATTGTACATTTTCATCTACATTAAACATTAGTACATGTTCATTGTACCTGGATTCATCTTTATTGTCCATCATCATCATCACCATCATGATCATGATGATCATCACCATCATCATTATCATTATTTCCATCAGCATCATCATGCTCTTGCCTTTCTGAACTGCCACATCTAATCATCAATACCATCATAATCAAAAGCTTAATCATAATCTACCTTTGCTTAATTGTCTAATTTCATCGTTGTCGTTGTCGTCGTCGACATCATTATCATCATTATCAATAACAACAACAACAGTTGCATCAGCAACAAAAGCAGAGTCATCATCATCATAATCATTGCCGTGATCTTCACCGTCATTATAGTTATCATATCATCACCACCATACTCAGTAATTAGTATCGCCTTTATCACCATCATCATGGCATAGCTTTGCTGAACTTTTCTTTGTCATTATATTTCGTTTTATTATCATTTCCAGCATGGCTGGTTATGGTCGGAAACGACGCCCGGTTCACCGGCGGTGACTCCGAGGCTCGAACTTCCGGAAACATATCTGTGCGTGATCTACAGACGCCGGAAAGAAATCAATCAAACGTTACAAGTAAGATTTGTGAACTTATAATTAACAAGTATGGTTCTCATTAATATTGTATGTGTTTCGTAAACTACTTATTGCGATATTATATAAAAAAAAAAGATTATGGGAAGCAAGTGTGGCAACCACTGGATGCCGCTTCGACGAGCAAGGGGTTGCTTAACGTCTACTGACGCTACGAAGCGTTAGGCTAAATAGCATGTGATTGGTAATCATTAAAGCAACCGAACCCGCTTATAATACCGATATTTTTTAACTTAAATTTAGCCTAAAATTGGAATAAAAAAATAATACCATTTTATACGTAGATCTACTGGTAGTCCACACACTCTGAATAGGTACTCTTTTGCGACATTGACACAAGAAATAAACGTTCTGTTATGTGCACGTTATTGTCCATTTCTTGAATACTGTATTTTCGCTAATATTCGCAATTTTATTTCCTCGCGAATTCAAAACCAGTGCGAATAAATGTGTGACAAACCTGAAAAATTGTGGAAATGTGTGAAAATAGCCTATTGATACTGTGCGTCGTCGTTTTTCACGCTTAGCCATAACAAAAACACTTGCCACGCTAGTTTAAGAATTACATATACATTTATAATCAATTAATCATAGATATGATTAGTTGATCCAGTAATAAACTTTATTGTTTTTTCATGGTAGGATTACGCTAGTGATAGTCTATGTTGAATTTCCTATATGGTCAATCTATTTTCTGTTTTGAAATCGCGTCATGACGACGACGCGAATTCAAGAACACGCGAATAAAACAAACGGATCATTTTGGGAGAAAAACGCGAAAAATCGTCCTTTCGAATTTAAAGCATTATACAGTACATACCAATCATACGTACTATAAAAACAAAAATGTATACACATATTTATCGATTGAAGAAAACTGTTAACGCAACTGCAGCAAGTTCTATATGGTTTAGACAATACAATTGTGAAACTTTGTAGACATGGTTGACGTTAATTTTTCGGACCAAAAACGGTTGTTCAATCTATGTTGTCAGTTACACTATGCCAAAGTAAAATAGTTGACAGGGTTTTTGAGTAGTTTGTATACAATAAATAAAAAAAAAAACACGTGATAATGTTAGGTCTAATGTTGATGTAGCGTCGTTATGTCAGGATAATATGAGGCGTGTCGTGGGAAACCCGTGTTTAATGCATGTGCGTAAAGTGTCGTCTTCCGCCTACTTGGGATGCAACGGGTTGTTGGTCGGGTCGGTTGGGTATTTGTCTTCTGATCGGGTATTTGCGGGTCGGGTCGGGTATTTATATAAGTAAAAGTACACATTAACTTTTCAACTTCAGAGGGCTGTTCCGATCAGTAGACCGATAAATAAAATTATTCTCGTTTATGGCATGTTCACATACAGTTTTGGTCTCAGATTTGGTCCTGCAGTTCTAGTGATTTTTAGTCATTTTAATATCTCTGAGCTTCTTATTGCATTTATAATGCTATTAAGGAGCATCCATCAGTTTACTGATTTGTTATTAATTGTCATTGTAATATTGCTAGCATCTAAATTATGTCATTTTATTTGCCCCAGGATTAGTTCTACAATTATGTTGTGATCGAACATTAGTTCTGTAACACTGTTAGAAAGGAACTAAGAACTTTGAATTTACCTGTTCCTTAATAATTACTTTTTACTGGATTTGTGTGATCAACATTGTTGTTTTTCTAAGGTGAATTCTGGGTCGAATAGCGCCCAATTCCTCCAGCTCTGGAGTATATATTTTACCCTCAAATCTTATTTTTTACTGTTTATGAGTTGAATGATAAGGAAACCAGCACAATTATCGATATTTTCAAGTTAAAACTGAAAGGAAAAGATATTCAGATTATTTGTATTACAGGATATTTAAGATCTAAGGCATAAACCTTGATAAATCTTTTTGTTTTCAAAGCAAAAAACATTATCGTTTTGATAAATACAGATGTGTTTAGTAATTTATTTGCATAGGTTCTTTTTCTGATGGTTTACGGTAATAATTCAGCGAGAAATAATATGCACGGGCTTCTTGTGTACGCATATACATGCGTTCTAAAGGTATTAATATGTCATTGTATTTGACGGGGAAAAGATATGGCGCAGGAAAATGAAAGGATGAATTCTGAATAACCACCCTGACACCCGTCAACGGTTTTGTTCGCTGTAAAATTTGATCACTTCTTTTCATTGACGACACATTTTACATTTACGTAGGATTTGTCATATTAATAACGATGCTATGAGTTTCTATTCAGTTTCTAAACTGAACGGTTTGAAACTGATTGTTACGACGTCCACAAAGCTGTTCAGTGGTGTTCGTTCAGCGATGCACTCCAATATCAAAGAGCACCAGCAAAAGATTTGCTTTTATTTGTAAACTTGTAAACAAAACTGTCAAATAGAAACACCTATACTCATTGGGTCTTGGTCTTATTCATGTGTTCAATATGGTATTATATTAAGAAGAATTTTAAGAAAGATGACGAAGATTAAAACGGTTGAATTACTCTATTACTTTAATATCCGACCCGAATTTTCCAATAAGGAACCAAACTCGAGTTAATTTTAATGGAACCGAGAATGCGGGTATTTTCGGGTACCCGTTGCATCCCTACCGCCTACAGTGGAATTATGTTTAGAAGAGACTTCCTTGAAACAGAAAGTACCATAAAAGCGGAAAGTGCCGTCCTGGATTAGCCCGGTTTTCCCAAGACAGGCCTAATAATTTTATTTCTAGTGTGTTGTTCATGCAAAGACACAGTGGACATGGGTTGCACTAACGACCCCAATTGCAGAGGCATTAGGCCCACGGCGACTAGTTGGGTTGACCACCAGAGTCCTGTGGCTGCCAACAGCACACTGTGTTATTTCCCAGCTATTTGTTCTACTACTGTTTACAAACACGGCCAACAGACACTTTTCAATAAGCAGTAAGTAGTTATTTTTTGGATATTTGTTCTACTACTGTTTACAAACACGGCCAACAGACACTTTTCAATAAGCAGTAAGTAGTTATTTCTTGGATATGTGTTCTATTAATGTTTACAAACATGGCCAACAGACACTTTTCAATAAGCAGTAAGTAGTTATTTCTTGGATATGTGTTCTATTAATGTTTACAAACATGGCCAACAGACACTTTTCAATAAGCAGTAAGTAAGTTATTTCTTGGATATTTGTTCTGCTACTGTTTACAAATTTGGCCAACATACACTTTTCAATAAGCAGTACGTAATTATTTCTCGGATATTTGTTCTATTACTGTTTACAAACTTTGCCAACAGACACTTTTTAATAAGCGGCAAGCAGTTATTTCTTGGATATATGTTCTACTACTGTTTACAAACATGGCAAACGGACACTTTTCAATAACAGCAAGCAGTTATTTCTCGGATATTTGTTCCGCTACTGTTTACAACGATGGCAAACGGACACTTTTAACGATTAAGCTGCGTTAAATTAACATATAAACCAACATTGGCAATAGCACATACCCTAATTGATGTTTAAGCCGCAGTCTATAAAATATAATTCTAAAATGGGCATTCGTTCTAATGAAAGTTTTTGACGTTTATTCTAGTGAAAACTGTTTCTTATTTACGAAAGGCATTTTATAATGTCTTTGTTCAAAAAAGCTTGGTACGAACGGAATATACACTAATGTACATACTAAATTTACTCCAGAGGCATCACCTGCTATCGCATACAGATGACTATACGATAAAAAGTAAGATATCCATAAAAACAATTTTTGCAAAGTTTTATTTTAATTGGCATATTTCTGGACTGCTGCTTTAATTATGTTTGTATTTAATATATAGGTGCCTGCCGAGAGTTGAGTGTCTAAGTCAGTGGGTGAACTCGTCTTGGACCACCGGGTGTGCCATACAGGACTATAGCCAGATTCCCGAGGGACGATACTGCACTTACTGTTGCGATAATGAAAACCCGACAAATGTCGATAAATGTCTGTATACATTCCTGAGTTTCATCGGCCAGGAAAACTACAGTGAGTTGATCTAACTATAGCAAATTTCCAAATCACGCCCTATATACTAAATCTGAACAAAATGCAGGAAATTTACACAAAAACCCTATCATTAGTCTGTACAAAGTTCTATTCTGGAAAACAATACAACAATATAGTAATTTTGGGAATAATTTATATCAATAACAATCGTATGAATACATTTGAACGTCTTTTTGTTTATCTGAACTTACATTATGCATATCAAGAACTTTATGTAGGCGGATGGCATACTGATAGGCACCGCATATGTGAGTTTGTATTTCAGGTTTTCCGCCAGTAACAGTGTCGCCGACAATTCCCACGACGACCAGCCAGCCAGTCACGTCGACAACTTCCGGTAGCATTCACACGACACCCCATCACTCCTCACATCACCCGTCTACAGCCGGAAGTACCAAAGCCACAGGTGATTTCTGAGCTTTCCATAAATAGACATTTAGCCGTACGTAACAACTTAATAATAAGTAAAGCGCTGAGCTCCAGCATGTAGATTATAGGCAGTTATGTGCACGACTTATGGGTAGATTAGTGCACTATTGTAAGGTAGATTGACGCAAAATCTAATGGTAGATTAGTGCAATATTGTAAGGTAGATTAACGCAATATCTAATGGTAGATTAGTGCAAGATTTTTTAGTTATATTAGTGAAATAGCTGAAGGTAGTTTAGAGCACGATTTACAGGTAAATGAGTGCACGATTGATAGTCATTTAGTGCAAAATCTGGACGTAGATTAGTGCACGATTTATTGTCATTTAGTGCAAGATCTGGACGTATATTAGTGCACTATTGATAGTCATTTAGTGCAAGATCTGGACGTAGATTAGTGCACGATTGATAGTCATTTAGTGCAAGATCTGAACGTAGATAAGTGCACGATTGATAGTCATGTAGTGCAAGATCTGGACGTAGATTAGTGCACAATGGATAGTCATTTAGTGCAAACTCTGGACGTAGAGTCGTGCACGATTTATAGGTAGATTAGCGCAAGTGTTCTTGTTATATCAGTGCAAGATAAGAACGTAGATTAGTGCACAATTTATTGGTAAATTAGTGCATGATTTATAGGTAGATTAGTTAACGATTTATAGATAGTGAGTGCAAGATTTATAGGTATAGTTGTTCATATGTATATGTTGATTAGTGCAATATATAAGTAAAGAAGCGCATTATTCATAGGTAGATCATTCCACGATGTCATATGAAAATAAGTTCAATATTTAAAAGCAGATTAATGCAAGATATTAAGGTAGATTAGTGCAAGATTTAAGTATTTGCACATGACTGACACACGTGGAAACTTCTGATGTCCGCCTGTTGACAGAGTGCGAGCAGTGTGACGGGGACAGCTGCAGTCAGCCCCACAGCTCGGTGGTCAAGTGCAGCCAATACGAGTCCTTCTGCCTTAACGTGCTGCACGTGGACGAACGCGGGAACTTCAGCATTACCAAGAAAGGGTATTCACTATTATAGACAAGATAAGTTCAATTTTGAGTGGGCAAGACAGTATAACATACAAACCGACTATACATATAATGTATAAGTAACAAATGAATATAGTAGCTGCAAGACAATCGCTGAAAGACAAGTGGCATATTAAATCAGTACATATTATAAGTAAAAAGAACATGCATAGGTATTATTGAGAAAGACACTAAAAAGGGTAAGACCTTATGAAAAGTTAACTAAAAAGGACTCGTTCACAGATTTCGCATTTTTGAAGTATGCCATTAAATGTCTTAACTTGACAGATTTAAGCATCGGAACTAAAAATAATTTTATCAATTTAAACTGACGATTAATCATAAATGAAACGGTTTTTACGGTATATTTCTAGGTCCATAGTATTATTTTGCTCTCTTGTATACACTGTTATTTTATATTTGGAATCGGTGACAAAAAAATGAAATATTGTCAATTCGTCAGTCTGTGAACAGGTCCCTTTAAAATTTGCTACAACGCCATGAACATACATTAAAGGGTTTTAAGACATGGTTAAATACAACAATAGGTTATGACAAAGAGTATTAAAATCATAGACACATGCAATGTATGCCATCCTAAAACACACAAAAAGCACAGAAACATGTATTTAATTTAAATACAATTAACTGTTCATCTATGATAGATGCAACACGAAGGTTTTGGTGGAGGTGGAACGGGAGGCGAGGGAAATTTAAAATACCGCTATTGTCAGCCTTTTCCCCATCATAGACATGTTGTAACATACTTGGACCGAAATATGTCAGTTATTTAACGAGCTCGCAGGGCGAGATTAAATAATTAACATATTGAGGTCAAAGAGTGCTACAAGTGTTTTATACCATATTTACCAATCACATCGCAACTTTGTACAATGCCAATCCCAATGGGCCGTTCCTAAGCGTCACGTGATGTCTGATATGCTTGAAATCTGTGTCGTTTCCAAATTTAGTGCTGTCGCAAGATCACGTGATGCGATCCGAATATGCAAGCTTACCGGGCAATAAATAGCGTGCGTATAAATTACAACTAAATTTCAATCTACGGCACGATACTTATTGCACGATATGCTTGCATATTAGGCTCCGTCCACCAGTTACCGTTCTGATATCACAGGTAATGAATACCGAAAAACAAAGAAAACTCTGAATTATGGTATAAGGTATACTTAGTGCATGAAAATAGACATCCCACAGATTTTTATATAAGATTATACAGGTTCAGCATAAGATAAACCCGACATACAGGCGCGTTAAAGCTCTGCGACTGTGAGTTGAGAAATGGTTTATGTACAAGCAAAACATGTAATACAAATGTTTCTTTACAAGAATTACATTGATGAACAATATACTAGTACATGTGGCAGCAAATTTAAAAAAAATTCGAAGAATTTATTAAAACGGACTATTTCCAGATGCTCGAGCAGATACGAGTGTCTCTACGACCATTCCCCACTGCACGCGACCTCGTGCAACTACCAGGGAACTTCCGGTTCGCCAGGCTTCGCTCCGGGACAGGAGCGGCTGTGTCAGTTCTGTTGCGACGGCTCGGGCTCCAGCGGCCCGTGCAATACCGACCCCGTGCCACAAAACACGGTGGATTTTGAGGGTAAGTTGGCATAGCGGACATTCATATAGACCAGTGAGAATCGGTATTCATGGATTGCTGTTACTTATGTTTGACAAAGAATATAGATTTCAAATTTAGAGATCATTAAATGTTTTGTTATTTTACTATGTTTTTTTAATTACATTTAATTGCACACGATTAATAAACAGTTTGCGAAAAGCCTTATCAAAGCAAAAGCAGGGTTTTTTTTGTTTTATTTCTCTGTGAAAACCTGCAGTTACTGTTGTATTTAAAGAACATTTATCTATTAATATATGAACGTCTCCTTTAGCGACTTCTTCCACGCCGACGGCGGGTCACGTAACGCAGGCCACAATGCAGTCTACACAACCATCCACGCACAACGTGATAACTACGCCAGTAAGCACAGTCCATGTACCTACACGAACCCCTTCAACAACCACTACGCTAGGTCAGACGTCGTCTGGCACGTCGTCCAGTGCTGCAGCGAGTTCGGAGCCTTCGTCGCCATCGACTCTACCGACGACGACGGCGTCGCCCAGTACCTCAAAACAAACGGACATTGTTACAAACGTAGCCAAGGCCACCACACAGACGTCAGTCCTCAATTCAACCAGCGCTTTGACATCTTCTTCGACCACTTCTACGTCATCGTCAACTATGATGACGTCATCGACCACCTCGTCTACGTCACCAACAACGACTACGGTCACAACCAATAAGACCACGGCGGCACCTGCTCCAGGACACTACACCATCCCCCCAGTACCAAGTACGTTTACTTCTTGAAAGCTTTCACAAGAAGTAGTCGCCGTTTCTGCTAGCATCTGCAAATTGTCTTGCACAGTTATTGAACAACAAGGCGAGGGCATAATTAAGCTAACACGATTCATTGCTTTGCTGCAATTATAAGAAACGCTGAAAATGTTTACCGCTGGTAATTGTTGCCAGTAACATTGTATCTCAGTCTTGCACATGGTTTACAACACATATCAAATTGTAGGTGGGATAAATTGAATAGGTAAGGGAGATCATATAGACATGGAGATGCACCCATGATAAGCTCCCTTACCTCGTTTTAATCCCATTCTTGGGTATTTCACCATAAATCGAACTATTTTCAAAATTAACGATACGATTCGTCACTGAACACGAGTCATGCACTGGCGTCAACTTCATAGACATCGCGTGGTCTTTTTTTTATAATGTGGAAATATGTGAAAATACCCCCAAGCTCTACACTTAAAACCGTGTATACGTTTGATTCGTTTGTCGACAAAATGCCAGGATAGATATAACTACACAAGGTGCCCGGAATGGACGAGTTTTCATTGATAAATTGTCTGTTCTTTTTATCTTTTTAGGCAGAATCGACTACCAGTTAATTAGTAGCGGATCTGTGACCTTGAATTCTAACATGACACACGCAGTGTTATCTTACACAAAAAGAAACATTTCCGATGTTGATTTGCCAATAAACAACTCGAACAAGTAGTTCAAAACTTGGACAATATAGTTCGAGTTGTTATTGCAGCATTTGATGTCAGGTCATGTTAGAATAGAAATAACTCGAGCCTTTTCGTTGTTTATCTGTAAATAAACAACGATTGTTCGTTTTGATGCGCATATACTAAACCACTCGGGCTAACATCGGTGACCCTCGTGGTCTATTTCATACGCATAAGAATTCAAAATCGTTGATTATTCATAGATAAACAACTCTAAATCGAAAATTATTTCTTATGTAACACAATGTTTTCACAGCCCGATAAACCATAACTTGTATTAGCTCCTATATAGCATAATTAGCATGGAACAGGGCGTCGCCTTATCTTGCAATATACCCCGTAACCCAACTAACAAGTCTTTTTGGGATTAAAGCCATATGGGCGAGAATCCCGGTGCACTTGCTAGAACTCATGACAAACTCGGGTGAATTCCATTTCAGCCCAGTGCGCCGTGTGCATGGGTCCGCCGGAGATCTGCGAGCAGCTGACCCAGATAGTGTCCTGTGCGCCGCCCGACAACTACTGCATCAATACAATCCATAATAGGGCCGACGGCACGCGCAGCGTCAACAGGGCGTGAGTACCAAAGGGCTGCCTTAAAATTTATATATGAGGCGTATCATGGGAAACTCGGGCTAAATGCATGTGCGGAAAATGTCATCCCGGCTAATCCAGACTAATCCAGGACGGCACTTTCCGAGTACAGTGGATTTATGTTTAGAAGAGATTTCCTTGAAACCGAAAATACCATAAAAGCGGAAAGTGTCGTCCCGGATCAGCCTGTTCAGACTGCACAAGCTGATCCGGAACGACACTTAACGCACGTGCATAAATCCCGGTTTTCCCACGACACGCATCAGAGTATATTATATACTATGTATTCACTTCTACTGTATGTTTATGAGGCCTTCCGTGCATCTACCTAATCTACATATTAGAGACACATATTCGGGATACATAGAAAGTTGGGACGAATTTTTAATAATAGCTGCAATATCCAGCTATTTAATTTTACTGAAATATCGTTTAATATTGATGTGGTCTTGAGCTGTGAGGGCAAACCGGGTACCCGGAGAAAACTACTGAATCCGGTTAGTGCCATATGAAATATCGTGCCTCTTACGGCGAGGGCGAGTCACGAGAATTGCGCGAAACACGAAGCGAGACACGATATTCCCGCGAGACACGAAGCGAGGCACGATATTGTAACACGAGATCTCGCACTGTCGCAGTATCCCATACCACGATATATCGCGGTAAAATATCGTGTCTCGCTTCGTGTTTCGCGCAATTCTCGTGCCTCGCGTGTAGAGGTCGATGCACGAGATGCGAAGCGAGACACGAAGCGATACACGATATTCAGACTAGACACGAAGCGAGGCACGATATTATATCGGTCAAATATCGCCCGAATATCGAGTCTCGCGGTTTGAAAGCAGGGAAGCAAAGCAGGGAAACACTCTTTTTCCTAACGAACGAATGCGAGTCAGGACGGCCAAGTCGTTGACGGCCCAGACCATGACGGCCCAGTCCATGACGGCCCACTGTCTGACTGTCTGTCTGTATGTCTGTTTGTTTGTCAGCCTCTTTGTCCGTCAGTTCACCCATTCGCCTGGATGATACTGCTGCTTTGTGGCTATTTCTACTCGATTTGATAACTGTTTCTGTTTGAACTATAATGGTGACTACGTTTTATTTATGCTTATTGTTTATTTTTATGAAAAGCCTGTTGCTGTAGAAGTAACATCATGTCTCTCTGTCAGACTGTCTCTTTGTCTGTCTGTCCGTCCGTCCGTCCGCCCATCCGTCTTGAGGAAACTGCGGCTGCAATTACTTCTGTTGCGTTGTTAAATAGTTGTGTACTAAAGGCCTTCTTCAAATTAACTTTCACACACTGAAAGTAGGTCAACACGACGTGGGGTTGCATCATGCACTAAAGCAGATAGGTGCATTGCCCTATTGTCCTATGTAGCAACGCACTATGGTGTCAACTCAACTTCGGTGTTACTTATCATCATCATCATTATCATCATAATCATCATCATCATTATCATCAACAACAACAACAACATCATCATCATCATCATATTTTTGCAAAATAATATCAAAAAACTACAACGTTATTAATTCCTGGTGCACCGGTAGACGCGAGACTCGATATTCGAGCGATATTTGAACGATACAATATCGTGCCTCGCTTCGCATGTCGCCGGATTCTCGCGTCTCGCTCCG
>CM051037.1:25745941-25873441 GCA_027627225.1 Congeria kusceri
ATGATATGATATTCACAGGTAGAAAAATAATATTTGTTTTTGCCAGTGATCATATTCTATGGTTCTCTAGTCAATAAATGTTTTATTATGTGACATTCTATATTATCTTTTACTTACTTTACACGCAACTTTGGGATGCCGTTTATTTATATGTCATATAATTAAAAAAAAATGTTCGTATATCAAAACTTATTCCTTTTGATTGTCCACATCAACGTTTATATAATAAATCTCACAGTTATTGCCCTCTACATAACACAATGTGACATATGAATCAATGGACCATGACACATTCTTTTTTTAAAGTATATCATTCCGTACGTCAGTAGGCCCCTACTTAATTTTATATCATTCATAACTTAAAAGAGAGAAATCAAAATTAATTCGTAAATCACCTACCGGTAATCAAAAAGAGTTCAATCATTTAAAGTATGGTTTTGATTCTTATTTATTTGGCAAATATTTTATGAATATTTCTGAATTGCTTCGCTCATCGAAGTCGCGCTTGTGGCTTATTTAAATAAGCTTCAAACTAATATATTTATATTATTATTACATGTATATTATTTATTCTCTGCCTGGAATTTTCCGTGGTGTTAGTGTATAAAAGAAATTTCCGTGTAAATAACACGTAAGTTTTCCTAAGCCATTGATGCCTGCGTGTTATAAGGGTGCTAGAAAAGAAATTGGACATTGTAGAAGGCATGCATAATTGATAGGAATTTGTTCGACAAGGAGTGTTGACAAATTGATGCCATTCTTATAGATCAAATGGATAAGTGATACCAGATTTATATCGATAGTTCATCTAAATAGATTCCACATAAAAGAGAGATAGTAGTTTTATATCTATAGTTCAGTGAAATGGACGTACATGTAAACAAAGGATATATACGTTCTAAGTTAGCGCTAGCCGAACTAGCCATTGGCTACTAAAATTTCTGAAAACATTTCAAAATGAAGAATATTTTCACACCTTCTGAGGAATTTTTTTTCTAAATAACAGGTATTTGTGCGAAATAAAAATGTGAGGCTACCAATTCATATTTCTTAGCGCCAACACAGTATATGATAAAATTGGAAATTATATTACAGATCAAATTATAAATGTACATGTACTATTATTAGTTTTATATATAAAATTCATGGAAATAAATTGTGTTTACAATGGATATATGCTATTGACAAGATGGGAAAATATATGTGAATAAATATCCGTGATATTGTGCATGTGGCTGTATCACATAGTGTAAGTACTTATAGTTTCTCAATTCTATTAGTTTTATTCCAGGACACGAGTCTTTGAAGTTTTTTTTAAGGATTGTCTATAATAGTTTTGTGAAACAATGAAAACACTTTCATGACCACGCTTTCTTGTAATTATCGAAGACAAAATGAAACACACCTAAGACTGGTTTCATAATTACGTTTTTTAGGAAATAATTTGGATTGCATATGTTCTTATATTGTGTACAATTGAAGGAAATGTGTTTACAGTGATACTGTAAAATAATTTCATTTCACGGTGTCAACACTTCGATAATTCTTGAAAAATGACTAATTCGCACGGGTCTTAAAATCACTTTATTTTTTATTTTAAGTACATTTTAAAGTTTCATGCGAAACGAAAATTATCGTTTATTCGACGCCCCCTTGTTATACATGTATGCACAGACTGTAAGAAACGTTCCGTATACTTTTTCCACCAATAAGCATGTATGTCAATGATAATTTATTATATTTACGCGGTGTAGGACCATATTTTTCACAAATTATACTTTTTTAAATTGTGAAAAATAGGATCTCATTCTTCGCAGGTGTGAACATTGAGATCTTATTCTTCACACATCACAGTCTTATCCATCGCATTTTCTGTGAAGTTCGTGATCGCATCCAGTTTTTGATATGCAATGAAATCATATTCTTCTGTGATCCTCACGCATACCCAGTGTTTTGCCAATCGCATTGTTCTCACTTAAAAATGTGACAAATTAGATCCTATTCTTCACAGGTGTGTGAAAAAATATGATTTATGAAAATGTGATCCTACAACACGGCGTCTTAAATTCGCGTTACCTTCAGATAGCAAAATACGCAAAAATTAGACCACCGCGAGTTGAAATGATTTTACATTTCTTACTTCCCCATTTCGCTTGTGGTTTTCAATAAAATACAAAAGTATTTTTGAACAGCTTCCAGTTCAAAACAATTGTTAGTATTCGGATTCTTCAAATAGTCTATATCTACAAAATAGTGATCTGTTACAATGTAAATAGTATTATAATTATAGAAATGAACAAGCGGATGGCGTCTGAAAGGAAAAAATGGTATTCATTATACATTGATTATATCAAACCAACAAAATCGTTTGGAAGAAAATGAAAATGGATATTCTATGTAGGTTTCGAATTACTGTGCACTGAAACGATTTGAATGGTTTCTGCCAAATGGTTGATTTTTACCCCAGTTACATACGCGCTAATGTATGTGAAGACTATTTTTACCCCACCCACATACGTGCTAATGTAGGTGAAGACTATTTGTACCCCACCCACATACGTGCTAATGTAGGTGAAGACTATTTTTACCCCACCCACATACGTGCTAATGTAGGTGAAGACTATTTTTACCCCACCCACATACGTGCTAATGTAGGTGAAGACTATTTGTACCCCACCCACATACGTGCTAATGTAGGTGAAGACTATTTGTACCCCACCCACATACGTGCTAATGTAGGTGAAGACTATTTTTACCCCACCCACATACGTGCTAATGTAGGTGAAGACTATTTTTACCCCACCCACATACGTGCTAATGTAGGTGAAGACTATTTGTACCCCACCCACATACGTGCTAATGTAGGTGAGGGTTACAGTATACTAAATATTTCAGGTGTGCAATGCTATACTCTCTAAATAAATCAACACCATTTATTTGAAGACACAATTTTCTGTATAGTCACTTGCCATGACTTTATTTTTGAATATTTCTTTGTACGTGTGATAGGAAAAACATTGTTGTGTACTAAAAATTCACTGTTTCGCTTGAAGGTTGGAGACTACATGACGAGACTTTGACAGTTGGCAGTATACCTTCAACTGGAGAGTAGCCGGTAAAAAGATGGCCGTAAAACAGTGAACTTTGATTCGCGTCGAGTTCTTTCTTACATATCACATGACCTATCTTTTTTATTGTCTAAATCAATTCGGCTCGGAATGCTCTTTAAGAAAAGGTATGGTTATGAGGGTCTCTACGCGCAAAATGTTGAGTTTATTTTTTGTTGAATTTATTGCTTTTACATTGAATTTGTTAAGGAAATCTTTTAGTATATTGTGACCTAAACTGACTTTGGGTTAAAATAAAATATCGTCTGCAAGTGCAAAATATGGATGAGAAAGCAGATTTTTGGTCATTTCTGAGCAAAAGAGTAGAAAATAAGTGCATTAAATGCATCAATTCAGATTGTTTGATCTGGAATGGTTGTATTTCAAATAGTTCCTTACCCTATTATGGCCGAATGAGGGCTAAATTGCCTTCGGACATAAAATCAGAGACATACTTGGTTCACCGTGTAGCGTTAATGTGCTACATGAAGTCAGAATTGAACGCCAGGGACTCTGTGAGCCACTTATGCAACAATAGCTTGTGTGTTAAGCCTGAACATTTAAACATAGAGCCCCATTCCACCAACATGGAACGGCGGACATGTTTACAGTTCGGACAGTGCAGCGGGCATGGAACTGAGCCAGCCTGCATATTTGGTAAAAACATGAATACAACAAGCTTTATCACTTCCTTTTATTCATAGAAATACACTTAAAATACATAAATGCATGTTTTTTTTCATTTTATATCTATTTCTATTGGGTATTTTTGCCTTTTTCAGGTAGAGGAACGCCTGATGCTGACGCGAGGGCCACTTGTTAGAGGTCTCTTATGCCAAAACAGGTAATAATAACAATTTATTATCAGGTACACAATCAACTAAGTATATTTATGATGCTTAAGTTGTGGAAGACTGTCATAATCAGGTTTGGGGTCACTCATGCCCTTGCCGTAGTGTAATTCCTCATGCAGTTTGTATCGATAATTCCGCGTCCTGGCACGTAAAGCTCGTGCTTTGTTGGTAGCGGATGTTTGCTTTCGGTTAAGGTCGTTGCGGTCCTCATATGCTATGTGCTTAATAATCTTTGACCCCTGGGTAAGGTTAGCATTTAGTTCAGTGGTTTTTGCAATTACAGAGTCAGCATAGCCATTGTTTAATTTGTGAACCTGCTCGTAAATTCGACCTACACAGTTGCGTGAGAAAGTCACAGTTTTAGGATTGACAGCTTGGTACGACCTGTTTACTGCTTCACTTTTTTGGGTTGTGGTTAAAAGTTTGGTAGCGTCAAGAGCAGCTGGACCTAAAACCATTTCAATGCATTTTTTAAGGACTTGTTGGTCACTGTCAACCATTTTAACCTTGACATTGTCTGGCATGAAATTCTTAGCTTGCCTATTTGTACCAGCACAGACATAACTGTACTTTGCACAATGAGTACCGCAGTAACCACTGAAGCATAGAACAATGGTTGCGATTACATCAACCATGACCTTCTTTAGAACCTTGATGTCACCCTGGTGTTTATTGTGGGCAGCTTTAAGCTCAGCCATACACCTAGCTTTGACCGAGAGAGCGAACCGACTCCTGATATTAGACTTGGAATGACCCTTGAGCATGCCCTTTGAGAAAGGCGCTTTGTTGAGCTCGCGCTTCAGCGAGTTGCCTAGGTGCCTCAGATCCTTAAGATGACCCACATTGTGACCGTGAGAGTTACGAACACCTTGGAATGCCCTACTGTCCCCATCACAAGTGAAATTTGCTATTTTGATGTCCTTAGAGATCTGGTCACCTAACAACCTATTCCATTTGCCTTCATCACCTATTGGTTCCCTCTCTGAAACATTTGCAGAACAATGCCCCCTATGATTGGGGCACTGAACAGGTTTACCCTTATTCCTAAGCATTGATGCAGTCCTGCATAGTTTATTTGCTACTTGTACCCCTACAATTTGCTTGTTTCTGGTATTGTTTTCACACATAGTGCTTATGGCAATAGTTCCGGCTTGAAAGGGTGTCGCGTCAGAGTTAAAAATTGGATTGTTGTAGCAAGTGTCCCCTTCAACATTTACCTTAGAGGGATCTTTTTGACCAATTTTGGCATTTTCAGCAACTAAGTTTTCTCTAATCTGGTACATGCTTCTCTCATTTAGGGATTTAAGGGCAGTATTGACCTTATTTGCTTGTTTTTGCATAGCAAGTGGAGAGGGAGCAATGATATTGGTTGTGTTGAGAATTCTGCGGGAACCTGTGTTCCCAATAGAAGTACTTGCAACACCTATTTGGAAGCCTACATTGATCTGAGCTGCCTTTCTGCCCCTGGTACTTGATGGAACCTCATTGTAAAGCTTATAATGCTTGCCTACATATCTGCATCTTGTACATTTTAACCTTTCCTCCCAGCCTAAGCCCCACTTTATGGAAGCACTGCCGTCAATTACCAAGTCGCCCCTACATTTATCACTTCTTAACCTATGCTTTCTATTTTCAGAGGACATCATAGACTGGAGTAGGGCGGGGACATAGACCTTGTTCGTAAGTAAGTCGGGATGGACTTTTGATGGAGCAGGAACCCGTAACAGGTCTACATAGCGAATCTTGTTCGCTCTCGGACGCAAGGGCTTAGCTGGGGTTTGAGAGCCGTCTACATCCCGAAAAGTAAGAACCTTGTCATTGTAAGCTACCCGTGCTTCAAAGGATGACCTTTCTAACCTTACATAGGTTGTGTTGGAATTTGACCTTCTTTCATAATTATGTTTTTTCCCCTTCAACGGACTAGTCCCACTTCGTTTAAAACCAACATTGAGCAACTTTTTCTTTTGCTTGGTTATGAACCCCATTTTGACCAGATTGACACCTTAAAAAAAGTCAAAGTACTTATTTTGTGCCCAAAATATGCAATTTTGTATTCCCTTAAACCTCTAAATGTGAGCAGGCAATGCAAATTGACCACCTGCTGCAGTTTAAAGGCACTCATGACATTATATACTAGAATATATAATTGGTGGCCTGTAATTAAAGAGGCTGCGACAAACAAGGTGCTTTAAAGATTTTACACTTTATTGGTTTGAAACAAGCAATTACTGGAAGCTGATTGATTTCTACACTTCAAAGTATCTTTGATCTCCCATTTTGACTAATTTGTTAATTGTCTTGGATGAAATTGGAATTTTGTTTCTATTAAATTTACATTTTTGGGGTGATTTTTTTTTTTAAATACACACAAAAAAATTATCAAAATGGCTTAGAGTAAAAATATCTAACAAAGTCATTCTCTCCTCACCCCACATAAGCCCCCCATACATGTTTGTTTGGGTATTTTGTCACAAATATTGCAAATATCAGTTTTAATTGTTAGAGGGACATTTAAGCTTCAAGACGCTTGAAATCACCGGCTTGCGACCAAAATCACCTGTGTTTGAAAATATTAAATAAAATGGCCAAATGGACAGATATACAAGCCAAACTTAATATATTGGTGCAATATGCATGGGAAGATAATTATATGCAAGAAAAACTAATTTTAATGAGAACAAATTTCTCTTATAGGTTACAGTATACTAAATATTTCAGGTGTGCAATGCTATACTCTCTAAATAAATCAACACCATTTATTTGAAGACACAATTTTCTGTATAGTCACTTGCCATGACTTTATTTTTGAATATTTCTTTGTACGTGTGGTAGGAAAAACATTGTTGTGTACTAAAAATTCACTGTTTCGCTTGAAGTTTGGAGACTACATGACGAGACTTTGACAGTTGGCAGTATACCTTCAACTGGAGAGTAGCCGGTAAAAAGATGGCCGTAAAACAGTGAACTTTGATTCGCGTCGAGTTCTTTCTTACATATCACATGACCTATCTTTTTTATTGTCTAAATCAATTCGGCTCGGAATGCTCTTTAAGAAAAGGTATGGTTATGATGGTCTCTACGCGCAAAATGTTGAGTTTATTTTTTGTTGAATTTATTGCTTTTACATTGAATTTGTTAAGGAAATCTTTTAGTATATTGTGACCTGAAGACTATTTTTACCCCACCCACATACGTGCTAATGTAGGTGGGGACTATTTTTACCCCACCCACATACGTGCTAATGTAGGTAAAGACTATTTTTTACCCCACCCACATACGTGCTAATGTAGGTGAAGACTATTTTTACCCCACCCACATACGTGCTAATGTATGTGAAGACTATTTTTACCCCACCCATATACGTGCTAATGTATGTGAAGACTATTTTTACCCCACCCACATACGTGCTAATGTATGTGAAGACTATTTTTACCCCACCCACATACGTGCTAATGTAGGTAAAGACTATTTTTACCCCACCCACATACGTGCTAATGTAGGTGAAGACTATTTTTACCCCACCCACATACGTGCTAATGTATGTGAAGACTATTTTTACCCCACCCACATACGTGCTAATGTAGGTGAAGACTATTTTTACCCCACCCACATACGTGCTAATGTATGTGAAGACTAAAGATCGCCTTAAGTGCTAAATTAATGGCGTTATATACTTTAACAATAATAGAAAACTAATGCCCCGTATACAATATTAACAAACATTTGACTCGTCATAATTTTACGTGTGTCGACCGTTAAAACAGTAATTATATGTCTTTGTTAGCAGAAAAAATTGAGGATCTTTGTATGTTTCGGTAGAATATCGATTTTAATTCACGAGTGATCATAGAATGTTAAATATATTTTCACGAGTGGCGCAGCCCCGAGTGAAAATATATATCTCATGATCACGAGTGAATCAATAATCGATATTCTACCGAAACCTTCAAATTTTTTTTTATTTTATGCTTTTTTTTACGCCGTTTTGTTACATTTTATGTGCTATCTAAACGCGTTTCATTTGATAAAATCGCGGGAATTTTAACGTCACGACGTCACATTTTTGAGCCCGGCATAGTTGACAGTCGTTTCATTTTCTGTATTAAATCGGGAACCATTGTGAAACAGTGAAAATTACCGGAGTGCTAATTTTCACTGCTTCAAACAGCGAATTACCAATTATATTTTACTGATATTTCCCTATAAATCACTGTTAAGCATAACATAAAAAAGGTTTTCCAACATGTTTTACAGGTTACACAGAATAGAAATGAGGTTTCTGAACTGCAAAAAGTAAATAATCATATTTGATTTATTTTTGGTCAAAAGCCAAACTGCATTAAAAATCATTTGCGATTAATCAAAGCCGATATATGATAATAGATTATAAGTTTTCCAACTGCTGTTAAAAAGAAATTTTTTGTTTGATTAAATGCCCACATAAGTATATTGGGATAAGTTTCGCTCTCGTTGTTCGGTGAACATGTAATAATCAGATAAGACTTTAATAAAAGTTCGAGTGTTTTAAAGCCGCATTTACTTAATAGTAGTAATCTCTATTACTACTATTAATAGTACCGGGTATGGTTATTAAAGACAAGGGGCAACGATTTAATATTTTTTCTGAATTGGGCCTTGTAGGACCATATTTTTTCACAAATAATAATTTTCACATCTGTGAAAAATAGGATATAATATTTAACAGGTGTGAAAACTGAGATCTCATTCTTCACACATCACAGTCTTAGTCTTCACATTTTCTTTGAAGTTCGTGAACGAATCCAGTTTTTGCAATGAAATCATATTCTTCTATGATCCTCACGCATACCCGTTGTTTGGCCAATCGCATTCTTCGAACTTAAAAATGTGACAAATGAGATCCTATTCTTCACAGTGTGTGAAAAGTATGAGTTGTGAAAAATATGATCATACAGGACCTATTAACAGATTCACAGGTTTTAAACACGTGTTGCACTTACATAGTGTTAAAAACACGCTTCAGCATTAACACCCCCTGTACGTCGGTACACCAATTTGCAGATTATAAATCAAATTTCAGATAAAACATGTCGGACAAATTAATTATTACCACAATTTATTTACAAAAACTCATATCTTTAAGGCAAGTTTCAACATTTAAAATATCGCACAAGATACAATAATATTGTGTACGTATAATGCGCTATTACAAACGATTCCTAATGGCAATTAGTTGGCCAAATTAGTATGCATTTGGTTAAGAATGCAGAAAAACCAGTAAAGTTGGCATTATTTTTTGTAAAAAAAGTACTGGTCCACTAATGTTTTTGCAATAATTAATGTACGACCTTACGTATCAGCCCTTCTTCTTTGTATATCTGTTTCATGCGTTGTATAAATGCACCAAACACGCGTTATATTGTTATTTTCGTGGGACAATATAATATAAAATCGATAAAGCCCTAACTTTTAGGTGATAAAGTCCAAACTATTTTTAAAAACTGAATGGATAATAACCAAATTTGTACAATAGTGATTTATGTAAATGCAATAAATGTATGCATTTAAACCATTTTGAGCAAGATTTTAACATGGTGGAGCACAAAATTTCACTAAAGCATTATGCAGCAATTTTATGAAAGTAAACATTGTTAAGGTTCTTATCACAGTAATACTTTACTATTGAAGACATTTTCAAAGGGACTGCAAATATAAAAACTGGAAAAGGCGCGGGACCAGATCTGATCTTAAATGAATTAATAATAAATGGCAGAGATGAACTTCCTCCGTATTTGCTTCAATTGTTTAACAAAATATTATGTCTTGGATATTTTCCTGATAAATGGACCGAATGTTTTTTGTACCTATACATAAGAAAGGAAATTTAAATGACCCAAATAATTTTAGGGTGATCACTATTTTAAGTGTCATAGGTAATTTGTTCACAAGTTTGATCAAAAGTAGGCTATCAAACTGGGCTGAAAATAACCATGTATTGCTGGAAGCACAAGCTGAATGTCGAGCGAAACAGGAAACAACAGATAACGTATTTGCCCTTCACCGTCCGCATACATGAGTAGGAAGCATCTTAACATGCCTATATCAATGACCACTTGCACCTTTTGAGAACAATATATCCTCGATGTCATTAATATACAAAGAAAAAAGAATCTCAATGACTCTCAAATGTTGTTCAGATATCTTTATGATGTCTTACTTTTGTGTACACATGAGTATACATTGCTTTTATAACTGTAAAACGTCGTTCTCGAATGTATACGTGTAGTTTGTGTATTCTGTACCAAAGATATCCCATACAATGTAATCAAATGCCTTTGTAATGTAAATAAAACAACAATAACATTGCTTATTTTAATTTAAAATATGTTATCAAATGGTGAAGGACAGATAGGTGTCAAAATCAGCACACATAATGACTTTATATTATCGGAGACAAGGATACTTGACTTTTTTACTATGAGTAAAATGAATATGATAAAGTACTGGTTTAAAGTGATCTGTGCTCCAGAACATAAATTCATTAAAATGACATATACAATTATGCTAGACGATATTGAAAGTAATCGCCTAAAATCCAACTGGGCAAGTCAAGTGAAATGTATTCGAAGTTCATTGGGATTCTATCAGGTCTGCTTGGCACAAGGTGTTGGTGATCTCAATGGTTTCTTTTCTGTGTTTCAGCAAAGAATTACTAACACTTTTGTCCAAGGACGCATAAATGGCTATTTAAAGGCATTATTTTGTAGAAATATCTTCTGTTTTGAACTTCAATTTTACCTTAATTGGGTTAACTTTGAGCAGGGAATGTGGACTAATACCGATATTAGTAATATAGTGTTTGCCCCGTTTACCCTGTTCTCAAAGATGATTATCATTTTAATGTTTGAATGTAACATCTACTCACAAACAAGACAAAAATACACATATCAGTATAATCATAGACGTCACCCAAGCATGTTAAAAGCACATAGTTATTTTCCTCACAGATTCCAAATACTATCAAATTACTAGCCGTGTACGCATGTAGAGCTTTTGAGATGACAAATACTGTCAGTACATGATAACTAATGCTATTTTATTAAGGTACATGCAGTACAGATCACTTTTATGAATACCGTGCATATTACTTTAATGTTTAACTTAGATATAATTTTTGCAAAGCATACAATACAATACAATACAATATTTTTATTCGGCAATTGAACGCCACCGGCCCATAATACTGCAGTGTAATTATAACAGTATACAAGTTTAAGTGGTAAAAGAACATTATTAAATGAACATTACAAAACTGTTACATTATAAATATAGATTGTAGATGAACACAAACAGTTAATACTGTTATAATAATATAATATTTTATGGATATAATAAAGATATATATGGCAATAACTATGACAAATGTATATTTACAAAGGATTCATACTAACAACATGAGTATTTACAAAAGCAGTGCTCTGAATGTTCATGAATTGCTCTCTTAACTTGTCACATTGAAATAAATATTTTGCAACCAATGATATATGTTTGTCGTTACTGTCTGATAAGATCGTATTAAACAGATATATACTTTTTGGATGATTAAGCCACTGAGGAATAAAAATCGTCTGTCTTAACCCATTATACAATGGACACAACATAAACATATGATATTCGTCTTCTACTATATAAACTTGTTGCGAGAGTACACAATACATACAGTATCTAAATTCACGGCTTATATCCAAGTGTCGTCCTTTTTCTACCATTAGCTGATGCCCGGAACAGCGAAAATTTGCAAGGCACTTTTTGAGCACAAACGATAATTCAATTGATAAATATCGTTCTACGTTTAATAAAGTTTTGAAGTCTCTGTAGTACACTGCCTTTGGGGATGTGTTTATATGAGCTTGGAGTTTTTGCAAGGCACAGTCTTCAAGTCTCGTTTTAAATGATTTCAGGAACATTTTTTGTCTCCGACCTCATTTGAAATCCATGCTTTGCCAAACCCGTTTTCAAATAATAGACTTTTAACCTTCGTTGCCCAGTTGGTTTTACCCGATGTGTCATGATTCCGTAGTACTAGATAGAGTTGCCTTGGGTATCTGTTTGGTGGCATTTGCAAAATTTTAACCCAGTAAGAAATACATTTGAACATGTAGGTCACAGATATGGGTAAACGGCCACATTCACTGAGCGCAAAGAAGTTGCCACTGATCTGTTCAGGCCACAGAGACGTTTACAATAGTTCTCACGCACTCGTTCAATGCACTCTGCGTACTGGAAACCCTATATGTCCGCCGAATAGCATAAAATGGGCAAGATCATTGCATCAAAAAGTTTTAAAGCTTCTTTTGGGTTAAAATATCCATAATATTTCTGACATTTGTATACACTTGCTAAAGCCTTATTAGCTTGCTTCGCGAGTGTTTCCTTTGTCATTGTCCATGATAATTTTGGCGTGAAATATGCACCGAGATATTTATAAAAAGACACAACTTCTACACATGTTTGTATGTCCAGTGTTCATATTGGCGTAAAGGGCCACCATAATCTTTGACTTGTCTATATTTATTTTCAATTTTGCGTCCTCACAGAATTTATCGATGTTGTTTATTAACCGCTGTAGACGTATAGCCGTGTCTACTAACCGGAGACATCGTCTGCGTATATTAACACAAATAATTTGTTTGTTTCTTGCGATATAAAAAATCCATCATCAGACTGTAATTTTAAGAAATTCACCAGGTCATTCATGAAGATTGAAAATATTATCGGTGACGACAAACAGCCCTGTTTTGTGCCGATTTTGCAATCAAAGAAGTCCGTCAGGCCGTTTTTAACTTTCACACACGCCTTCATTTGGCTGCACATAGATTTAAAGATATTCAGAAACCGTCCCTCAATACTATTTCTCAACAAACATTGCCAAATATTTGCATGGTTACAACTGTCAAATGCTTTAAGTAGTCCACGTAAAAAACATGAAAACGACCTCCTTTCTTTGATGTATATTTTTTTATTATTGCGTTCAAATTAAAGATATTGTCGATGGTTGAGTACCCTGACCTAAATCCGGCTTGAGCTTCGTCAATAACCATATTTTCATCACACCAACGCGTTAGTCGTTTTGTTAAATATATTGATAAATATTTTGCTTAGGCTACTTGACAATGAAATTGCCCTATAATTATTTGGTTCTAGGGGTGATCCTTTTTTGTGCAGAGGAGTGATCACACTTTTACACCAATCTTCTGGAAATACACCCGTTTCAAATATGTTATTGAAAAGACTTCGCAGAAAGGGTGCTATACGATTTGCCGTGACTTTAAACATTTCTATGCACAGTCCATCATACCCAGACGCACAGTTACTTTTCAGGCCTTGCATACTTTGTTGAATTTCTTCCTCTGTGATATTTTCACTTAGACATTCAGCATTTATCTCCCTTGATAATATTGACAAATGGTCATTATCATTCTCATTCATCACATGTGAGTGTTCAAAAAGATTGCTAAAATAATCGAACCATTGATCACCGGAAATCAAGTCGCTGGGATCATTCGGCCTTCCATTTGCCTTTTTAATTTGACTCCAGAATTCCTTTGGATTGTCTAGAAATTTTTTTGAATAAACTATATTTTTCTTCTGTTACATATAATACAAATATGTATATGTAATTAAAATGTGTAATGAAAAATAACACAAAACAAACCTTCCTTTGCAAAAAATAATCATTTGATCGCGCAGTTTGAGCTTTATCCAGTTTAAGTTTGGACGGTATTTACACATTTTCTTCAAACAGTTCGGCTTTATCCATAAATGAGCATACCATTCCAAGATATAATTGATTTTAACCCAGAAACCACTACGGTATCAACTAATAAACGTGTGAATGCCCTTCTAGATATATTATATCACTACTCTGTAACGGTTTAGTTCACCAATTTGTCGATTTAGATGCCAAAAATTAAATAAATACGTACATTTTTTGAATATTTTGTATTTCCCCCAGTCAAGTAATATAATTTTTTCTTAGAAAAACACAGATTTCTGGCAATACACTTAACACATAATTGCGTTGGACATTACTTTATACATGTGTACAATAATTGTGTATATATACCGACTAAAATCGCCGAAAAATTCAAAATATGTACGTACCTGTCAATTGCGGACGATATGTTTTCTCTGAAATTTGATTTATCATCTGCAAATTGGTTTACCGACGTACAGGAGGTGATTAAAGTCTCTTCTGTAGGCTCCCATGGCTTAAAATGTTTTTTAGCCAAAATTTACTATACCGCATTGAAATGCTACTCATTTGAGGAAGTTTATATGGTTTCATGGACATAAAGTTTTAGCCAATTGAAAATTTCATTAGCCAAAAGTTGGCATTTGTTGCCATTAGCTAATTTGGAGAATAACAGCGTGAGCCACTTTGGCCAATTGGTTAACGTGACGGATTTTTTTTAATCCGGAGGTCGTATGTTCGAACCCCGGCGGAGGCATATTTCTTATGCTTTTCTTGACCGAGAACATCTGGTTTTGTCAGTTGCACTTTTTGAAGTTGCGATATTTGGTTGATAAGACACAGGTCAGTTATAAAATACATGTTAATAACTGGTTATACAATTTAAGTTGCAAATGGAAATATGACTTTTAAGAAATCTATCAAAATTGCGTTTTTTCGGTATAGATTTTGTAATTAGGAAATAATATTCCGTTTTAACGAAATATACGTTAATTCGAATAACCTTTCGTAATAACGTAACATCATAACGTTTTGCCGAAATAACATTTCTACTTACGAATTATTATTGCGTTTAACGCGAAAACATATTGCAAATAGAAAATAATAAAACGCGTATGTCTTGTCACTTTACATGCACCGAACGTAATATACAAATAAAAGGAATTAACAATGCATTAAATGACTAAAATGTACAAGGGTAATAATACCCTCGACTACTCGTGTTTATTATTTGAAGACTACTGAAATGCCAATATTAAGCGATAAATGGACAACACTTGAATAATTTATGGTGCTGTGTGGCCTATAAAACGCACGTAAGTGTGAACATTTTAGGCAATTAATACGAAACTAATCAATAACCAATCGATATATTGCCTTTAATGTACATTTGGGAGGGTAATCGACCATTCATATTTATTTCTTGTATATTGTCTATAAGTTTATCTTGTCATCCAATTGTTAGTATTTAAGTTAAATTTAAGTCCCATTCACCGAGATGTGTATTTCCCATTCAAATAGAATGAGAGGCTTATTTCACATTCACAGAAAATGCTGATTTCCTATTCATATAGAATGCGAATGTTTTATTTTTGCCCCGGTAATGGAATGGGTGGCTTTTTTCCCATTTACGAAGAATAATAAGCTTTTTTCCCATTCCCATGAAATGAAAGATTTATTTTCATTTCACTGAGAATGGGAGGCTTAATTTCCCATTCATAGAGAATGTGAGGCTTATTCCTTATTCAAAGAAAATGATAGGCTTATTCCCCATTCACAGAGAATGAGAGGATTATTCCGTTATCGATGGAGAATGAGAGGCTTATTCCCCATTTACAGAGAATGAGAGGCTTATTTCCCATTTACAGAGAAAAATGAGAGGCTTATTTTCCATTCGAGAAGAATAATATGCTTATTTCCCATTTCTATGAAATGAGAGATTTATACCCATGTCACTGAGAATGAGAGGTTTCTTTCCCAGTCATAGAGCATGAGGGGTTTGGTCCCCATTCACTGAGAATGAGATGTTTATTCCCATTCATATATAATAAGATACTTTTTTTTCACATTCACAGAGAATGTGAGGTTTGTTATTACCCATTTACTGAAAAGACAGGTTCATTTCCCATTCACATAGAATGAGAGACTTATTTCCCATTGACAGAGAATTCACAGATAATGAAAGATTTATTCTCCATTCACTAACAATGAGATGTTTATTCCACACATAATGGAATGTTTATAATCTATTCACAGGTAGTGAGAGACATATTTCCCATCGACAGATAAGAAGAGGTTTATTTCCCATTCACAGAGAATGTGAGGTTTATTTTCCATTCACAAAAAACGAACTGTTTATTTTCCATTCACATAGAATGAGAGGTTTAGTATCCATTCACACAGAATGGAATGCTTACTCCCATCCATAGAGGATCAGAGGTTTGTTTCCCATTCACAGCGAATTCTAGGTTTAGTGTCCATTCACGGAGACTGAGATGTTTATATCCTATTCACGGAGACTGAGAGGTTTAATTCCTATTCACTGAGAATAAGAGGGATTTTTCCCATTCACAGCGAATGAGACGTTTATTTCTTATTCACCGAGAATAAGAGGTGAAGTGGAAAACACATTTATTTTCTTCTGTATTTAGACGCAACTGGCCTATCTGTAAACGTTGGCCCGGTTTCGGTCTGGTTTGACATTCGGTGTTGGTACAGTACCTTTAAATCCAAATTGACTCTCGGACAATATAATTGCTGCTTACACCAAGGAATTCGGGTTAAGTGGATCAACCATATTAATGCGATATATTGAAAAGGCAAAAGTGTGGCTTGGCCAAACTGGAATCTATCAACCGGTGCATTATGACATCGTGGCAACTTGGGTTCATAAAGTATATATTGATTTAATGCCCGGTGTGTTTCATTTTGGATTTTTGGATGGTAAATCTTTTTCTGTTCTTTATTTTCGTGAAAGGTTATGCCTTTAATCTTAAATTATTTTAACAGATAATACGTCAGTATAATCGTTACCTTAACGATTTAAATTAAATACTAAAAACTATTATTTAAATGTACCTACGGAAAGCAACATTTTTATCTCGCGTGAAAGCCATAATTGTTCTATACTAATAGCAAAAAGAAGCTGGGAATGTTTTCATTTCGTATTTTTCATATGATGTTAGATTTAAATATGTATGAATTCGGTATCAACATTTTGGTTATACATAGAACTAATTAATAATTTTAACGCCCAAACAAATTTTAACGCCCAATAACATTATAACTGTTTGACAAGGTTTTACACGTACTTTGTTTATTTAATTTTACATCTGATAGCTGGTTGAGTTTTAATAAAAGAAAAATGTAATAAAGGTGTAACTTTTCATTTAGATTAACTAGTTTATTCGTGTTTACAACTATTTTAATTGAAAAAAAAATACGATAAATATATTCACTTACAAAGGGGTTAACTGTACCGTCTGGAAGTACCCTCTAATATCTAGTTTAAATATTTATACTTGTCTATAAAAGGGTAAAAAATGCACTGGAGTTCACACATAAATGCGTGTTTACAAAGGTATGCAAAATTACAACTTGTTTAATTTAACATTAGTATTTAATAAATTCCCATTTAACAGATTATTAATTTTAATTGTAACATGATGCTTGCTAATTTTTCTAGAACACAATTATCGTTGTTAAACTACCCAATAAACAACGCAAAAAGAAGTTCCGATTCTGAGCGGAGAATAGTAAGAGGTAGTTCCAATAACAATTGAAAAAATATACGTCAAATCATGTTATAATCGAAAGAATTTTCACATTATCGTTGTTTATCGGCCAATAAACAACTATTTTTTGTTCTGATGCGTGGCTATTAAACAACTCGGGCTAACGCTCTCGTGGTTTAATTCCTACGCATCAGAACTCCAAATCGTTGTTTAATAAGCCGATAAACAACGATAATGCGAAAATTATTTCTAAACAAATATCATGAAATATTCCTTTTTATACAGACAAAGCCTCAGCAGAAGCATTTTTGCGACCCCAGGCGCTGATCACTGGTTTCCGGCATGTCGCTTCTCTGCGTACAGACGCACGACCTGTCATGGCAGGATCGAACCATAAACATCGAGCTGATGATCGCGCCGGCGCGCTCGCAGCTCCTCTACAATAAGCACAAAGGACTCAAAACCAAATTCGAGCAGGTAAACAGCAACCTTGAGCGCGAGAAGGAGTCCTACCTACGGACCTTTAAGACGGAGCAGCGGTTGATGGAACGACAGAAGGAGCAGTACTCCAAGCGGCGGAACACGATCATTCTGCGGAGAACCGTCGCGGAGAGGCGGCGGTCGAGTTTGGGCGGGCGGACGTCGGCGCCGGCAAGGTTAGAGGCGGACCTGGTCGGTTCGTCGGTGATTAACTCTACCTTTGTAACGGAGATCAGCCAGCGCAAATCGAAATCCGCCGACCCTAGAGCGACCTTTGCGCGACAAACACCGGAGCTGACGTCTCTGGCGCCGCTACACACAGCGGAAACGCTTGACCTTCGCAATGTGTCTCCGTGCACCATGAATAGGTCGCCTACACCTGGTAAGCCCTTCCTACTGAGAAAGAAATCTGTGAGATTTGAGCGACTAACTTCCGGTAGTAGATGTCATTCAAATGATCACGGAGACGGCGAGGAGGCGGAGGTTGTTTCACAGCCGCCAATAGAGGACAGAATCAAACGGTTTCTTAAGTCTCAGAGTGAATTCAATAAGTGGAATGCAGAAACTTCGAATCTTTTGGAAAAAAAGAAAACTTCATCCGTCTATGATAAAAAACGGTCGTTAAATGGAACATTGGCTATTAACATGGACAAATTGGAGAGCGCATTCGATGAGTTTTGTTTAGACGGGACTGACGAATGTATGCACAGGATGGTCAGGTACGCGGCGAGGCTGAAAGCAAGCGTGAGAAACGCGCGCAACTCGTCTATCATGCCGCGACGAGCCAGTGTGTTTACGCTTTAGTGTGAGAAACGCACTTGACACTTGTATCATGACGCAGAGTAAGTGCGCTTGCGCTCTAGTGGAACTTCTTCACATCAGAGTGCCGACATGAAGCGATTAAGCTCAAGAGTTACGTACTGGTATGAGTTCTTGAATACACTGTGAAGCATCGGTACACTTTGACGTACGGATTGCGTAATATAATGTTCTTTCTTGACGTAAGCAAACGCTTAAATTAAAGACAACTTATTGGCACTTCTTGACGTAAGAATACATATATATACCTCTCCGTCAGAACATGTAAATCGTGTACGTTAAAATATGTATTGGTACTTCTAGACGTAATTATAAAACTAAATGAACATTTCTATACGTATGCTTGAACATGAGTATACGTAACGGTACCTTTTTACGTAACTATAAGTATTTCTTGATTAGCGAACTACATATATATTTCAGTTTCTTCTTATATATTTTTTTTCAAATATATTATTAATTGTGTCAACAATGTGTAAACATTCTAAGTGATTTTGGATCGTCCCTGGTAAGAATACGCACTGGGACTTCTTACAGAAAGGATACATATCGGTGCTTTGTAGGATCATATTTTCACAAATCACATTTTTCACACATATGTGAAGAATAGGATCTCATTTGTCACATTAAGTGTGAAGTATATGATTGGCCAACACCGGGGTATGCGTGACAATTACGGAAGAATATGATTTTATTGCATATCAAAAACTGGCATGATTCGATCACAAAGGAAATGTAAAAGAAAATGTAAGACGAAAGACCGTTATGTGTGAAGAATAAGATCTCATTTTTCTCACATGTGGAAAATATGATTTGTAAAAAATACGGTCCTAAATTGCGTCTAGACGTAAAATGCGTACCGGTATATTTTCTTCTGACTATATTCCATATTTGTTATTGTTTGTACTAGATTAATTTCGGACACTTTGACGCATGGCTTTACGCTAAATTTGGATAGGTATTGTGTAAGGCCAAAAAAATAAATGGTTGGTTTCCGCTTACATCTCCAAAACAAAATCTAGGAGAAGGGAGGTAAAAAGGGGAAGGTAAAATATAACTTTCTTTAACTTTATATTGGACTGCATGTTAAATGTTTAAATGCCTCCCAACAAAGAAACTGTACCTTAACTATAAATACGGTCAAGAAAAAAAGAGATTTCTGGCAAAGAAACTTATCATATAAGCGAAAACTCTCTGTGTTTTGTTCTTCAAAAAGTAAATGATTGATAGTCAAAAAAACTTTTAGATTTGGCGGAAAAGAGGGGAGTGGGGAGGGTAAGCGGAAACCAACAACTTTTTTACGTCTAATATGATGTGATTATAATTGAATAAGATTATTGTGTGTTGCATAAGAAAATCTTTTATTTTAGTAAGCGATTAAAATACCTTAATTATACTGTGTTATTGTGAAATATTGCGTTAAAACTTATGAAATATTTCATAATGCAGAGAACTATTAAAGAATATATAACATTGTTGTGTGATTGCATACATGTTTGTTTTTTTACATTTAGTCCTTTGAAAGCTGTTATTACTAGCAATAATTATTCTTATTCTATGGTGTATATATGATCACTGACTATATCGATGTTTTCAACAGACATAAACCATAACATTTGTAAAGTAACGCAGTTTAAAATAAACTTCAATATACGTATTTTTTTTAACTTGTTAAAAACAGTTGTTTAATGATTCGATATATTAACAGTTCGATTCAATGACATTTTTGGACTCAGTATATCGTGGACACCGTGTAACATTTACGAGAATGTTGCAGTCTGGTTAATGATGCCGTGTGTAATAATGAATCATGGACAAATCAGATTTAACGTTTATAAATGTCCTCATTGCGATCGGGAAATCCCGGGTTCGATCTCCACTTGGGGAGCTTTCTCAAGATCTTTCCAAAGACAACAAGTACTGGTTCTTCCCAGGAACGGACTCGAGAGTGTCTCTCTAAGGCTTTCAATGCAATCAAGCTAAAATAAATAGGTTTAAACTAAATAAATAGGTTCAAACTAAGTGTCCGTCAGCGACATAGCTGTGAACGATCATATTTTTCACAAATCATATTTTTCATACGCCTGTGAAGAATAAGATTTCATTTGTCACATTTATAAGTGTGGACAATGTGAATGGCCTAAAAGGGGGTATGAGTACGGATCACATTTTTCACATATTTTATGGTGAAATGGTATCGCGACAATCGATGAAATCATTATTTGTAGCGTAATTATACAGTAATCATCATCATCATCGTCATCATCATCATCATCATCATCATCATCATCATTGTCGTCGTCGTCGTCGTCATCATCGTCATCATCGTCATCGTCACCATCATGATCATGATCATCATCATCATCATCATCATCATCATGGTCACCATCGTCACTATCGTCATCAACATTATCATCGTCATCATAATTATTCTAGTCATCACCATTATTATCATTATAGTTAACGTCATCATAGTATTGTCATCACTATGAGTCTATGAGAAACTATGCTCTATTTCGGAGCTACTAATGTATGTATTAATCGTTAGTCACTACGTTTGTACGGTCTAATTAGGAGACAGAAATTGATATTCGCGTACGAACGTACACCTTTTTATTGGGATATTTACCAATGCACGCATCCGAATATACGTACAAACAGACGTCATATTTTGGACTATTAAAAGCAAAAAAACATGCATATGTCCCCCCGAACTAGAATATACATATACACGAACGGTAATATAATGAATGACCTTATTGGAACCTCCTAGAATATGTTGGTACGAAAGTTTGGAAAAAAGAGATCCTATTTTTCACACGTGTGAAAAATATGATTTGTGAAAAATATGGTCCTACATAGCTTTATATGTTTTATTTTTCGCGAAAAGGAATCTCTGAGTGCATATGGTTGACTTGATTCGCCTTGTCATCCACAATAATTTTTGAAATATTCAATTTTCCGATTGTGCAACCAAAAAAGTAGGACGAATCTGTTTTATGGGGAAAACATGTCAAATCGATTAATTGTTTTAAAATGTACAAAGGCAATCGTCTGTAATGTGAATGCGTGGTGTTTTTGTGTTCACATCATGCAATTCGGCGAACTGGGGCCATATTCCAGAAACATCTTAAGTTAAATTTAAAATTTAAACTTGAAATGTTGACTTTAGTTCCGAATTTTCCCATGTGAAACTTTTTAAAACTACATAATATGAATTAAGGAATCCAATAACATCTAAGTCGTAGTTAATAACAAGTTGATAATTAGTTTGCACTAAGCACAATTTCGTGTAAACATGGAATAAAACGCTTTAAGAGACGATTTTAAGGCTAGTGATAAGATTTTACTTAAGATGTTTCTGGAAAGCGACCCTTGGTTAAAGCAAAAATATAACTTTGCAAACATCGTTTCTAATGGACATCTTACATATTAAATTACAAAAACCCGCATTGAAATCGATAATAATAATAATTATCGCACAAACACGTTTGTTTATTTAATTTTAATACACTAAACGTTTCGGCATGATGCCTTCATCAGTAGTAATAAAAATAATAAATATAAACAAAGGAAGTGACGTCGACGTCATACAGTGACGTTACGTCGTTTGGCGGAAAAATGATGACCTGTAAGAAATGTAAAATAGCATTATGCTGACATATATAGAACACATAATCATGATAGTATAAAATGATGGATCAGAGTTGATTCATCAGCCTATTAATTATAATATAATTTTTTTTTTAAAGTAATTTTTTTTTTCATTGAAATCGATAAAGTTATAACGTTTCTCGTAGCTTTTTATCGTATAGTTTATGTATGCGATAGCTGGTGATGTCTCTGGAGGAAATCAGCGTGTACATTAGTGTATATTCCAATCGTGCCAAGCGGTTTCGAACATAAACATTATAAAATGCCTTTCGTAAAATAAGAAACAATTTTCTGTCGAGTAAACGTCATTAATTTTGCATTAGAACTAATGCCAATTTAAGATGTACTAAATTATATTCTATGGACTGCGGCTGAAAAACGTTCGTCGTAAAACACAACTTTAATATAATTTTGTATTTTTCACCACGTCACATTGTTAGCCGTGTTTGTAGTCCGTGAAATCATCATTTACAAACGCATTAGCGTGAATCCCACAATATGAATCAATTATAGTTTTTTTTGGCCGCTGACAAGAACCTTGAAACCGCATTATTATGTATAGGTGTCACGCATTTAGCTAATTTGTTAACACGTTTTTCTCAACAAAACTTCGGTGACAAGTATGCACCTATCATTATACCCCCCCCCCCCTACCGACGGCGGCGGCGGGCATATATACAGATCGTTAGACTGAAAGCGATTGCCGACAGGCATGAATTTGACACGCCGAATGATTCTGGGTCCCTGGAAATAGACTTTTATCAGTTTTTAGATCCTGGTTATGTTGGGAAATTTAGACGCCACCTTTGTGCACAACTTAAATTTAATATGGCATCTTCCACTGTGGGGATTTAGAAAACTTGAATGCTTGGCTCTAGGGTGGGGAACTAGACCCCCCCCCCCAAAAAAAAAAGAAGAAGATATTAGTCAAATTCCCCTAAAACAGCCCGCCGCTCCCTCCTGTGGTGGAGGAGAATATTGATAGATGCATTATGCAATGATTTGGGATTTAAATAAATACTAAAATAAATGCTTTGCTGTTTCTAAACGTCTTCTTTACGAGTTCAAAGATGACAACAACTTCGACAAACTACTAAAAACAGCAATTTGCTGTACATGTACATGTAGTTGTAGTTGTAATTGTACAATAGCAACAGGAGCAGACGTGGTTTGTTGTTGTTGTTGTTGTTGTTTTTGTAGCAGACGTAGAAGTAGTAGAAATGCAGTACAATAATACAGTTAAAATAACACACAACATAACACAATATGACTGTAAACATTTATTATAATGTATGTGATTCATTTGTTGACGGAAGAATGCGAATGATGGAGGTCTAAAATCTGGTCAGTGTGCATATAGATTTCAGTATATTTTAAACGCCTAAGAATAACTCGTATACAATTATTATATAAAATATCACAACCCATAGAGGGTGATATAACGTATTTTTATACCTCACCCTTCTGTTTTCCTTCTTTGATCATATTAAAACGGAACAGTAAATAATTGGAAGTACCGTAGTGCAATATCACCTGCTATGACGTCCTGGAGATAGACAGTGTGATTGGAGTTAATAGGCGCTAATGAAACAGTCAGTAAGTTTATCCAGACGACATCAAACTTTTAAAATGGCAACACGGTTTGACTTAAAATGTATTTCTTCAACAAAATCTTTGTTTCGGTATAATACAATTAATATTGAATTCTTTGAGGGTGATAGTGCGTTTCTGTCAACCCTCCAAAAAAAAAGTATTTCCTCGGGTTTACAAAATGCACTATCGCCCTCAAAGAATGCATATTATATACTGTCAACCCGAGCATTACTATTTCGAGGGTTGACACTACGTGTATCACCCTCTAAGAGTTGCGAACGTTATTTAATTATACCTAACAATAAAAACAAGGGAAAACTGCAAGATAACTTATTTACTAATTTCTTAAATTAGTTAAAACATTTTAGTAAGTGCTCGCCGAGAAGGGGTAGATTTCGTACGCAATGGCATTCCTTGATTTAGGGAAAACCCGTTGTTCTATTTTTAGCTCCACGACATTACGAATTGTTTATTGTTTGGTGATAGCTATATGGACATTTAACATGGGCAAGTCACGTGAGGTATAATAATAGCAAGTATATGTAATAACATTATCCTTCTAAACAAGTGTCGTCATTGTCAATAGGGTACATAATATCCCCTGATCAGTTCTATAATTGTATGTTACACAATGGCAATATGACGTAATCCCAACGCTGTGACATCACAACAGCTCGTGACGTCATCTAGACGCAGGTAGGAGCTACCGGCGGCTGGTACGGGTTCTGTATGTTAATGTCAGACTGCCGGAACCAGTCAACAGCATACTAGAAAGAAACAAATATTGAATTGATATTACCGAATATTTACTGAAACTACCGTACGTACAAAAAGGATTACAGTCATCGCGAAAGTATGTCAGACAATAAAAACTTGATGTGGTATAAAAATACAACAGAACACTGGCCCTGTCGTGGCAGGTCCAACACTTTTGAGGGACTAGTTATAAGAAATTACAGCCAGTAATAAATTACAGATTACAAAGCCTTGCTGATATACAAAGTAAGAAAACATAATTATACGATAAAAGCACGAATACAATGCAGAATGAAATGATTAATGGAGAATTAAAATTGTAAATAGTGTGTATCAACTGTCTACACTGATCAAAGAGTAAAGTCATAGCGAAATGTTCAAGGACTGCATAAAGGCAAAAAAAAATTGTGTGTTTCGGGCAACAGTCTCAAACAAGTTAGGCAGGGTCTGGATTGATTTTTTTTTAATTATTATTTTTAAAGACACATTCCGGTAAAAAAAACACTGCAAAAAATCTAACATCTGACGAATACGTATTTCATGGAAAACAATCGTCGCCTAAAAACTTTAGAGTCGGGGGGGGAGTTTTCGTAAGGTAGGGTCGGATTGCCCGAAACACACATTGTTTTTTTATTTGGATTAAGCACATGCAATCTGTTGACGGACCTGTGCATTACCAGTCAGTTATAAACTATACTCGGTACCTCTTACCGAATTTGAATTAGATCTACATGAACTTAACTTCATTCATCAAACTCAATTAGCTATTAAACATGACTTAAAATCAACGTTGTTTTTATTAAGCTAGTGTGAACCGGTGTAAAACTTGTCATGGAATGCAATGCGTTTTTACTCCTGAATACAAAAGTATTATATGTTTCATATTTGCGGTTATCCGTTACGAGCCTGCGTTTGGCAAGAAAACCAATACTAAAGTAATTTTATGCCCATAATGCATTGAGCGAAAGTTATAAAAATTGAAAGTAGTTAAATTCTCGGAAAGCCTTCAGTGAAAGTACGCAAGTCAATATAACAGTCACTGTCCTGCTGTTGACACAATACATAATGACTATATGTATAAAGGAACCACTATGAAAGTAATGGAATTAGTGGAAGTAGTTTTATTCCCATAATACCTTGGTCGAAAACTGCACAGGTCATGCACCTATCAATATGTTAAGCGGCGGGTTGGCCAAAGGGAATTCGACTAATTTTTTATTATTATTATTATTTTTTTTTTTTTGGGGGGGGGGTCTAATTCCCCACCCTAGAGCCAAGCACTTTTGTGTTAATCCCCACAGTGGGAGATGCTTAGTGCATCAAATGGCCCGGGGGAGCCCAACAATACCAGGACGAGCCAGGCGTAAAAAAAATATGTTTGTTTCAGGTTACATGACCAAAAAATTAGGGTAGGTATGTAGGGATTTTTATTATTTTTTTTATTTAGTAAATGGTCAACTTCAAGATTATAAAACTGAATTAATATTCAAAACATATCTGTTTTATCTTTAAACATTGTTTTAAAGTAGAACTCTATCAAACCTAAACACTTATTTAACCAAAAAGTAAACTTTTAATTATTGAAAAACATTAATAAAACAAAAACCTCATCTAAAGTCCGTTTATACCCCGGTACCCGGGGGAATCATTCGGCATGTCAAATTCCCGCCTGTCGGGAATCGCTTCCACTCGAAAGTCCCGTATATGCCCGTTCCCCCCCCCCCCACACACACACACACACTCTGGGGGGAAATATTGATAGGTGCATCATTCTCAATGTCAGTATCCCGTTACCTGTTGGCATTCAAAACCGTTTTATGTGTACTTACCGACGGATCTTGTCTAGAGGACCAACACTGCGCGTTCTCTATGGAATTCTCGACAGCGTATTTCAGGTTCGTGCGCATCACGTTGTTGTTCGTCCAATCCGTGCTGAGCAGGGTGTTGAATACTTCACTTCCGTTAACAGGCTGGCCGGTTGCATCGCGCAGCTGATCGTAGTTGGACCAGCTCATGCATCCTTCGAGCATCTTCCGGGGGTAGTAGAGAACGTAGGCTCTGCAGAGCTCATTATCCTGGCCCCACCCACCCTGAAAAAAGTAAGCGTGTGAGTGAGGGTGATTTTTATCGAGTAAACCGGGAATCACGTATTCCCATATGGTCATCGCCACTGAAAGACGCGTTAATTGGGTTAAGGGGATAGTGCGAGGTAACGGAAATGTCCCGATTAAACTCCCATTGCTTTGGCAGTGAGCGTTCCGAAGCGATTATCCTATACTTAATCAGTGTTTTATTGTTCTTGTTTCGTTTCAAGATTTTTTTCGGGTTATTAATTTGTGTAGGAAACTTGCCATTTGTATTTGTTAAAGGATTAGTTATTGACTAGAGTTTCTCTACAAATGAGGCAGCAATATTTTGATTCTTTGTATCTTTTAGATTTAGTTCAGCGAATATGTACATTAATATTAATACATGAACACATACTTATTTACCTCGAAGATATTTGGTTTTCAGGCAATATACAGTTTTTCTACACGTTTAGAATCTTTCATAATATGTTTCTAATATATATAATTATTTACTTGCAGAAAAAATGTTATTTAGTTTATCTTAATACGTGATTAGGGTTCCACAATAGGTCTTACCAGGGTTGGGAAAGGTCTGTTCGAGGAATCGTACGTACACTCGAGCATCAGATGATCCAACTGAAAGAAAAAAAAATGTAGATATTCATGTAAGTGTGGCCATGTGTTGTTTTTTAGACTGTTGGCGGAAGCCAACGGTCTTTTGAGAGGGTAATTTCCAAAACAGGTATCGCGGAAAACTACTTCTTTTCTTTGCAGGCTATAAGTCAGTAAATCGAAACCAGAAAGGGTGACCCGATCCTTCTTCGAAACAGCAAAATTTCACACCCGTTTTCTTACATTTTAATTATGTAGGATACAATATGTAATATGTATTATAATGTGTATACCATGTGATTTATTACAATTACAGTTTGTAAAAAGGTCAATTTATAAAAAAAAATAACTTGAGACTAATGAAACCCCTACTTTTGCTATTTACTTGTATGTAACCGAAATATTTACCGGTGTGTCCTGGAATAAGGTCACCAAAATGCGCTACATCGTTTATGTTTGATTCGTTGCGAACATTTTGACAACAAATTACTGCAATTTATTAATTTTAAACTGTACTATGGACAATCGAGAGCTTGCATCGTATGATCTATTTTGACTCAGAAGGCTACGAACTTAGATCTATAAAAAAAAACATGTAGATTTATAGATCCTTGACTAAGAAGCACTTATGACATGTATATAATTCCATTTGCATAGGATAATTAGCTCGAACACAATATTTGTTTTGTTACTAGCACATTAGTTTTCATTATGATGTCGTATACTATTAATAAGAAGCCAAATTATCAAGTTTAAAGTTGAATTAAACTTAATTCAAACAAATGTTTCCTTTTAGCAAAAATGCACTCGTAATTCACACGCTTTTAGTTTCTTTTGTCGGCAACAGTCTTTCTAAGCTGTCAGCGTTTTGATTTTTATTCTCGGTAAAATTAAACATGCCCACACGTAAAAGTACATTGACTCTTAAACGTTCTTATTGCTTAACAAACACGTCTAGGGCCTGTTTAATTGACCCGTGGTGCAAACTGTGTACTAACACGCTATACTACCCGGTGTTCGTAATTGACACGCCCCATTCAGTTAAGCACGCGGCATAACTACAATCGGTGTGTGTGTGAAAATACAATTGGTCAAATATGACCCTATAGTTTGGGACACATTTTAGGGAATTATTTTTTTATGACCCCTTATGTTGGGACAAGAAAAATTGTAATTATTTTTAAGCGTCCCAATACATAGGGTAAATACGGAATTACATGAAACTTTCATTTTTTCTTTTGATGTACGTAGGACATGTTGAACCTGGCTTCTGTGAGGTCTTAATTAAGATTAATTAAAACAAAGTTCTTAGTAATAATAAGCGGCACAATATGACTATAATATGCGCAAAAAAAACGTATACACGTGGGCATTCTTTGCCTCTGCATGTTTATGATAAGACTAAACATACGTAAGACACGATACGCCTGATTTTTGCTCCGCGATACGTTGCAAACCTCTAAATTTAACGCTCAATTATGCTTGTGTAGGATACTTTGCTGATCAACATAACTATACGAACCATTGGTAAAAAAATCATTTTACTCTTGTACATTTTTTGCATCGATGTGTAATGATAATAAACTTACGAAAGACACGTTACGTCTAGTCTCCGCCACGCGGAACGTCTGCTGGTCGCTGTCGAACGCGCCGTCATGCGCGAGCCAAGGGTTCTCCACGTACGCGCCTGATGACGTCTTGGTGACGTGACGTATCTTCATCTGTTTGGCGAGATCGTGTGAGTGGAATTTAGCCCCAACCACTGTCATCGGTAATGCGTTCTGAGTACCGTTCATTCCCTGTGAAAACAATGTGTAACACATATTCTGACATTATCCTGTTCAGCAGCGTCATCTATTATTAAAAAAAATAAAATAAATAAATCCCGACCTACCCACCCAAACGTTTTCGGGAACGTTACCTGAAACAAACATATTTTGTTACGACTTAACAAATCGTAATGGGTCTAACCAACTGTTGGCAATAACACGAGCTGTTTGTTAAACAGGCCTGACCCGATCTTCGTACATCTAGCAATTCTTAAAATAAAATAATTAAATTTAGGACTGTGCCAGGGGTGATTTGATAGGTCATCGCAAGTGGCCGACATATAGCTTGGTGAAGATCGAATAAGGATTGTTGGATTTGGAAAACGCGTAACTGGCCGATTTTAGATAATTCAAGGACCGTAACTCCGAAACGATGAGTTGACTGCTTATCTAACTTGACCGAGACTGTAAGGCCCACCAACATTTGCATCAAGTTGGCGAAGATCGGATAAAAACTGATGGACTTAAAAAGAGCGGAAAAGGTACCACAGGCCAATTGAAGATAATTCAACGGCCATAACTCCAACGTGCCAGTGGTGATTCAGCTGATTATCAAACACGACCGAGATATTACCGCAAACATTTTTATCAAGTTTGGTGAAGATCGGATTACTAGTAAAACTGCTAGACTGGAGCGCTCAGATCAGTTAGGGTCCGCAGGCGGAATAATATAACTATATATATAATATTGCGTAATAATGCCCTATTTGCCGCGCCCTTTGAAGCGAAAATAATGATAATGCCACTGTAAGCGACACAAAGCGTCTGTGACTGCAATACCCAAATGAGACAACGCTCGGAGCAGTAGGCCCGCTGCCGGAAGCTGGGCTCCCCGGGCGGGATGTACTGGAGCCAGTTGGGGCTGATGATGCTTCCCATGGACAGGAAGGCGGAGTCGTGAGTCCGCAGGTCCGCAGTGTACGTCAGTTGGATACCGGAACTGTCGATCAGGTCTGCAGGATAGAGGTTTGAGGATTAAAGTTACGGCGCCTATTGTCAATCATGTTAACCTCACATATGTTTGAGTGTTAAGGCTGTTTTTAAAACTGAGATATTATACGCATGCATGTATCGGTCACCTAACAAAGGAGCTCATATTTACTATGAAGATTACTTTTTCAACTTATTCATCACTGTAAACACAAACAATTACCTGTTATACGAGACTTATATTATTATGCATATTAACGGAGTATATAAGGATATTTGCAACAGTAACGGATATTTTCTCTTCAAAATAATGTGCGTAACATTCTCAATTAGTAGCCGATCCATTTTCCATAACTGGTACATGTTTATGTTTTCATGACTTACATAGGTGTTTAATGCTAAAAACAGAACAAGTACTTACTTGGTGTCTTCATCTCATTGACATAGTGCGTGGCCAGCACGTACAGGTTCGATTCTCCAGCGCCCCCAATCGGAATGCCAATATCTTCGGGAAGGTAGAAGTCCTGTGGGGATATAAGGGGTAATATGTGTGTTTTAAAGGTCTAATTACCCCAAAACGGAAGTAACATCCTCAGGGTTACTCAGGGCTGTCAGTTAGATAATAAGCACATATGGTTGAGGGCTGGATGCATATAATTTGTAAAATACAGTTTAAATGATATGTTTTGGTATCATTTTTAAGGTATATATGTAAGCAATAAGAAAAAAGGCTGTTTTTGTGCGCTACTTTTTGTCTAGTGATTCCCAGCTTCATAACTTTTGGCCCATGTATTCATGCGCAAAATGGCAGCCTCCATGCCCGTCAAAACCGGTGTGTTTTTTCTAAGGTAAATATTTTGAGTTACAACACATAGAATTTTTTGACATGCTGTTTTTTCAAAAGGTTATGTCCTCATCTTTCCAACAATGTATGGTGATATATTGGAAAGTAGCTTGGTCATGGTGAAAAGTGAGATCAAATTTTGGATATTTTATATGTAACAAAGAATGAATTTATTTGCGCATGCGTAACCTTTAAGAACTTCCCGTAAGATTAGTCGTCTGCAAAGATTTTGAAAATGGACTCTTACAAACACACTGTACTGGAAAGAATAACTGCCAGATGCCACCTTGACCCCATTTAGGGCTGTATTTTATGGGATGGTTGCACTAGGGGGCATTAGGGGGGTAAATATGGGAAAATTAAAGCAAAATGTCCACCAGAGTGGCAATCCGAGACCCATTGTGTTCATCGTGTTGCTTTTCAGTTTCATTTTGACATTAATTTGCATTAGTTTCAAAATTTCTCTCATTTATGTCATAATACCTTGTGTTGTAATCCTGAATATTTAGTTTAAGAACCTGTTACTGACAATAATGCCCGCAAAGGTCGTGTCCGCACTGGCCGATGCATTGGCCATGATGACCGTCCGACCTGCCTACTTTGAATAATACCAATTTTCGTAATTTGCAAAGTTAACGGATCCTATTTAGTTCATATTTTATTTTGTAATTGTACTTCAATCAGGCTTTTAGCTGAAAAATACATGAAATGCATGCATAAAATACTTAAGCCGCTCACGCCAACCTAGACCCCACCTAATGGAGATAGCGGCATCAAAATTTAAATCACCATCACAGTTTGGTTTAATTTGAGTCTGTTTTTTAAATGCAGTGTTGAAAAGAACCAGGACCTCAGCCGGAACCATCAACTCAATGGTATACAAGTCTGGGTGAAGTGACGAGTCATCAAAACTACTTTACTTGTCAACTACACTGGAGCGTTGGGGCGGGGCCGTAAAGCTGACACAGTCGTGTCCGTACCATCGGTATCTTTGAAGGTTAGTACATGATTATTGTCATGTATTCTCCTATCTAATGACTTCTTTTACAACCTGGCATTCTTCTTATCAACACCAGTAGGAAAAGCAAGAGTTTAACCCTCGTTGGGACTCTCAAACCCGTTTTTGAACTGAACTGTTCGCACGTGAGCTCGACAATCTGAAGCCGGCATAGCGACTAGCCTTATCGCAGTAAATAAAATATCGTAAACTATTGTATATGTACACTTATTGTATCTAAGTTACACTAGTAATCACAATTTTGAGTAAACATGCACACAAAACCTTTTTATTTTCACAGATTACTCAGCAGAGAGTACCTGAAACAGATTGAAGATTGCAGGCGGCTGACCTCACCCACAGGTTCAGGTGTGACAGAAGACTGTTAATTAATATCTGGCATTGACATTTTGGGGTCAAATTCTTTTTTTGTTGTGTGACAGGAGGTCAAATCTGTTGATTGTTATGTAAACAAACCCTTTTCTGGGGTCAAATGGCATCTGAAATGCTACATTTATATGGAGTTTACCCCCAAAAATGCAGAAACTTAAAAAATAATTTGGTTCAAAACGGATTAAAAACCTATTCTGTAACATTTAGAATGCCAATGAAGATTGTTTTCACTTCTGACTTTATATATTTGTATCTGCTATGCCTATTAAAACTCAAACTTATGCTTAATTCTGAGTTAAAATCATGTTTTCCAGATGTACCCAAGTTCATTTTTTTCCGTCTAAATTTTTTGACATTTTCAATTTTAATTTTTTTTGCAATAAATCTTTAAACCAGTGTAATAGGACTTCATGTTCTTTCTCGAAATAGATCAGATTGATGAAAATTCTGGTTTTATTCAAATTTGAAAGGGTTGGGTTCTCTTAAATGCACTGAAAATGGAAACTTCACGTAGAACTCGCGCGTGTTATAAACATGACAGGTATCCGCCTCGTTGTCCGAAGACTGTTCGATCCCTACCCAGCAAGCTTTCAAACGTTCTCATTTGATACATACTGTACAGGTTTTACTTTGAAACAGATCCGAAAAGGTCTCTCAATAAGCCCTAGGCTTTCGACGCAATCGGGTAAAGTTTCAAACTAAACTGGTTGAAGTAGCAAGACCAACAACTGTTAGCAATGGTATGTTACAGCAATACATCGGCATTTTTTATTGTATCGATATAAAATAAGCTTCTCATGGTAAGGTAGCACTGTTTATAGGATACTAATTTTCACAAATCATATTTTGCAAATACATGTGAAGAATCGGATCTCATTTGTCACAAATTAAAGTGCGAAGAATGCGATTGGCAAACAACGGGGTACGATTGAGGATCACAGAAGAATATGATTTCATTGCATATCCAGAACTGGATGCGATCACGAACTTCACAGAAAATCTGAAGTCTAAGACTGTGATGTGTGAAGAATAAGATCTCAATTTTCGCACCTGTGAAGAATGAGATTCTATTTTTTAAAAGATGTGAAAAATATGATTTGTTAAAAATATGGTCCTAAGTGCTCGTACACATAATATTGAACATTTCGGTCATGTGATAGATAATACTGAAACACTAGGGTCACGTGACAATGGGAGGCCGCCGTTACCTCTTTGTTTCCGTGCCCGAAGCTCGCCACGTGCTCGCGGCAGAACTGCACGTGGTCCGGCGCGTCTGTAAAGCAGTTGAAGCTCGCGCCGTTGACCAGGAGGCTGCTGGGATCGTCTATACGGCACCTGTACAGGACCATGTGATCCACGTACTGTTCCGTGCCTGGGGTAAATATGGAGGACATCTGAAAGCAAGAGCGAATAACAGTTTTAACGGGGCTGATTCACATATTTTTCTGATTGTTGAAATGCATCATCAAATGATTTAACTAGGCTTAACATATAAAATTAAGAAAAAGCACGAGTCTCGTCTCCTATATTCATAAAAGTCCTTAATAGAAACGTATAGAAAAGTATTTTAAAAGAGTTCTCAAACTGATGAACTGTGACATGTTCTTTTGTACAGTAAAACAGAGAAAAAAAGGTTTTATTTTGGGAAGGACTGAATCTAATTTATCTGTGTGTGGACATTATTCGTTATATCCATTGGGAAAGTTTGATCAATTACGTATAACTTATAACTTAAGTTACATTAATTTTAAGAGATTTATGCAAACAGACCCCTAGATGCTTACCTTGATGATGTGATATTTAACATTAACGTCGCTCAGGTCGAAGAGGCGACAGTTGTAGGTGCTCGTGTTAGTAGTTGGGATCGTGAACTGCAAAGAAATAAAAGAATCCACATGGCGTTTTAAACTAAAAAAAAAAACAGGATCAAAATGGAGTTTTGAACTAAACACAGAATTAAAAGCGGTTTTGAAATGAAAACAATTGTGACACTTTGGTTTTGAACTAAAAAGGATCAAAATGGGGTTGTGAACTGAAAAAAGACAGGTCAAAATGGAGTTGTGAACTGAAAAAAAAATGAAAATCAAAATGGGGTCATAAACTGCAGAACAAAGACCAATATGGGATCTTGAACTAAAGGATCAAAATGTGGTCACGAGCTGCAAACAAAGACCAATATGATGTCGAAAACTGCAAAATAGATGAAAAAGAAGTCGTTAGCTGGGAAAAAAGATCGAAAATGGGACAGTGGACTTCAAAAATGACACATACGGGGTCATGAACTGCAAAAAGGTTCAAATAAAGCCATTGATCAAAATATAATTATTGTATAATTGAACAATACGTTACGGTACCTTACGGTGCAAAAAGATGCGACACGATACCGTACGGTGCCATACAATACAATACGATAAATGCGATGCGACAATAATGCGATGCGGGGTTATGCTATACTATGCTACGCAACTCTACACTGTACGATACTTTCCGATGCGATACGATGCAATTCGATGCAGTACGATACGATGCGATGCGATACGATACAATACGATACATGTTTATTTTTAATTAAGACTCCTACCCAAAATAAACATATTTTTACCTGAGTTAAAACATAACGAAATAAAAATAATAACGTTAGCCTTTGTACTTACGTTCTCGTTGGTGAAATCAATCGTGGCGCTGTCTAGCGGAAGCTCCGCGGGCGGATGTGACGTCGTGAGGAGCGACACCGACTTGCTGCCCCTGACGTCGTGACGCAACAGAGGTGTGGGGCTGGTAAGGTCAGGGTCGGCGTACGAGTACGAGTATATCAGCCGCTGTGTGTCCCTCTAAAATGGCATGCGTGAATTGTATATTCTATAAACTAATAAAAATATAAATGCTGTACATTTGCATAATATTATACCATTAGGCACCTAGTAGTGGTTCTATCCCGGGAACGGCCTCAAAACAGCCTCACGTAGAAAATGGCTTTCGACAATTACTAGTACATATTAAAATACATGTTACGTTCGAGGTTATTTTTTGTTAATGAAATAAAGCCGATATGTAAGACTGAATATCAACACAATATGACCAAAATGGAGCCGATATGTAAGACTGAAGCCGTTGTCATCAACATAACATGATCAAAATGGAGTCGATATGTAAGACTGAAGCAGTTGTCAACAACACAATATGATCAAAGTGGAGCCGATATGTAAGATTGAAGCCGTTGTCACAAACACAATATGATCAAAATGGAGCCGATATGTAAGATTAAAGCAATAGACATCACCACAGTATGATCAAAATGGAGCCGATATGCAAGATTGAAGCAGTTGTCATCAACACAATATGATAAAAATGGAGCCGATATGTAAGACTGAAGCCGTTGTCATCAACACGATATGATTAAAATGGAGCCGATAGGCAAGACTGAATATGAACACAATATGATCAAAATGGAGCCGATATGTAAGATGAAGCCGTTGTCATCAACACAATATGATCAAAATGGAGCCGATATGTAAGACTGAAGCCGTTGTCATCAACACAATATGATCAAAATGGAGCAAGTAAGTATTACTGAAGCAGTTGTCATCAACACAATATGATCAAAGTGGAGCCGATACGTAAGACTGAAGCAGTTGTCATCAACACAATATGAACAAAATGGAGCCGATAAATAAGACAGAAGCCGTTGTCATCATCACAATATGATCAAGTTGGAGCCGATAAGGAAGACTGAAGCAGTTGTCATCAATACAATATGATCACAATAGAGCCGATATGTAAGACTGAAGCCGTTGTAATCAACAAGGTATGATCAGAATGGAGCCGATAAGTAAGACTGAAGCAGTTGTCATCAACGCAATATGATACAAATGGAGCAGTTATGTAAGATTGGAGCCGTTGTCATCAACACAATATGATCAAAATGGAGCCGATATGTAGGACTGAAGCAGTTGTCATCAACACAATATGATCAAAATGGAGCCGATAAGTAAGACTGAAGCCGTTTCATCAACACAATATGATCAAAATTGAGCCGATAAGTAAGACTGAAGGAGTTGTCATCAACACCATATGATCAAAATGGAGCCGATATGTAAGACCAAAGCCGTTGTCATCAACACAATAAGATCAAAATGGAGCCGATATGTAGGACTAAAGCAGTTGTCATTAACACAATATGATCGAAATGGAGCTGATGTTTTAGACTGAAGCAGTTGTCATCAACACAATATTATCAAAATGGAGCCGATAAGTGACTGAAGCCGTTGCCATCAACACAATATGATCAAAATGGAGCCGATATATTAGACTAAGGCAGTTGTCATCAACAAAGTATGATCAAAATTGAGCCGTAAAGTAAGACTAAAGCCGTTGTCATTAACACAATATAATCAAAATGGAGCCGAAATGTAAGACTGAAGCCGTTGTCATCAACACAATCTGATCAAAATGGAGCCGATATGTCAGACTAAAGCCGTTGTAATCAACACAATATGATCAAAATGGAGCCGATATGTAAGACTGAAGCAGTTGTCATCAACACAATATGATGAAAATGGAGCCGATATGCGAGACCGAAGCCGTTGTCATCAACACAATATGATCTAAATGGAGCCGATATGCGAGACTGAAGCCGTTCTCATCAACACAATATGATCAAAATGGAGCCGATATGTAAGACTGAAGCCGTTGTCATCAACACAATATGATCTAAATGGAGCCGATATGCGAGACTGAAGCCGTTCTCATCAACACAATATGATCAAAATGGAGCCGATATGTAAGACTGAAGCCGTTGTCATCAACACAACATGATCTAAATGGAGCCGATATGCGAGACTGAAGCCGTTGTCATCAACACAATTTGATCAAAATGGAGCCGATATGTAAGACGGAAGCAGTTATCATCAACACTATATGATCAAAATGGAGCCGATATGTAAAGTTGAAGCCGTTGTCGTCAACACAATATGATCAAAATGGAGCCGATATGTAAGATTGATGCCGTTGTCATCAACACAATATGATCAAAATGGAGCCGATTAGTAAGACTGAAGCAGTTGTCATCAACACAATATGATCAAAATGACGCCGATATGTAAGATTGAAGCAATTGTCATCAACACAATATGATTAAAATGGAGCCAATACGTAAGACTTAAGCCGTTGTCATCAACACAATATGATCAAAATGGAGCCGATATGTAGGACTGAAGCCGTTTTCATCAACACAATATGATCAAAATGGAGCCGATATGTTAGACTGAAGCAGTTTTCATCAACACAGTATGATCTAAATGGAGCCGATATGCGAGACTGAAGCCGTTGTAATCAACAGAATATGATCAAAATGGAGCCGATTTGTAAGAATGAATCAGTTGTCATCAACACAATATAATCGAAATGGAGCCGATATGCAAGACTGAAGCCGTGGTCATCAACAGATTATGACCAAAATGGAGCCGATATGCGAGATTGAAGCAGTTGTCATCAACACACTATGATCAAAATGGAGCCGAAATGAAGGACTGATGCAGTTGTCATCAACACAATATGATCAAAATGGAGCCAATATGTTAGACTGATGTTGTTGTCAGCAACACAGTATGATGAAAATGGAGCCGATATGCAAGACTGAAACAGTTGTCATTAACACAGTCTGATCAAAATGGAGTCGATATGCGAGACTGAGCCGTTGTCATCAACACAATATAATCAAAATGGAGCCGATATGTAAAAATGAAGCAGTTGACATCAACACAATATGATCCAAATGGAGCCGATATGTAAGACTCAAGTAGTTGTCATCAACACAATATGATCTATATGGAGCCGATATGTAGGACTGAAGCCGCTGTCATCAACACAATATGATCTATATGGAGCCGATATGTAGGACTGAAGCCGCTGTCATCAACACAATATGATCTCAATGGAACCGATATGTAAGACTGAAGCCGTTGTCATCAACACAATATGATCCAAATGGAGCCGATATGTAAGACTGAAGCCGTTTTCATCAACACAATATGATCAAAATGGAGCCGATATGTTACCCTGAAGTCATTGTCATCAACATAATATGATCAAAATGGAGCCGATATGTAACCCTGAAGCCGTTGTCATCAACACAATATGATCAAAATGGAGCCGATATGTAAGACTGAAACCGTTGTCAGGAACACAATATGATCAAAATGGAGCCGATATGTAACCATTAAGTTGTTGTCATCAACACAATATGATCAAAATGGAGCCGATATGTAAGATTGAAGCCGTTGTCATCAACACAATATGATCAAAATGGAGCCGGTATGTAAGACTGAAGCCGTTGTCATCAACACAATATGATCTAGATGGAGCCGATATGTAAGACTGAAGCCGTTGTCATCAACAAAATATGATAAAAATGGAGCCGATATGAGAGACTGAAGCAGTTGTCATCAACACAATATGATCAAAGTGGAGCCGATATGCAAGACTGAAGCCGTGGTCATCAACAAAATATGACCAAAATGGAGCCGATATGCGAGACTGAAGCAGTTGTCATCAACACCATATGATCAAAATGGAGCCGATATGTAAGATTGAAGCCGTTGTCATCAACATAATATGATCAAAATGTAGCCGATATATAAGATTGAAGCCGTTTTCATCAACACAATTTGATCACAATGAAATATCATAAGGTGACTTTAAACTGCTTCGAATAATTTAATAAATGGCCAAACTGTATGCCTGCAACCATCACCAGAGGAACACATTAGAATAATATAATAGGATTTTCAAACTGTTTTTATTGAGTTTTTGATAGAAGGCCAAACCGTAATTCTGGAACCATGTTCATCATCAGAAGAACGCGTTAAAATTACATAAAGGAACTTAAAAAAAACTCATGTTAGCGTAAACAGTGCTTTTTTAGGGACAAAAGCGCTAAAGTATAATAGCGCTAGTCTTTGGACATACCGTAATTTTGATGTCGTCATCGGGGTCGCACGTGTCGAGGGCCCGTGTGAACCCCAGCACGGTCCAGCCCGTTTCCTCGTAGCCGTAGTCTATCAGCCAGTCCTGGGAAACGTCCGCTATGGGCGCCTCGTACCGCTCCGTGTGGTAGTCCTGAAATACACAGCAATCAAAGGAATACATGACTTATATTGCTAAATGAAGCAGTCCTAAAATATTAAATAATAAAAGGACTGTGAGGCGTTCAAGTTATGCAAAATATTAATATTGGTCTGTGTGAAAGTCCTGAAATAAACAGCAGTTAAAGGACTGCATGGTGTTTAAGTCCTGGAAAACAAAGCATTCAAAGGGCTGTAGGGCGTTGACTAGTCCTGAAATACACAGCAATCAAAGGACTGCATGGTGTTTAAGTCCTGAAAAACAAAGCAATCAAAGGTCTATTTGCTATGGTAAATATGGCATACCTTTTACCTGTACAGACAATGTAGGACACATTCTAATAATTATGTTACTGAGAGAGGCAGACAGGCGGACGGACGGACGGACTGACAGGCAGAGAGACAGACAGACAGACAGACAGACAGACAGACTTCATTATAAGTATTTTGTTTAAATAATTGGCATGCCAAAAGCTACATTTTATTGTCCATTTAATACTAATGATAAATAGAAGAAATCATGAAGTGTTTAACGTAATCTTCACTTATCCAAATACGCTGAAGTGTTCATTAATCATACGTGTAAATTACTCATACACTATAATCCTTAAAACAGATGCAGAACACAGTCGCAAAACGAGTCTAATTCAGTTTTCGTGACTTTCTTTCTTCAAAATTAATTAATCAAATCCTAAATTATAATTATAAATTACAATATTATCTGTTTACATAATTTAAAATTCCGATGCTACCTATATAAACCTGAAAAATCAGGATAAAGCTGCAGCTTACATGAACTGTTTATCATATTTGTCAGATTTATGCAAATGAAGACACATTATGTTTGTTGGGGATATTTAAAGTAACACGGCCCTTTAAATTTCTAATAAAATGACGAAACAAAGGTATACAAAAATAATTGTAGTTAAACAATCATGACTGGATGTAGAAAGTAACAAATATAATACAATGTTTATATAGTAAAAATAGTTCATAGGAATTTCGGATTTGCAAAAATGTAAACACATTTTAAACATTAGTACAGCGTTTTTAACGTTAGTTTATATTTTGTATACAATCAACACGAGTTGTTTCAACTACATCAAAGCTTCTGACGGATTATATTTTTCACACATCTTTGAAGAATAGGATCTCATTTGTCACACAAGCGTATAATGCATTAGGTCAAAATGACACATGAGCATTAATACGTGGTTAACAGAACATAAAATAGTCAATGTCGTCAAACAGACAAATAAATTACACAATTCACATTACGTCGTAAATGTTCTACGGGTATAACACAATCAATTTACTTCTGCAATGTGTTACATAATCATTAACATCATTAACAAATCAGACTTCCAATACATATATTGTGAGTATGAGTTGCTATGTACATTTAAGTGTGAAGAATGTGAATGGCCAAAAACGGGGTATGCGTGAGGATCACAGAAGAATATGACATCTTTGCATATGAAAAACTGGATGCGATCACAAACTGCACAGAAAACGTGAACAATTAGACTGCGATGTGTGAAGAATAAGATCTCAATTTGCACACATGTACAGAAAGAGATCTTATTCCTCACAGATGTGAAAAATATGATTTGTGAAAATTATGGTCCTACAGAGCTTGATATACATGTATGTATTATTTTTTATTTTGAATTTATGCACTCGATCCAATAACTATTTCTTGTCTTTTACTACATATAAGTTTTATATATAAATATCATAATTATAATGTTTAAATGAGGCGTGTCGTGTGAAAACCTAGCTTAATGCACGTGTGTAAAGTGTCGTCCCGGATAAGCCTGTGAAGTCCGCAAAGGCTAATCCAGGACGGCACATTCCGCCTACATGTTTAGAAGAGACTTCCTTGAAACAGAAAATTCCATAAAAGCGGAAAGAGTCGTACCGGATTAGCCTGTGCGGACTGCACAGGCTAATCCGGACGACACTTTACGCAATTGCATTAAGCCTGGATTTTCCACGACAGGCCTCAAATATTTTAAGGGTAACGTCCCTTTAACTCACCTATTATACGCATGCAGACGTGACGAAGACGTTGACAGACAGCTTACGAATATTTATGTTAAATGTTAATACAGCATACAACGCTTCATATTCAAATAAAGTAAAACAATACTCCCATTGTGCTCGAATAGTATTAGAAACACACATGGGAAACAATTAATAATCAAACGTTTGTAAAACACGTGTTGTTTATGCTGTTTTTATAAGATGTGATGTGTTAGTTTTAATAAAGACCGCGGGATGCGTGCCAGTGTGTAAAAAAACTAATGTCTGAATAAGAAATAATGTTTGATTTATCGTTGTTTTTCGGCCAATAAACAACGATTTGGAGTTCTGATGCGTAGGAATTAAACCACGAGGGCATCAGCCCGAGTTGTTTTATAGCCAAGCAGCAGAACGACAAAGAGTTATTGATTGGCCAATAAACAACGATAATACGAAAATTATTTTGATTCTAACATGATTTGACAAATATTTTTGTAATGCTAATTGGAACCACTTTTTACTATGCTCTGCTCATAATCGGGACTTCTTTTTGCGTTGTTTATTGGGTAGTTTAACAACGATAATTTTGTTCTTTGTCTATAGAAAAAATAGTGAGTATCATGTTAGAATGTATTGTGTAAATAATATACATTATAACATGTATTTAGCACCGTCGAATGGTATTTTACCACAGTTGTTAAAACAGTGCTCCTGGTTCGAAATAAAATGGGCATGCACCGGATTATATTAGGAAAAGTCTTGTATGAAACTACAAAACCTGCGCTTTTGATAGTATCTTATGTAAAGCCCACCACACTCTTATCTGAAAGTGAACCTGGTTGTAACCTTCAACTCCCTGGCCCCTTACCTGGAAGTGGACCTGGCTGTCGGCCACCCAGCCTATGATGACGTCAGCGGGCACCATGCGGCCGTCGCGGGAGATGCCGAAGCCGACGTAACCCAGCGCGCGCACCTGAACCTCGAACCAGATGTGAGTGGAGTTCAGTCCCCATCTGAGGTACAACAGTAACAAATTGCGGTGACTTATAGGAATGAGATATACGCACGGGAGTTATAAGTTTTCTTCAAAGAGTTTTTAGACTGTTGGAAGCCAACGGTCTTTAGTAAGGCGAATTCGAGAGATTGAATCGCGTGACCTACTTTTTACCAAACAGGCTACGAAGCACTTACAATCGATGTCCTAGATGTATACGCTCTATCGGCTATTTTGGCCAGTTGCGTTTTAATCGACATGCTAATTGTTATGCATAGTATTAGTAAAACAGTTGTCATACAACACATATATATCTACCACAATATTGAAAGTAGGGAGTATAACAATAAGTTCAATTTGTCTTGTGTAAAAATGGCATTGCAGAAATCCAATTTCATTCAAATAAATGTTTCCCTGCTGTTACATTTCTGTTTTATGTGTTTCTTTATTAAATATTGGAATCGATAATTTAAGATATTTTGAGGGCATGTTTTTCACTAAAACATTTTATGACATTTTGAAACAATTTATGAACGCGGTGCGGGCTTATATAAAGATTTGTAAGTTGTTCTTAACTTACGTTGAAAACAAGTTAAAATTAGAATTTCTGTTTAAAACACAATGCTTTGGAGCATGTTGATGACAGATACAATACGGTATATTACGGCATTTTGAATTACGTTTCAACATCTGTGTCAAAATTGTCGAACAGTGCATTCTTTTGTCAGAAATATCCAATTCTACAATTTCAGAATTATATGACTTTTTTTTTTAAATATTTCCGACATACCTACATTCCCAAAAAACTTCACTTTACTGAAACATGCTGTTAGTCAAATTAAATGAATGAACGCGAATGATTTGTGTGACATAAGTTTAATCTTTCGCAGTACAGAAGCTTGATACTCCGAAACCGTACGTATGAGTCGTGTCGTAGGAAAACCTGATTTAATGCATGTGCGTAAAGTGTCGTCCCGGATCAGCCTATGCAGTCCGCACAGGCTAATCCAGGACGGCACATTCCGCCTACAGTGAATTTATGTTTAGAAGAAACCTCCTTGAAACAAAAAATACTATAAAAGCGGAAAGTGTCGTCCTGGATTTGCCTGTGCGGACTGTACAGTCTAATCCTGGAAGACACTTTACGCACATGCATTAAGCCCAGTTTTCCCACCACACGCCACATATATAATAAGAGGTTTATCTTACCTGAGCACATACGCCCCCTCGTGGTCCAGGTCGGTCACATACGGGTACCTCGTGTTAGGGGTCCTGTCGGGCATCTGGGCCCAGACCACACCCACGTACATCAAAAGCGCCGCTAACAGTCCGATCCGCAACATTTCTCAGTTATGTTTCTTTAATTGTACAGAAATCAAAGGTCCTGCCAGTGTTTTTTTTTCTGAAATCACGAACTATTTGTATTGGTTTTGTGTTTCAATCTTACTTAATTGTGCATTTCGTTTTTATCCGCTCCCGTGTGTCTTGTATATCTTGCAAAATAACTGACAAGTTAAAAATGTTATGAGTGTTTAATTACTTGAATAAATTATTAACTTAACTGTAGAAACCGTCTAAAACAATGCCTTTTAGATAATGTTCCTTTATTTTCTTAGGTTTTATATTTCTAACACGAACAACAGTTAACCTCTAACCAAAACAATTTACAACCACTATTGCCCTACCGTCAACAAAAACTACTGTTTAACATGACTGCATTGCCAAATAAACCACCAACACGAGTAGCGTCAACCGGTCCGTTTCAACATAAACCGATCACGTGACGTCAATACGTCAAACGATAACGTAAGATGTTGAGCGCAAGCTCATTAACGCTTAATTACCGTTCACACAATGCAATGATAAACAATAATTGATTACTAGACGTTCAAGAGCGTCATTTTGACGTACATTGTACATGTATGCCACATGTTCAACAGTAGAAACATAATTGAGGCGTGTCGTGGGAAAACCGGGCTTAAAGCAGGTGCGTTACGTGTCGTCCCGGATTAGCCCGTGCAGTCCGCACAGGCTTATCCAGGACGACACTTTCCGCTTTTATGGTATTTTCTGTTTCTAGGAAGTCTCTTCTAAACATAAGTCCTCTGTGAGCGGAAAGTGCCGTCCTTACAGTCCGCACAGTCTAATCCGGGACGACACTTTACGCACATGCATTAAGCCGGTTTTCCCACGAGGGGCCTCAATTAAAATGTTGGCTTAAATATAGAGGATATTTGTTGGTTTCGGTAGAATATTGATTTTAATTCACGAGTGATCATATTAATTTATGTTTTCACGAGTGGCGCAGCTACTGAAACCTACAAATTTTCTTTATATTTTATGCTTTTTACGCCGTTTGTTACATTTAATGTGCCATCTAAATGCGTTTAATTTGAAAAAAAAATCGCCGGAATTATAACGTTGTCATTTCTCAATTTTGAGCCCGACATCGTTGACTGTCCCTTTCATTTACTGTATTAAATCGGGAAGCCGTGAGAAACAGTGAAAATTACCGGACTGAAAATGTTCACTGTTTCAAACAGTGAATTACCAATTTTAGTTCACTTATATTTCCCTATAAATCACTGGAAAGCATAAAATAATTATTTATAAACGCCGATAGCGTCCATAACCCATAGCTCGGACAAACTGACCTGATATCACGAAAGCTGTTAGAATGATTTGTTTTCCTATATATTTAATTATTTATATTAGGTGTTGTTCCGCATTTTTCATGGAAAACTCTTACATCGATTTAACGTGATTTCAGTACGGAAACTGATATATGCATCGTGTTCTTTTTGTCGTATATTCACGCACAAGATTCAGTCTTGGGTTAATCAGTCCTAGCCAAACGAGTATTTATGACGACATTATGATTCCAAACTTGTCGCTCACTGTTGTGGGAAAATAGTGCCATATTGTACGCGTCGTTGTCGCTTAATGATAGTTTTATTGAACTTTTTTTTTTTTTTATTATGTGTTTTCTGTAGTTTTAAAAAGTCGATGTCTAATACGACAAGTAGGTTATTCTCATACTTTCAAAAGCAAATACATGTAATAAAAAACAGGTAGAAAGTAGTTCTATATAACCCAGAGTGAAACGATCGGCTTATCATTTACTGTTATTCTCCACTAATTCACCGCATAGCATGAAATAATTCATATTACATATAGATACAGGTAATAGAAATATATCTTTTTTGAGTACATGCGAGTTAAAAAAGTACACATATTTCTCGTCTCGTAAAAACATGTCACGAGTTTCGACTTTAACTCGCATGTACTCGAAAAGCATGAAGTGCTTTATCGTGCTATTTTTTGTGCCAACTTGTATTTGCCTCTGAAATATTCAAATAATATTGAATATTAAAAACCCAAGCAAGTATATCTGCATACCATGATTGTGGTACTGTCAGAGATCTACCAAGCTTCCATTCAAATTCTGAATAAAATTCATGCTTTTCGAGTACATGCGAGTTTATCATGTCAATCGTCTTCGAAATTTTTGTTTTCATATATGAGGCGTGTCGTGGGAAACCGGACTTGATGCATGTGCGTAAAGTGTCGTCCCGGATTAGCCTGTGCAGTCCGCACAGGCTAATCCGGGACGGCACTTTCCGCTTTTATAGTATTTTCTGTTTCAAGGAAGTCTCTTCTAAACATAAATCAACGGTAGGCGGAAAGTGCCGTCTCGGATTAGCTTGTGCGGACTGCACAGGCTAATCCGGGACGACACTACGCACATGCATTAAGCCCGCTTTTCCCACGACACGCCTCATATTTAGATCCTAACCCACTTTCTAAATTCGTCTGAATTACTATTTTACTAAAGAGTCATTAAATGATAACGTTTCTTGTAAGACAGAATTATACAAGTAATGCACATTTCTTAATACTCGTATTAAGCTATGTGGGATCATATTTTTCACAAAACATATTTTTCACATTCAGTGAAGAATATGGTCTCATTTGTCACATTTTTAAGTGCGAAGAATGTGACTGGCCAAAAACGAGGCATGTCTGAGGACCACACAAAACGTGATTCCATTGCATGTTAAACACGGAATGCGATAACAACCTTCACAGAAAATGTATAGGATAACACTGTGATGTGTGAAGAATAAGATCTCAATGTTTACTCCTGTGAAGAATGAGATCCTATTTTCCACAGATTTGAAAAACATGTTTTGTGAAAAATATGGTCCTAAACAGCAGAACTTAACCGTCGCCGCTGACCAGAACTTGTTAAATACATATATAAGATAGGTTTTGTGTCTCACGTTTTTGTCTATCAAAATAAATGCTCAGAGCATAAACCTGCCACATATGTTATACAAATTGGCTTATATTAAGTTCGTATTTACAGAATATAACCACAATGACCTTTGAAATATTACTTACGGCTCTGAAAAATGACATGCAAAGTAATACACATTCGCAGATGTGTAATAGACGCTGTTCCGTCTTGCGATCGAATTGTGGAATCGATTTTTAGTTTTTCGCAGAACAACTAAAGATACCGCAGTTCCAAAATTAAACAGTCTAAGAACTATGATCCTAACCGCTTTAGGCCAGTCGACTACGCGAAAGTAAGAATTGCCGTTTTGAGCATCGTTTCATTTGTCAAATGGTAATCATTACGATAATGAATTTGATTAGAACATGACATGTTGGGAAAATTAAAGTCAACAACTTTCAACGTAGAATCAAATATGACTGTACTCGCGGAAGAAAATAAAATAGTACGTTCTTTGACGTCCTTATTCATTAATGAATGAAAATCTTGGGTCACGAGGCGAGCCGAATAGAAAATTTTTAACCCTTGCCTATTCATCTCGTTATCGCCCACTCATGTAAAGATTATTTGTTAAGTAGTGAATTTGTTAAGTAGGGAATGTTTATTACTTATTTTGTTATTTACGTGGCCATCATTTTAACGATAAAGAACAGTTTAGCGGTTATTACGCTGTAGCGGTCGATTTTTACGGATCATTCCGGATTTAGTCAATGCATCGCGATTGAGGTCGGATACACTAATCATATTAAAAACTACAATAGGCAGAATTTTACAATCAGCCTGGAGTAGCGGAATAGCCTAGTGGTTAGCATGTCGGACTCACATTCTGAAGGACCCGGGTTCGATTCCCGGCTGTGGTTGAGAAATTTTTCATATACTTTTTTGACAGTTTTGCTACTCCAGATGCTTAATTAATTGAAAGGAATACATTTTAAGACATTTCCAAAACAGACCAACAATATTTTAATAGTAACTGCCTTTGAGAACTTAAAACACTTGCTAATACGGTTGAAAAGTTTGTAGCATAGTCTTTGCATTCATAAACTGTTTAATTATATTTTTAATATTCAGCATCTTGTTTGTTTTTAAGGTTAATATTGAGTTTTGTTCAACTCCACAGCTTTAGATCTTCGACAGCGTAATGATCTGTCTTCGACAGAGTGTCCGGTTATGAAACTCATAATGGGCGTTTTTCACTATATACATGTTTATCCAGATAATGTGTGTTAGGAATGAATATTTAATCATGTCGGAATGTCAAGTAGGAATGCCATTAAATTAATATATGTTTGTAGCTCAAAGAAAGAGCATGAAATTGAAACTTGGACAAAGAATTAGTCTCATTAGGTTTCTTGCCAGACATTTTTTTTTATTTTGAATTGAATTTTTTTTTAGAGACTTATATTGTAATCGTACAGAGTGTTAAGCTGCTGAATGTGACTTTATCTAGTTTTTACACCTGATTACGTTTTAATTAGTGGCGTACTATTTACAATGGACCTAAATTCATCAACTGCACATTTAACGCAATAAACACATTGAATTGAAACAATTCAAATTGATCGAGAGAAAAATGACATAATTACACAATGACGCTATATTTATTTCAAAATTTGAGTTACGTGTTTACGAGGCAATATTGTATTTAAACTTACCATTTGAATAATATAAATCGCTCAGCAATGTTCAAGTCATAGTTATAATACTGAACCAATGTTATAGTAATTATGTAAATGAATATTTTCCGTTAAACATTTACAACCACTGTATTTAAGGTAACGTATATCATCCCTATCCAATTACACAGACTGTCCATGATTCCCAGTGCCCAGTGTTACGCAACAGCGAACAACTGCAGTGCCTTCAGCGCTTTGATTACAAAGGGAACGGTCAAGTAATCTCTGCAAGAAACACTGATTAGTGATTCTACACCGGAAACCGACCCGAACCACATCGCGTAGTGAGGGAGTTCGATTCTTTATACCAGAAATGTTAGCTCTTCACGAGTCACGAAGTAGTGGTTCTACCCAGGAAACGGACTCGTAAGTTTTCCGAACCTTTCAAAAATAAAAAAAAGACTGAAAGCTTACTAGCTGGAGAGTTCGAAATACACGGAAAGCATTTTCACTGCATTGACACCAAGTTCTATCACGAAAACATGCTCGGACGTGAGCTAGCTCGGTAGGACAACAGTTTTCACAAATAATACTTTTTACACCTTCACAGGTTTGAAGTTGTGGATGTTATTCTTCACACATCACAGTGTTATTCTTCACATTTTCTGTGAAGTGTGTGATCGCATCCAGGTTGTGATATGCAATAAAGACATGTTCTTCTGTGATCCTCATACCCCGTTTTGGGCCAGTCACATTCTTCAAGCTTAAAAATGTAACAAATGGGATCATATTTTTTTCACAGGTGTGTGAACAATATGATTTGTGACAAATATTATCTGTATACATAGCTCTAAACTGTTGATAATATCGAAATGAAATAAATAGATTTTAAGATACTGAACTTCAGATGGGCATACAAATGTGCGTTTTCTTTAGTTTAAACGATACAAAAAACATGCGTAAAACCATCGCTGTTTGTATGGAACACAGTCAAATACTGTCATAAACTGTATATTTCATTGAAAAATGATAGTTTAATAAACTCGCCCTTTCATTGAACCCGGTATTCCCGATTAAAAAATACCGTGGCTCTCCCCAATAGACGCATCTGATTCAAGTGTGCGCATGCGCGACTCGACAAAACTAATGTCATGTGATTATCTTTAAATATAAACGGCGCTATTTTTAAACTGGCACTCGATGGGTTATAGCGTAATAGATTTTATGGCGCTACAAAGGAAAAAAAATCATCGTTTTTACGGTAAACAACATACGTGTTTAATTATTTTAGGGTTCCTATACGATTATGTAAGAAAATCATGTATTTTTGACAATTTTCTTTCGATTTTAAGATTGGACCACCTGGAGCTCAGTCCCTTTAAAATACTCCTAAACGTTGCCACATACGATACGCCCATGTCTGAACGAAAGATTGATGTATTTAAACTAAGCGGTCGGATGTTGAGCTATGTTTAGTTAGAGTTGTGCACGAAATTTATAAAAAACGTGTTCAGTGTCCGTATTAATTGATCGTATAAGAAAAAATCCGACTTAAGTAAACATTTCAGCATAATGTAAATAATTTGTTTATATTCGAAATGCAGCAAAATAAGAAAACATATGTTCAAAATATACTCGCAAAACTATTGACCATACGACGAGAATTAAGAAATAATTCTCGATTTATCGTTGTTTATCGGTCAATAAACAACGATAGGGAGTTCTGATGCGTAGGAACTAAACCACGAGGGCGTGATACTTGATATGTTTCGCCATTTAGAAAGCAATGAAAGCTAAGATTTATTGTTTGACGGGGATGTAATGTAAAAACATTTGAGGCGTGTCGTGAGAAAACCGGGCTTAATGCATGTGCGTAGTGTCTTCCTGGAGTCCGCACAGGCTACTCCAGGACGGCACTTTCCGGTTTTATGGTATTTCCCGTTTCAAGGAAGTATCTTCTTAACATAAATCCACGGTAGGCGGACTGCACAGGCTAATATGGGACGACACTTTACGCACATGCATTAAGCCCGGTTTTAGTTTGGACTAAGTAGGCGTGGTTATTTATCCAATAGCGTATTGTCAATTTCTTTTAACTGATAATGAAATAGTCTTATACTATCTTTAGGAATCATGACGTTTAGAAACAAGTTTCACCTAATAAGCATTTTGAATAGTAGTCTAGTATACCAGCTGGCAGTAATGGTTGAAACGCAAAATATTTTGGCATTTCAATCGGGTTGGATATTTATCCCATCTTCAATCCTGCATTAACGAAATAACACACGGTGGGATAAACTTATCTGTATTTCCATACTATGGAATACAAACACGCGCAGTATAATGACGTCATTTTGTAGTTTGTCGTGACGTAATTTTATGTTTTTCGTGTTAATCAATGTTTTTCTTTCGTTTATTTTCGAAATAAGGAAAGAAAATGATGGGATAAATAGAGTACCAGGTAAGTGTTGATCAAGGATAAGTCTATTTGCTTGGCACGAAAACGTGTACCACCGCCCAGGCTCGTGGTTTAGGTTTTCTAAGCCGCGCTAAATAAACGTATCTTTATTCAACGCTAACCTGGTAGATCTATCCTCTATTTCTGAAATGTATGTTTTTATTTAAAAAAGATTGCAAATGGAAACATAAATTATAGTTTTTATTTGTTAACATTGTTAACATAATAAACACGTGAGACAAAATGAAAACAACGAAATTGACGTAAAACGAACTAATGTGATGTTTTGCATCAAAACCGCTTTTGCTTTGATTTGGCTTTACTCCTTAAAGTAAAAGACCACATTAGATATTTGTATGAAATGTAACGACAGAATGTGATACTTTGCATCAAAACCGTTCTTGCTTTGGTTTGGCTTTACTCCTTAAAGTAAAAGACAAAATGAGGTAACTGTTTGAGATATGAGGACAGAATGTGATGCTTTGCATCAAAACCGTTCTTGTTTTGATTTGGTATTACTCCAGAAAGTAATTGACAAAAATGAGATATTTGTATAAAAGAAAACGACAGAATGTGATTGCTTTGCATCAAATCCGCTCTTCCTTTGATTTGGCTTTGGTCCTCAAAGTATATACATAATAGGTATTTCCTGCAGCTAGTACGACACCGCCCAGTATATTGACGCACCCCTCAAAGTAAAACGTCAGGTCGAACGTCCCGAACGTATCTACCAGTTGACCTGAAATAGAAAGTATGTAAAACAATTTTGTATTTATGCCAATCATTCTGTTAAACGCTAGCTGTTCATCATTTCATGATAAGCCCCGCCTACTGGATATTGATACATGCTCACCACTGGTCCCTGTCATTTGTTAGTTATCAGTTGAATAGTAATCATTGCCACTGGTACATTAACAAACGAGTATCTCTTACACAAACACAATATTATTGAGTCTATTGACATACACATTCGATGAAATATGATAAAAATAACCTCATAATGTTGATTGTATTACAAAAGAAGAAAAAATATATCGAACAATAAGCATAAGCACATGCGTTCAAACAGTTATAAAACAAAAAAATAAACATATAAACATCAATCGAGATCCATGTTGCATAAACATATCAAATGAACAATGTAATGACAACAGATCTATACAAATTCATGACACAATCATAATATATTTTAGGTGGGAGAAAAGTAGTAAATTGCAGTACATGTATATGTTTCAAGTGATAAATCATGTAATCGAGATGCTTTATAAATATAGGTCGCAAGTTTAACTGATTAGCGTTCATTTTCAGTTTTAGCATAAGTAAGTTCTATAAATTTAGGAATGTTTGGTCGTTTCCAAATTGAAATATTTAAATAGTCTTTCCTTTCATAGTGGTATAATGAACTTTCAAACATAAACTGAAACTCATCTAGGATTCTTATTCGGTTTATTTCATCTACCTTTTTCAATTGCACATAACGCAGTTCTACCTACTTCTCCGACTCCGAATATAAAATCAGAAAATGTAAACGTTCAAGTGGTTCACTTTTTGAAAATCCCCATGTTTCTGATCCGTAATTTGGTATTGGCATGATTAGTTTATCGAACAGTTCTATAACATGATTCGTTGTATTATGGGTAAATTTTACATGTATGACTTGCACTCATTTCTCATAAATGATACGCAGTGAAATTCAGTGGATGTTCGAAACTCGACTATTTCTCGGGACAAACTTACAGATGTCGACAGCGATTGGACGACACCGTCAGGACCTACAACCCTGGACTGGTATTCACAAAGCTTTTAAGTGAAATCTTAACTTAAGTTGTAGTGAAGTGAAAATTTCAGATCAAATTGTCTAAGTGAAATCCAATGATCTTTATTTACAAAAGGGGAAAATATGAAATATCGAAGCAATATTTACAAGTCTGAAACATTTTAGTGTCAAATGACCTATACATGAAACAGCCACAGACCTACGGAATTTTATGAATTTAAGAAATTTACTTAAGTTTTACCGAGCTTTGTGAATACGGGCCCTGGACAGAGAGTGAGGACGCATGCGCACAACATCGCAGTTTTACAAACTAAAATATGCATCGTTGAGCTGGCACAATAACATTTTTATGTAAAACATATGTAATCATTTGACGTAAAAAATTCAGCGATCCAGAACGAAATAGTTGGGTGGCGTACTAGTCCCTTTTGAATCTCCCCCCCCCCCCCCAACCCACGACGGATGCCCGTCCTGGCTGGCCAATAGAAGAATGCTGAATATCTTGTCTATATTTTGTCAAATATTCCATGACACATTAAGATCACATTTAGAGAATGTTTGAAAACCTTAATTAGATGCATTAAAATGATGATCAAAACCATGCTTTCATCAAGTTTCCAAATGATTAGAAAATGTCACAGAACTGGCCCGGCTTTTCTCGTGCTCCGAAGCAGCACAATGTACATTATGTAAATATCACGTGGCAGCGTGTGTGACATTGATATTGTCAACCCGAGGGCAGAATGTCACCCGAGGCGGGTTGACAATATCAATGTCACACATGCTGCCGTATGATATTGATTTTATTATACCGAACAAAAATGTGTAAGAAAAGGTAAACACGTGCTTAATTCTGCCCATCAATATTGAAAATGCCTTAATTTTCTTTCATCATTAGAAATACTTGCACACTATTTTTCTGACAGGTAACTTTGAAGAAAATCGCATGTTTACACATTGAATCACAACAAGGGAGGCAATATTTTTATGAGGAGGTAGTCACTTTCGCTTGGTCACGTGTCAAAAATGCTGAAATGTTTTTGACAGTCAAAATATCTCTTGCTCGAGTAATGGGAATTTATCATTGTAGACAAAAGTGAGGTATAATAATGTAAAATATGATCCTAGATCTAAATAGATAGTATAAAGGGTGTAGGGAACATTGGCTTACCTGAGATTATAGTCCCCACCAGTATGGCGACGCCCTGCGCTGACATGGAAACGGCGAATGCGCTGGCAATCAGGTGCGCACCAAGGATATCCAGTAGCATGACCGTGTCCTAGAACATACAGGAACACATAGGCATAATCCAAATGTTAAATACACTGTCTTATAACGACATATATGTAAGACATGGAAATACTTTAGTTTGTTTGTCTATTTGGATTTTTCGCCGTATTCAACAGTATTTCAATAATATAACGGCGGTCATTTAACCTACTCACACTTTTCCTGGGTAAGCTGGTTTACTAGTACTGAGTGCACATACTTACGCCAGTAACTGACAACTGCCCTACTTGAATCAGAGGTAGGGGGAGAATGGCCGTAGGAATAATTTCATGATTTCAAGTTATGTGGCCGGGCTGGGAATCGAACCCGCGATCCTCGGATTTGTAGTCCAGCGTGGAAATACGAATATGCGTCAATTCCTACGCGGTCTATATTTGCGATGGATCGCATTACGTTAATAATAAACAAATATTTTGATTCCGTTTCCAAAACAAACAAACAAAAAAACAAGAACAACGACTCAGATCATTGATTCAAAATCAAAAGAACCATTAACGTTGCTATAAAGTATGACTTTTTACTTTTAGAAAACGAATAAAAATAGCATTGAAAAGTTTCAAACAACACGTTCAATGGAATGCAAATTTAAACTTTTAAGCATTATATTAATTAAAATTATAAATTAGTGGTAGGAATGTCAAAATTAATTTAATATGCTATATTTATAATAATTTTAATAACAAATAAACAAATGTTACGTGTTTAACTTTGTTTAATAAAAGTTTACATTAAATGACATTATAAGATTCACCTCTGTTATTTTGCTTCCATTTCCTCATCGAAGCAATGCCTGTTCTACAAGCAGCTTGTTTACCATAATCTTCTCACAGTATGCGGCCTTTTAATAGTTGATTCTTGATATGTAACAGCTTTATTTTATAAAAAGGGGCTGTTTACTAGTAGATCGTGTGTATAATGCCGCTACTTATTTTAAAGGGACCTGTTCACAGATTGACGAATTGACCATTTTTCAACTTTTGTGTATACAAGGGAGCAAAATAACACTACGGACCTAAAAATATACTGTAAAAACCGTTTCGTTTATGAGTAATCATCAGATGAAATTGATAAAATTATTAAGTGATTGTAACGCTAAACGATGGATTAATTTGGAGTGTTTCTGTTGTTTTCGTTGAAACTGCTGACATCACGTGCAACACTTACATAAAGTAAATAATGCAATGTAAATTATAGATGTTGGAATGGCCGAATGGTGAAAGCGATAGCCTTTGATTGCGGAGATCCGGGTTCGAACCCCGGCGGGACCTTTTTTTTTCTAAATACTTTTCTTGTTATTATACATGAGCTTTTTAGTTCCAATTCATAAATCTGACAAGTTAAGACATTTAATGGAATACTTCAAAAATGCGAAAATCTGTGAACAAGTCCCTTTAACACAAGTTATGGAAGTGTGCCTTTAACAGAAGTTATGGAAGTGTGCCCTTTAAGTGTAAAATTTCTGATGTAAAAATACAAATTGATATTTTCACCAACAAGGCTTCCATATGTGAGTACAACAGAATATTTAGTCATCAAAATGTTTCACGATGTAGTCGAAGAGGAGGTCGCAAACTAAGATTGCTTCTAACCCAATCTGCAAAGTCAGACAGGAATGAAAGAAATACGAATACAATCTTACTAATAACAAGTTTATTTTATCATACTTAATACGACAAATCTAATATGAAGTAGCAACAGTTAAAATTTATTTTGTACAAAACGTTGAATGCATACAAAATATTGTTATTTATATAAACGCTCCATTTCCATGACTAGATCTATCAAAAGCACCACAATCATTGAGCCTTTCTTTAATCGAGGACTTCGTCTTTAATATATTCTTTCGTGGCCAAATGAACATGTGACGTTAGCTTTCTGCTTCGTCATCCCGTTTCTCCCTAGACTTGGCTCTCCTGGTTGTGATTTTGTTGTAAATGTTTCCAATCGCCATGACGACGCCCCCTAACAAAATCGAACTTCCGCCGAAAATGAAAGCACCTCGATACGACCCTGAGGTGTCGATCAACCGTCCTGCAACACAAAACACATTTAAAATTGTAATACGACGATGACGTCAAGCAATTTGTATGAAGAAGCAAGTTAAATGGCAATTTGACTAAAGTGCAAGATTGTCCTATTGGAAGATCTGATGACGGCCTGTTAAATTACTTCTTGCAAACCCGGAATTTTAAAAAAGCTATTTATATCTCAACCAATAGGATTGTTCCTTTCGAGAAGCACTGCGCCGTTTGTTTTGTGTTGTAATTTAAGACTAGATTTATTTTCCATGGAATGATGCATATAATAGTTATTTCTATCACAAATTGTTCTCATTTAGCGTATATCCCACATATTGACTCTGAAATTGTGTTTACATGGTAAAAATATGAATGGTTAATAACTACACGTTGTGAATCCAGCAAATTGTACTTTTACTTTCAAAACCATGAAAGCAAGGCTCTGATTGGCTGACTGAAAAGTTGTCAGAAGATGACCTTCTACTGGTCGTCCTCAGATCCTAATGCGAAGCGTATTTTAGATGTTGATTTTAATCCGATTGGTTAAATGTCCGTGTATCTGAAATGCATTCTTAACCTCACAATTACTACCAATAGAGCCAACTTGGCTCTGGGGTGCTCACCTGAGTTTTATTAATTAAGGTAGCACTCACATATTATCGTCAAGGTTTAAATATTATGACATCTTAAAGGCCTAGTTTAAGGAATGTCTGATCAGTCCATGGGGTATTCCACTCATTGTATTGGTCCACCATAAAATCTCTTATCATTATCTGCAATCGTTTCTCTCAGCTGACTGAGCAATGGCTTTGTGCACTGCTTCAATATATAGCCGAATTACTTCCTTTCTTAGAATTATTGTTTAATAAGATTTTTAAAATAGGCTATTTCCCAAATGAATGGTCAGAGGGATATGTTGTTCCTATACATAAGAAAGGAAATGTGAATGATGTAAACAATTACAGGGGTATAACGTTATTAAGTACACTTGGTAAATTATTCACACGAATTTTAAATTCACGTCTCTCAAATTGGTCCGAAAAATATAATGTTTACATTGAGGCAAAGTCAGGATTTAGACCCAAAATGGGCACGTTTGACAATATATTTGTATTGCATGGCCTTATATCTCACATGTTGAACACAGGTAAATATCTATACTGTGCATTTATTGATTTTTCGAAGGCTTTTGATTTTGTAATACGTGATAACCTCTGGCTAAAGCTTATAAAATTAGGTATAATAGGTAAGATACTAAATATTATGCGTTCTATGTATGTTTCAACAAAATCACGTGTTAAATATTGTAATATGTTAAGTGATAGCTTTCCATGTATGCTCGGAATCCGACAGGGCGAATGTTTAAGCCCGTTTTTGTTTGCCATGTTCTTAAACGACATTGAGGACATATACGTTCACAGTGGCCTATCGGGTATTGATGTTAACATGTTCAAAATGTTTTTAATTCTCTACGCTGATGATATTGCAATTATTGCTAATAGTAGTGAAGAACTACAAATCAGTCTTAATTTACTTGAACAATATTGTAACCAATGGAAACTCCTCGTTAATACGACGAAAACAAAGGTTATGATTTTTCGTAAAGGTGGTAGAAGCCATCAGAATCTAACATTCATATATAAAACTTATCCGATAGAAATTGTTAACAAATTCACATATTTAGGCATAGTTTTTACAACTGGTGGCTCATTCACTGAAGCACAAAACACTCATTCTGGACAAGCCCTTAAAGCCATATATAAAATGAATAAATACTTATACAAATTTACAGAAATATCCATCCGGGCCGGCTAGCTCAGTTGGTAAAGCGCTGGACTACAAATCCGAGGATCGCGGGTTCGATTCCCAGCCCGGCCACATAACTTGTGTGGGGATTGGTCATGAAATTATTCCTACGGCCATTCTCCCCTACCTCTAATTCAAGTAGGGCAGTTGTCAGTTACAGGCATAAGTATGTGCACTTAGTGCTAGTAAACCAGCTTACCCAGGAAAAGTGTGAGTAGGTTGACTGACCGCCGTTATATGACTGAAATACTGTTAAATACAAACAAACAAACAAACAGAAGTAACCATCAACCACAGACTACACTTGAAAAACTTATTGTACCTATTGAATTATGGTTGCGAAAGTTGGGGCTTTAATAAAGGCCTAGCTGTTGAACGTATTTCATTTGCAATTTTGCAAAAGTATTCTTTGTGTTAAAAAGAGTACACAAAATGACTTTGTTTATGGTGAACTGGGTAGGTTTTCTATGCAAACTATGAGGCATTATAACATTATTAAATATTGGATAAAACTATTACAGTGTAATGAAAACTAATTTTGTTTAAAAAGTTTACACAATGTTAAAAAACGATTTTGAAAATAACCCAAAAGGGTTTCCTGTTAGGAAAATATGATTGCGCCATCTCCATCTCCAACGTGTTTTACAATAAAATATGATTGCGCCATCTCCATCTGCAACGTGTTTTACACTAAAATATGATTGCGCCATCTCCATCTCCAACGTGTTTTACAGTAAAATATGACTGCGCCATCTCCATCTGCAACGTGTTTTACAGTAAAATATGATTACGCCATCTCCATCTCCAACGTGTTTTACAGTAAAATATGATTGCGCCATCTCCTTCTCCAACGTGTTTTACAGTTAAATATGATTGCGCCATCTCCATCTCCAACGTGTTTTACAGTTTTTCATAATTGTAAGCTCCATAAGCAACAAACATTGTATACATGTACTTGTTTAGTTATTTCGGTTCTATACTCTGTCCTGCCATATTGCTTTATGTAAATATATTGCCCTCATGGGTCTTTGGACCTAACGGAACTTATGAAAAAATAAACTACTATCTCTAACTCTGCAGCAGTGTATAATCTCAGCTTATAAGGGTCACTACACTGTGACCACAGTAGGGTGCCAATACACAGGGGTATAATACCCCAGATCGTGGGGGGGGGGGGTCAAATAAAGAAGGATTAAACTAGGCCTTTAACGTTTAGAGAAGTTTGATGAAGATTTTTATGAATGCATTTAAATGAAAAATGATCAGTTGTCCTCGATGTCATTTGTAATTGAATTAAAATGGTTGGAAGGAATTTTGGTAAAGTGTCGCCAAATAAACATTTCGAAAAAAGTACCGTATTTTTAAATCCAGTCAGTGGTTTCTGACAAGAAGACTGTTTAAAAGTTTCAAATGTTTTTAAGTACTTTAAGCTAAGCGAAATTAGCAGTATTAAATGTAAATAACTGAAGTAAATCATTATGAACTAGTAGGTTACCTGAAATAGTGGGTCCCACCAGTATAGACACACACTGGGCCGCCATTGTTACAGCCAGGGAGCTGGCGAACTTCTCCACTCCTAGCATGTCTAGCAGCACCACGCTGTCCTTAAAGGTCAAACGAGAGAGGTCATATAGAGGTAAAATCATAGCGGTCACGCACAGGCCAAGTGTCACATGTAACATACATTTAAAATGATTGGGGTTACATGTTCATCAAACAATGGAAGTAACATAAGGGTAAAAGGATTAGGTTGGGGCCATATGTATATATTAAAAACTGGAATAGCATTGAAGGAAAATCAAGTAACATTACGGTCAAATAATGGAGATTACATTAAGGTAAAAGGGGAGTGTATAAATAGGGTGTTTTATACCAGTTTGAATGATAGGTCACTTCCAATAATAGAACGGTTTGGTAAAAAGAATCTTCTAATACAGCTGGGGTCATATCCACAAAGCTCTTTATGACAATCTTAAGTCTTATTTGAAGTGATCTATTTAAATACGATTTTCATTGTGAGAATCAAGTAAAATAGGAAACATCTGTTAATTATGTACCTTCAGGGGTTTCGCTGTCGATCGCCACTGTCGCCAAATGCGACAAAACTGCGAAAGTGGCGACATTTTTTTTTTAAGTGGCGAATTTACTGGTGACAATATAATTTTAGACAGTGCTAAATATCATATGTGCAATTTCAATTGCAACACAACTGGGGCAGATTAAGTTACCACACAGCCTCCAAACATGGCCTTAAGGCATTGTTTGTTATCATATCATAAATTAAGGTCCTTATTAAAACCATTCAAGGCACAGACTTCCGGAATTTTAAGACATTTGCTGAAGTGTTTTCTAAGGATCTTTGTGAACACGGGCCCTGGAGTGTCATAATTATTTACAGGGACTTGTTCACAGATTTTTTGTATTTTTGAAAAATGTTATGTAATGTCATTACTGAAAAAACTACAGCATCTGGAATAATGTAAAACGAATAGTATATCAAGAAAAAAAAGTTAAATTCAACAATTTGCCTTCGCCGGGACTCGAACCCGGAACCTTTGAGATAAAAAATCTCATGCGCTTAGCACTCGGCCATTCGGTTGTGTATTTTTAACGCTATGTAGATGATACACGTGTTTTCCAAAATGCCGATGAAAAGTTACAAACGCTAATTTTATCCATTTCGATTGATACTTATCCAAAAACGAAACAATATTTCCAACATATTTCTTAGTAATTAGTGTAATTGTTTGTATATAATGTATACTTTCTTTTTTGGAATTGTATAGACAATTTTTGAAAATTATCAATTTGCCAATCTGTGACCAGGTCCATTGAAATGTGTTCATGCATAAATTAAACAACATTATATATACTAGTGTGTATTTAGTAGAAGTGTCGAATAATTTCCTCCTTCTTGGAGTCTCATTCATCTTCTTGCGTCAGCCTCTTGTTACATCTTTGCCGTTACTGTCTACTACAATCAGGACCGGCTTCAAATTGCGCGAAAGGAACTTACCTATACCTCAATGGTATACAACAAATGTAACATTAGAAAAGTTGTTTTCAACAGTTCATACTCTTGAACAATAAACTGACCATCAATTATGAGTTTCGTATGATGACGGGTGAACTATTTGGGAAAGAGACGTAAATGTGATTTTAAACAATCTTTCACTTTATTGGAAAGAAAAGAAAAGATAAAGGACATAATGGCAATGCAATAATGAATATGAAAAAACATGCAAAAATACTAACACGAACACTATATTAAAATATAAAAAAAGTAATTTTAAAAATATGTTATTCTAAAGGAAAGAAATAGCACTATACCTGTGCCATTCTAATTCCGGTAAAGGTTCCTTCTAGCACAGACAGAAAAGCGAACCCGGCGAAACTGGTCATGTGCGGAAACAGGAAGAGCAAGGAGCCCTGGAAGAAGGTCGCGATGTTGTACACGAGGGGGCGCTTGTCCTGGAAGAACCTGAGGTCAAGGACGAAGCCCGAAATGACCCGTAATACCGTGTCACATGCGGCGCTGATGGAGAGGATGGTGGCTGCTTGAAGCTCTGAAACCGAACTATGCACGTTAATTTATTTAATAGATTTTGTGTTGTAACGCGATGTTTAACCCATGTATAGAATAACGAGATTACCTCACGTGTAACCGCAAAGTTTGTTTTTATTATTACGAGATTAACTCACTTGTAAAGAAATTTATCATAACAATATTAGCGCAGTGTTTATAGAATTACGATATTACCTCCCTTGTTAGGAAATTTATCATAGATATATTAGCGTTCAGTTTTTCAAACTCCTGGCCATGGTTACTTCCCCATTGGTACTTTTCAGAAATACCACTGCCACCACGAGTTAAAAACTTACAGATATGGAAGTTTTCAGGGGAGACAATTATGAGGAGATTCCAGATTTATGTTGTACAACATTTTAATTTTATAATTATTTATAATAACAATGTCACAGACATGTTGCATTATTGGTCAAGGTATATATATTAAGAGTTAAAATGAAAAACAACAAATACATAAATAAATAAGTAAACGTAACAACGCAAGGATTTTACGTTGTCCACGTGTTTATCATGTGCTTGTCCACGATGTTATTTCGCGCCAAGTGTTTGCCTATGGTCACGTGGAACTTCATGTTGGCAGGGATTTAAACGAGCTATGCTCGGACACAGTTAAATCTCTGCTCGGAGGTTGTACGTTTTTAAGAATTACGAATTAACTCCCTTGTTAGGATATTTTGTCATTAGAACATAAGCGCCTAGATTTTAAGAATTACGAAATTAACTCCCTTGCTATGAAATTCGTCATATATATTATTAGCGCCAAGTTTTTTTTGAAGAATTACGAGATTAACTCTCTTGTTAGAATGTATGTCATAACAGATATCAACCTTGACGCAGAGAATCGACAGGTTTCGAGCATAGATCAATCAAATCCCTGCAGTCATAACAAACCACATGGTGATGATCGATTAAAATCTTTTAGTTATTATTTATGGTTTTAATTAGTTATCGTATTTCCCTTTTCATTATTGACTGCAAACAATATATAAAAAAATCGAATTATGTAGAAAATTGCGTTAAATAAGTAAAAGTTACAAACATGTTTTATCCGATCAAGAAGAATTGTACTTATGACGGCAGTGGTTACTGTTAACCGATAGGGCAAGTAACCGCTGTGAGGCGTTTGCACAGATATATAAGCGTCAGGATTTTATAGAATTACGAGATTACCTACCTTCTTTGGAAAATTTGTCATAGATATATATAATGTTAGATACCGGTAATTCCAATTTCCATAGGATCCCAATATGAAACGGCGAACTTTCCAAGCATTTTTCTAGCCTATCCTTTATTTCAGATTGTGCAAGCATGGTATCAATTTAAAAATGAATCTTTCCTCTTCTAAAAATTGCAATTAAAAAGATGTAATGTTACTTCTAAGAAAACGCATCTCGCCGGAATGGAGACACTGGTAGAAAACATGGTTTCGGCAGTCATATATTGACAAAATCCCCATACCACAGTAAACACACCCCAAAAGTTCACCTTTCAAGTAAGCCCCCAATGAAATACACCAAAATGTTCCAGACACATATGGGATATAACAAATAACCACAAAAGGCATGTCTGAGATTGCTAAATGGCTTTTATACCAGAAGGGAAAATGAACTGTTCAGTAATAGGCAATACTTTCGAATGGACCACGGAGGGATACACTATGATTTACTGGATCTTACCATAAGCGCTAAATGTTTTTACAATTACGAGATTACCTCCCTTGTCAGAAAATGTTTCATAAGCGCGCGTCGTATTTGTATGTATTATACATGTGCTTAAACAGGCATCTTTTGGTCCAAACTTCGTATGTTTACAATTATAAGCTAACTATAACTTGGACTCTCTCATGAATATAATTATATGCTTTCTGGTGCAGTAAACGCATTACCAAATAACTCATGGGCAAATAGAAGGTGCAGTAATATATTTCAACTTGACTTAGATCTAGAGATGGCACGACCCCACGAGATTTACGAGCAAAAGGACCTTCGTGGACGGTACACAAATATATGTATTTATTTGAGTGAAACTGCACTATACCTATTTTTTTTATAAACCTGTAAAAATTGTGAAATATTACCCAACAGTCTATTTACGGGTGTCCTCCTATTAAAGGGACTTGAAACGAGACTTGCCAGCGAAACGGGCTTTAAGGGAGTAATTTCTTTTTAAAAATCTGAAATTAAGATTTTAATAATGTCATATAATAACGATTAAAATAACGTACATATAGTGGGAAAAGAGTTTACGCATTCTGAGGTAAGAATCAATTTATAATATGGGTCGACTGTGTTTGGCCCTTTTCATTTTAACGTCAGCATTGTGAGAACGTTTTGTTGACATAGTCCCTTTAATTTAAGCATTGTTTTAACACGCTCTCATTTACAATAAAAAAATCTTCAATTGTTTTCGTTAGAAAAACAACACAATTCTGCGTACGCTTAACTCCTTACCTGTGCAACCTTTTGATTTCGCTAACGCCGGAAGGAACGTCCCAGACGCCGGAAGTGAGAAACAGAACATCGCGAACACGTAACACATGAACCTGGGGTTCTTCAATATCGACCACGACATCCACTTCTTCTTCTTCTTCTTGTCGTCTTTTACGTCGTTCGTGTTAGTTTCGTCTTCAGTTGTTTCTGTGTTCTTGGAATGCGTATCTTCTGCGTTTGTTGCACTGTTTGTTTTATGACTAGTGATTTCGTCTTGCGCCACTGATGTCTTGGCTTCACTACTACCGAAGTCATTGGGAATGATTTGAGGATAAAAGCTACATTTTTCTAAAATTTCAGAATTTCCGCCCATCAATGTATGTATATTTACAGAATTAACAATACCCGTATTATCAATAGGCGATGTATTACCGCTCGGTACTTCAGTCATTAATACGGTTCTTTCATTTTTGGCCTTTTCAAGCACTTTAGAATCAGTAGCTACAATCGTAACTGGATCTGGGCATTGACGTTTTTCGTCGGTCATTATCGTTGTCTGTATTAGGGCTCGTTTGGTCTCGTCCGAGTCCTCGTCCTGGCTGTAAAAGTGTTACGAGATTCTGACAAATGTAACAGATACCTGTGTAATGTATGTAGTTAAGTGCACACGAACACACTAAGATGGCATTACATGTATTATAACATGATACTCGCTGATTTTTCTATACACAAAGAACACAATTATCGTTGTTAAACTATCCAATAAACAACGCAAAAAAGTAGACCCGATTCTGAGCGCAGCATAGTAAAATGTAGTTCTCAATACAGTTGCAAAAATATGTGTCAGATCATGTTAGAATCGAATAATTTTCGCATTGTTGATGTTTATCGGCCAATAAACAACTCTGTCTTTAAGATGCTTTGCTATTTAACCATGAGAACTCCAAATCGTTGTTTATTACCCGATACATAACTCAAAATCGAAAATTATTTTTAATTACAAAGGTATAAACTACTCACTACACATAATGAGTTAATTTTAAAGCAAAGACTTGCCTTGAGGACTTTCTCGTTCTGATATGGGTCTGTATGGGTCTGAACAAGGCGGCAGCTACGAAAATGTTCATAGTGAAGGCAGTGAGAACCAAAAATGCGCCCGAGTAGCCATATTCTTCGAAAAGTAGTTCTATCAGCGGAGTGATCGCAAATCCTCCTATGCTAAAACCGGCTGACGCAATACCGAACGCAATGCTCCTACGCTTTTCGAAGTAATACCCCAGCAGAATTGGGCACGGTGTCATCGCCAATGATCTTCCAAGACCTGAGGAATATGTATGTATATTCTTTTATCACATATCCCAAGAAAATAACATTGAAACATCAGTAAAGGTCAAGTCGGTTCATGAAGCATCGTATGATCATATTTTTCACCAAACATATTTTTGTACATACATGTGAAAAATATTATCCTTTTTTACATTTTTAAGTGTGAACACTATGATTGGCCAAAAACGCGGTATGCGTGAGGACCACACAAGAATATGATTTCATTGCATATCAAAAACTGGATGGGATCACAAACCTCACAGAAAATGTGAAGGATAATACTGTGATGTGTGAAGAATAAGATCTAAATGTTCATACCTGTGAAGAATGAGATCCTATTTTGCACAAATGTGAAAGATATGATTTGTGAAAAATGTGGTCCTATAAAGCATCATCAAGACCGTTCTACACATGTTGCTAGTATACATTATGAACGACAGTGAGTAATTGTAACACATTGCAATGACTGCCTACTTCATACTAAAGGCATTTAATTCTAAAATTCTGAACAACAGTGTAAACGTATACTAGAAACACCCTGTCCATTTATGCAAGATATTCACGTCCGCCAAGAATCCGACATGAATTACGAGAGATATTTTAAAAGACAATAATACATAATAATACATAGTGTTACTAAAAATAGTAACATTTTGACGTCGATTACGGGCCGTTACGCGGCTCCGCTGAGCCGATATAATTATAATTGGCCGCGGCCGATTTTTCGATAATCGAAGAGAATCCGATCGCGCGACGTCAACGACCACGAATGGCGTATTAAACGGTTATATCCGAAAATGCAAATACTGAATATTAACGAAAGTTTGTAGTTAAATTGATTAAATATATATACGATCTAGAGCAATGCATCTTTTAGTTTGAGAAAAAGAATCACTGAACAAAATTGAACAGATCGGAAACTTTTACTGTACCTCAATTTCAATCCATTGCTTCCAACAATAAAAATCCAACAATACTGTAAGCACTTCAATTCCATTGTCTTGTATCCATAAGCCTTAATTTGTAACAATCATGATATTAATTTCATGTTAACCATTCTGACCAGAAACACGATTTACGAAATCGCAATGACTGGTCAGAACGTTTGATTTTATTCGATTCAAAGTCTCAGAATATATTATTTATCCAACTGACACATTCATCATTCAGAATTCGTCCATGAATGATTTATTAAACTAATAGTAATGTATTTTACTAAAAATAAAAGCAAACACGACATAACATTGTCACAACAAAACTGCGAGTCCAGCGAAAACTGGTTTGTTTCGTCACTGTTTTTCTGTTTATAAATTACGTCATTCGTTAGAGTTGCGTCACGTATTGCGTAATTAGTTGAATGTTAAATACAAGTACGGAAAGTTTGTTTGGTGTTTTTGTTAACATTTTGTGTAATAAAGAAAGTAACATGATTCTTTTCTTGTGACAGGATAATATGTATTATAAACGATAATATACGGGAGAGCTGGGCCGGGCGTCTATACTCGGCCCTAGCCGTATAACGGCCCTCGGGCCGTTATATCGGCAGCGGGCCGATTATAGATGCCCGGCCCAGCTCTGCCGTATATTATTGTCAAAGTGTTACTAAAAATAGTAACATTTTGACGTCGATTACGGGCCGTAATGCGGCTCCGCTGAGCCGATATAATTATAATTGGCCGCGGCCGATTTTTCGATAATCGAAGAGAATCCGATCGCGCGACGTCAACGACCACGAATGGCGTATTTAGTCAAAATTAAACGGTTATATCCGAAAATGCAAATACTGACTATTAACGAAAGTTTGTAGTTAAATTGATTAAATATATATACGATCTATAGCCTATGCATCTTTTAGTTTGAGAAAAAGAATCACTGAACAAAATTGAACAGATCGGAAACTTTTACTGTACCTCAATTTCAATCCATTGCTTCCAACAATAAAAATCCAACAATACTGTAATCACTTCAATTCCATTGTCTTGTATCCATAAGCCTTAATTTTTAACAATCATGATATTAATTTCATGTGAACCATTCTGACCAGAAACACGATTTACGAAATCGCAATGACTGGTCAGAACGTTTGATTTTATTCGATTCAAAGTCTCAAAATATATTATTTATCCAACTGACACATTCATCATTCAGAATTCGTCCATGCATGATTTATTAAACTAATAGTAATGTATTTTACTAAAAATAAAAGCAAACACGACATAACGTTGTCACAACAAAACTGCGAGTCCAGCGAAAACTGGTTTGTTTCGTCACTGTTTTTCTGTTTATAAATTACGTCATTCGTTAGAATTGCGTCACGTATTGCGTAATTAGTTGAATGTTAAATAAAAGTATGGAGAGTTTGTTTGGTGTTTTTGTTAACATTTTGTGTAATAAAGAAAGTAACATGATTCTTTTCTTGTGACAGGATAATATGTATTATAAACGATAATATACGGCAGAGCTGGGCCGGGCATCTATAATCGGCCCTAGCCGTATAACGGCCCTCGGGCCGTTATATCGGCAGCGGGCCGATTATAGATGCGCGGCCCAGCTCTGCCGTATATTATTGTCTAAGTAATACTCACTCGTAAGTATATACGTTCACAACTTATATAAATGACAGATATACGAATAGCGATAAGAATGTAATTCCTTTGTTTCTACCTGCAACAACGCCATAGCTGAAGTAGAGGAAGAGCAGACTGGGGGCATATCCGGTCATAAGGACGCCCGCCATGAGAACCACCGAGCCTATGGCGGTGATCCAACGGCAGGAGTAGCGGCCACTGAGGACGCTGACAAACGGACCTAAAATGGAAAACACCGGAAATTTACTTCCAGGAATACACTGGGATATAATTTTCAAAACCAACATCTCACTTCCGGGAATAAAATGGGTTTTGATTTTCGGAAACAGGATCTGACTTTGACTTTCTGTAAATACAACGGTATCTGATTTTCGGGGATACACTAAGATCTAAATTACGATAATACTCCGGGGTCTGCTTTTCGGGGATACTCTGAGATCTTACTTCCGGGAAAACACTGGGGTCTGACTTCCGGAATTACAGGGGATATGATTGTCGGTGATACAACAGAGTCTGACGTTCGTGGATACACTGGAATCTGGCTTCCGGGAATACACTTTCAAATGTTATTATACGTTCGTGCTTATTAATTAACGAATATAATATCAACAAGAGGGCCAAGATGGCCCTAGGTCGCTCACCTGAGTGTAAAGCATCATAATGGCTTTTAACAAAAAGAATAGTTAAGATTATACAATATAGCCATATAAGGAAGACTATCCTACCCCCCCCCCCCCGGCGGCCATTATTTTTTACGAATCCAAATGATTTCCAGGAATTTGGTAGACGGTCACCCAAGAAACATGTATGTGAAATTATTTTGATATTTAGCCAGTGGTTTCAGACAAGAAAACTTTTTAAGTTTTCAATATAGCCATATAAGGAAAACTGCCCCGCCCCCAGGCGGCCATGATTTTTAACGTATCAAAATGATTTGAATGACTTTGGTATAGGGTCACCCAAAGCATTTCTGTGAAATTATTTTGTAATCCAGCCAGTGGTTTCAGACTATAAAATTTTCAAAGTTTTCAATATAGTCATATAAGGGAAACTGCCCCGCCCCCTGGCAGCCATGTTTTAACAAATCAAAATGATTTCAAGGAATTTGGTAGATGGTCACTCAAGGACCAATTCTGTGAAATTATTTTGAAATCCAGCCAGTGGTTTCAGACTAGAAGATTTTTTTTTAAGTTTTCAATATAGTTATATAAGGACAACTGGCCGGCCCCCCCCCTCCCCCCGGCGGCCATGTTTTTTAACGAATCAAAATAATTTCAAGGAATTTGGTAGAGGGTCACCCAAGGAACATTTCTGTGAATTATTTTAAAATCCAGCCAATTTTCCAGACAAGAAGATTTTTAAAGTTTTCAATATAGCCAAATAAGGAAAACTGCCCCGCCCTCTGGCGGCCAAGTTTTTTAACAAAACAAAATGACTTGAAGGAATTTGGTAGAGGGTCATCCAAGGAGCATTTCTGTGAAAACTATTTTCAAATCCAGCCAATGGTTTCTTACAATAAGATTGTTTAAGTTTTCCAGTTTTTAAGCTTTTGGTTGCCATGACAACCAGAGTTTTCAACATATTTTAATAAATTGAACGAATTCGGTAAAGGACCATCCCTGAAACATTCCTGCCAGGTTTGGTTAAAATCCGCGAAGTGGTTTCAGAGAAGAAGTTGTTTCAAGTAAAATGGGCACGACGGACGCCGGACACAGACTGACCACAAAAGCTCAACCTTGAGCACTTTGTGCTCAGGTGAGCTAAAAATGTGATAACAAATTAGGGAGAATTCATAAGGTTATCAATGTACTGCATATATAAGCACTTCGCCGAACTCAGCATATTTTTTATGAAAACTAAATAATCAAAGTAAACGCAATATTTGATAAGCGCTAAGAGGGAGGTTCATATAGAATACACATTTTCCCTACCTGTTGCCATGCGAACGAACCCTGTGAGTGACGTCACCAACGCCGTCTCGGTGGCACTTCCGCCAAATCGGTCCTTGAACCACAAGTAAAACAGGCCATGAGAGCGTCCGAATCCGCCTTGAAAAGACAGAAGTCTTAGCTTAAAGGGAGGTGAATTATGTTTCTTTACTATATTAGTCCATAATTTTACTATTACTACTACTACTACTACCATTACTACTACTACTACTATTACTACTTCTACTGCTGCTGATGCTGCTGCTTCTGATGATGATTATGAAGTTGATAATGATGATGATGATGTTGCTGTTGTTGCTACTAACGCTACAACTGCTGCTGTTGCTGCTCATACTGGTACTACTATTACTAATACTACGTCCTACTATCGCCACCATCACCGCCGCCGCTGCCGCTACGACCACTACACGACTACTTATACTAGAAATACTGCTACTATTACAAGTGTTATGAAACTGTTACTGATACTGCTACTGTTTGATAGAAAAGTATTGGTAAAGTATACATGTGACAACATTTAACTACGTAAATTATATGATAAATGTCACACCAAAACATTTGAAACCAACTTCTATCCACAGAAAAAAGACAAAAATTCAGTTCATACCTATCACCGTTCTCATAATTAGGGCGCCTAAGACCACACACCAGCCCCATCCGCCGTTGGGAGCCTTCGTCGTCGTCGTCGTGACCTCCACGTGCTCCGACTCACCGTCGGCGTCGGTGAGTGTCTGGTCCTCGCTGTTCACCGTCAGATAGCCGGCGTCGCCGTCGTCGGAGTCCTTGCCGTCACGAACCATGTTTGTGTAGGGCTCTAGAGATTTAGGCGGTTATGTTGAAACAGGAAAAAAGGATCAGAGGTTTATAATATTGTGAGTCAGATTTTAATGTACATTCTAACATGATACTCGTTAATTTTTCTATAGACAAGAAACAAAATTATCGTTGTTAAACTACCCAATAAACAACGCCAAAAGAAGTCCCAATTCTGAGCGGAGCGTAGTAAACAATAGTTTTTATTACCATTGCAAAAATATTTGTCAAATCATGTTAGAATCGAAATAATTTTCGCATTATCGTTGTTTATCGACCAATAAACAACTCTTTGTCGTTGTGCGTGGCCGATAAACAACGATAAAATATTTCTTAAATGTACTATATTTTAAAGTACAGTTTATAAGACTTTTTTATGTACAATTTACCTGAATTCAATGTACAACTTTCGCGAATGTTAATGTACACATTGACCTGAATTTTAATGAACAATTTACCTGAATTTGTATCAACAATTTACCTGAATTTTGATGAACTATTTGCCTACTTTAAATCAACAATTTACCTGCTTTTAAATGACCTATTACCTGCTTTTAAATTTACAATGTTCCTGCTTTTAAATTAACTATTTACCTGCTTTTACATAAACAATTTCCCTAAAAATAGCAACCCAGTGAATTTATACGTCGATGACTTTCCATTAACACAAACCATAAACATATATTTATAATAAACGCCTTACCATACAATCTGATTAAATGTCCTGTTTGGGACATTTTAAACACCTAAAAAGCCATATGTTCATTATTTATAGAAGTAAATTATATTAATTACATAACAATGCATACAAGTAAACTTTTCAATCTCAAACAGTGCATGTCTGTTTGATTTCCATATCATAAAATTTTAATGACTCTCAGCTTTAGATCCAGATGTAGGGCCATACTAATTTGATTCTATGTTTAGAGTCCTCGGGCTGGTACGTTTTCGGATGCCTGAACAAAACAAAAACAACAGATTTTGACAATGTGAGAATTCGAGTTGGAAAGCGGAAAAAAAAATTGGGGAAAAAAATTAAAAGGTGTTTTTACTAATATTTGTAAAACATAGCGTGCAACTAGTCAATTAACACAGTTAAAATACTTTGTTACAGTAGGTTGCCAATATGAAGATGATATATTACAGTTTTGCAAGTAAACATTTGCTTGCTCTTCAGCACTGCCATGAATAAGTTGAGAAAGCAAAATGTTCTTTTATCGACGTGACGTTTGTGTTTTCCTGCCTGGTTGGTAGGTTTCCACGCTAAACATATGTGTATGGCCAGAAGTTTTGATAAAACGTTCTCCAACTATTACACTGATTTGAGGCTTTAAACGTGTGAATTTCGTGTTATGCTTTTAAAACCAGACTGGTAACGGGACATAATATTCGCAAAATTGTGATATATTTTAGTATTGTTCTATTCATGTCAAAGACATTTTTGCATTCTTGCTCATGTTATTAATAATATTTTATAAACATTTTTTTCGATTGATCGTTGTTTATTGACCAATAAACAACGATTTGGCGTTCTGATGCGTAGGAATTAAACTACGAGGGCGTTAAACCACAAAGAGTTGTTTATTGGCCGATTAACAACGATAATGCGAACATAATTTCGTTTCTATCATGATTCGACAAATATGTTTGCAATTAAAATGAGAACTACATTTATCTATGCACGTTCAGAATCTGGACTACTTGTTTATTGGGTATTTTAACAACGATAATTTTGTTCTTTGTCTATAGAAAAATTAGAGAGTATCATGTTAAAATAAGGTATATAATATGTAATTAACACTTATTATATAAACTAACGCAAACGAGTTATTCGCATTTTACGTGCACTTAAGTTTTCCGTACTTCGATAACCGTATTATGACATATTAGACGAGTGAGAAAGTGTATGCATAAATACAGTGAACACAATTTGGTACATTCAACTTGATACAATATTCTATATCACGATTATCTTTAAGGAGAGATATAATTAGCAATACACTTAATGGTTAGATTATCTACGTGTATTAAACTTGATATTCGCTTGCTAAGGTCACATACTGTCCTAGATTTCAGATAACAGTGTAAAGGTTACAGTATACTAAATATTTCAGGTGTGCAATGCTATACTCTCTAAATAAATCAACACCATTTATTTGAAGACACAATTTTCTGTATAGTCACTTGCCATGACTTTATTTTTGAATATTTCTTTGTACGTGTGGTAGGAAAAACATTGTTGTGTACTAAAAATTCACTGTTTCGCTTGAAGGTTGGAGACTACATGACGAGACTTTGACAGTTGGCAGTATACCTTCAACTGGAGAGTAGCCGGTAAAAAGATGGCCGTAAAACAGTGAACTTTGATTCGCGTCGAGTTCTTTCTTACATATCACATGACCTATCTTTTTTATTGGCTAAATCAATTCGGCTCGGAATGCTCTTTAAGAAAAGGTATGGTTATGAGGGTCTCTACGCGCAAAATGTTGAGTTTATTTTTTGTTGAATTTATTGCTTTTACATTGAATTTGTTAAGGAAATCTTTTAGTATATTGTGACCTAAAGCAACACAGCTATTTCATCAATCTCCTAGCAGAGTTGTCGTTCGTTGCTCTCACCACACAACTCTGCAACGGGCTCAATGACAAGAATCATGTAAAAACGGAAACAAGAAATGTCTTTAAAAAAGACAATCGGCGTTGAAATTAATATTGAGATGTCATTTATTTGCCATAAATATAATACAAGAGGACCACGATGACTGGTTACGTGAAATATCGGACCCCAGATCTTTCGGTCCCTATTAAGGAGACTCGGACACTAGATTTTTCGGATACCATAAGAAAACATATCGGCCCCAAAATTGATTTAAGATAAACTCAATCATTATTAGTATCTGTACCGTGAATAAACAGATCATTTACCTCCACAAGTTTTCACCAGCGATACATGAATAACCTAAATACTAGTAATTTACCTAAACATAATTGATACATGAATTTGTCAGGCAAATGTAACAAATTAACATTGTCAGAAACTAATAGCAGGAATGAATGAAAATTATTATATATATCAGACAAGTGTACACAGTTATGTTAAACAATATACCATATGTTTAAATAATATTGCACGTAGTGTATTCATGCTACGCAAATGAAGTTAAACTAACATGAATGACATTTCGTCATATTACGAGACGTCTTTCACCACATTTTACTGAAAGATGTTTAACATTTTTATAGATTGAATAATATATACTGGAGAAGTGGATAGAAGGATAGAAAGGAGGTAATTATAAATAATTCTTAATAAAATGCGACCACAATTCAAATATAAATTAACATGCATAGTTAGTTTATAAATATAAATGCCCCATTTATTGTCATTCTCGGGTTTAGGATTCTCCGGACGCTAATTGATGAGTGTGTATTTTCTGATAAGCCAAAAAAATTATTAGCACATTTGGTGGAGCTTATATTTCCTATTATTATATACCTGTTTATATTCTCCAATCATATGTCTTCATTCGTGCCACGTGACCGTCCAATATTTTACCAATATTTTCCGTATTGGACGGTCCGAGTATAAACATACGATAATGTCCGAGTACTCCACAAATGAACGAATGTGCAACTTTTAGTTTTACCTCGATCAACGATGCAGACTACTTTCCGAGCCAACTCCAGAGGTGAATGGAATGTAGCCGGTATACAAGAGATTGCTATTTCATATACTGCAACATACTCCTACATTCCTCGCAGTGATCTCCCTCTTTGGAGATTAATCACTGCCGGAACAAATATCACGTGACCTTAGTGGCTTTAAAAATAGATACCTCTTTATGTTATCTACAAGCGAAGAATAGTATTATGTTTGTAAGTTTTAACGGTTGTTATGTTCAGATATATATCAAACATGAACATTAACTGGAAAAAATAAGCAGAATATTTTCTCCAAACTATTCTCGCTTTCTCTTGTGTGAATGCACAACGGAATAGTTCAATATATTTTCAGGTTCGCAGAAACAAACCCACAATTTTATTGTTACAGACAGTTACATTTTAATTGATTACATACGAAAGCATGTATTAAATAAAAATTACAGATTATTAAATATTCTTAAATCTTCATCAAACTTTGGATTAGCAACTTGTGGCGACAGAGGTCAAAGCAGCGCAGCAGGGGAGACCACTGTGAGGAATTTTCACACACTCCTTGCAGCAGTTACTTCCCCTGGTCGGTTTGCAGTAGCACTACCATTACCGTGTTAACTGGCATGTATATAATTCCGTTCGCATAAGATAAATAGTGGCCACCGAAAATGTTTCGCAAATGGGAATGGAAACTCCACCTACAGATGGCTACGACCTTCCGCTTCTAGGAACAGACAGCCCAGTGTTGTACACAATTCACATCCCGGCAATCGTCTGCATTGCGACGAGTTTTACATGCGCATTAACTTCGATGGCGTTGTCGTTTAGGCGCAATCGTACCGGAAGTTCTTTACCGGATGGACCAATAGCGAGCGGATCGTCATCTACATGGCGTTATGCGACGCGCCTTTCAATCTCGTGCATTTCACGGACCACGTTCAAATCTAGGCAACTCATAACCACGTGTATCCGGAAGGGATGTGCGCCTTTTATGGCTTCACTTTGGCGATATTTGTACCAGCTCATTACATTCTAGTTAACATTGTAGCCATCAACGTGTTCCCCATGATGTACTTTGACTGGAACGTCGATTTTGGATCGCACGACTGGAGGCTTATCCGCTGGGCGTACGGGGTGCCGTTGCTAGGAGCAACAATATCGGCTAGTATCGGATACCTTCGGCCAAATGGAACCTTATAAGTTCAATAGCTTTAAAAGGCATTCGTTACCTTCGCATTTCTGTACATATTGTTTATATATTAGTATAGCATATCGATAGGGAAAGATCGCAGACAAAACAGGTACCGCAAATTCAACTGTTTGTTTACACGATACTTAATAGTAAGATCAAAATCAACGTTATATACTTTTTGAAATGGAAGAAATTACATCCTATTTATTTGCATTTGAAATTTGGTTTCAGCTGCTGTTTCTTCGACGCAATCAAAGGCCGCTTGGCCCAGCTGTTCTTCACGACCATACCAGCCATCGCCATACTGGCTGCAAACATCGCGCAGTACGGGCTCACGTGGTGGAAGGTCCGGGCTCGAACCTCGCAGCTAAGTCTCGGCGCCGCGATGCAATCCCAGACGGCCACGCTGCGGGCGGCGCGCTCCATGGCCTTGTTCGTGGTGGCCTTCGTTGTTCAGTGACTTCCGGGTGCGGTGTTTGGGTTGGTCGGCGCGATCGTCGACAAACCGCTCCTGTGCTCGCACTATCTGACCACGACGCTGTGCAATCTGGGTGGTACGGATATTGCTCTTTAAACACGTTTCTCGAATACAGGTACTAGTCTACTTATCGAATGCAGTTAATTAAAGTGTGTGGCATGAGCCATTGTTCATAAAGTTGGAGTAATTTCTAGAGTTAAGTAACTACATGTATTTTAGTGCAGAGAAAATCACCGGAATGTTTAACAATGGCGTTCAGAGTAGTGTAAAAGTATTTTTAGAATAATTAATTAAATGAATGGTTCGACAAACAAGAATCTAGAGATTCAGCTATTTTATTGAGGCTTCTACTCACAATCTGCACAATTAGTTAACATTTCTTTCTTCCCATAATTTCAGGCGTGTTGAACCTAAGTATTTGTCATCATACGGCGTCGAAGCGCGGAGAACACCGGAAGTGACAGCGGCGGCCAAGGCAAGCGAAATGTTTCGTCGGGATCACACAGCCGACAGTTCCAATCCAAACCGGAAGGTGTAGACAACCGCCGGGAGGAGTTCTGTGTAGGGACTACCAGTCTGAACGAAATACAACTGACGGAATAGGATATGCGCAGTTACCCACGTGTCGTATTTATTATTGAGTATAAACATTCGACATAGTGACCAGAGGACCAGAAATGCGTATTTTCTTTGAGCCACTGTTTATCTAGTGGATGAATGACGGGTGCACACCGATGCTTGTGTGCCCACAGTTGTCTCAATGTAAAAATGAGGCGTGTCGTGTTTAAGCCGGGCTTAAAACATATGCTCAAAGTGTAATCCCGGATTAGCCTGTGCAAATCCGCAAAGGCTGATCCAGGACGGCACTTTCCGTTTTAATGGTGTTTTCTGTTTCGATGTAGTCTGTTCTAAACATAAATCCACTGTAGGCGAAAAGTGGCGTCCCGGATTAGCCTGTGAGGACTGCACAGGTTAATCCGGGACGACACTTTACGCACATGCATTAAGCCCGGGTTTCCCACGACACACCTCAAATTGTCTTTGAGAGTAGTACAACAGTAAAATAAATTTTGACTCAATTTCATGCAACATATCTTAAACTGAGGTCATGACATAGATTTATTACGAAAGACTCTTAATACTCCTTAACCCGCTATATAAGTAATAACTTATAAACCAATGTACTGTTGAATAAATTTCTAATATAAAAGCTAAAATGGGTAGGTGGTTTCAAATGTCTGTATTTAAAAAAAAATATATTTAATAATAATAACTGATTACAAAATAATAATTGCTTATTACCATATTGAGAGTATCATTAAGTTATAAATTATAATAAGGCACAAGGAGAGACATACCATTAAAATAATAATAATAATATTATTATTATTGAATTGTATGTATGCTTACTACTTAACCAAAAGTGGCTACGAAAACCACGAAAACCAGTGAACAAGCGCCTTTAAATGGAATCGTTCAAACTGTTTCGTATTTCTTGAAACATTATATATCAGACAATAATGAAGAGTATACGAAAAAGAAAAAGTGGCGCCTCCGCCGGGTCTCGAACCAACCTCCTGCATATCAAAAGTTTGTTACGCCAACCACTCGGCCCGAAAGGCTTTTGTACGTTATGGCGTATTTTCAATCCAAGTGATACACGTGCTTTCAAAACTATCAACGAAAAGAACAGAAGTACATGTGTTCCTCATAGTCAATCGTAGAAACGCTTTTTTATTGTATGCATTCCGGTAGTTTATAGGGAAATATCAGTGAAATAAAATTGTAATTCACTGTTTTAAACAATGAAAATTACCACTTTGATAATGGAACTACGTTTTCACCGGGAAATCGTAAAATGACAATATAACACATTTTTAAGCAAAAAATAAAAATAAAATGTGTTGGTTTCGGTAGAATATCGACTTTCTTTATTCACTCGTGAAAATATATATTTCTATAATTACTCGTTAATTAAAATCGATATTCTACCGAAACCAACAAATACCCTCTATATAATTTTGTATATTCCATCTGATGACTATTCGCAAACGACACATTACACGCAACAAAACCATACACTGTCAGAAATGGTATTTTGCTTCTTGTATACAGAGTATAATGTTGTTTTTGTCTTTTCAGAAACCGTTACACAATTACGCAGATAATCGGCATTTAGCCGATTTGTCAATATGTCCCTTTTATTATGAACATAGACGTTTCTGCCAAATATCGAATTTTTCATATATGTTGTTACTTTTCTCCTACTTTGCTCCTTGTATAACGTGCTGGCCATTTTGATCTTGCTCAAGACTGTAACCTGAAAATTGTCCCAATGAAATGTAACTCAGTAAGATAAAACATGAAACAGGATTTGTCGACCTTTGCATTTCATACACAGTTTCAGCAGTTTGTTTTCAGGGACTAAAATTAGTCTATTATGAACAGTATTGAGTATACTTACATTTTGGGTTTCCGCGCTGCTACTTTCAGTTTCCCTTTACTATCCTCATCTACTCGACATTATACGTTTATACATTTAAACCATGTATCACTTACGTAAACAACACATACTGCCTTTTAATAATTGCTTACACTTAATGTTACTTTATTTACAATAGTTCCTCATACGGGTAAATATAGCTCACTGTATTGCATTAATTCCACATACACAAATACACAACTATAACGTACTTAAGAACATTGATAAGTCTGTCTAGCTGCCAGCACAGGGGCGTATCCTGAGACGAAAAAGCACCGAGGCAAATATTTTGCTAGGTGGGTCCGGGGGCATGCTCCCCGGATTTTTTTTTAGGGTGCGATGTGGCGTATATTGAAATTTAGGGTGTTTTTTCGTAAAAAAGACATGCTTCAAATTTTACGAATTTCTTGTAGATCTAATTAACTGACGAAATCTAGTGTGGCCACTGAACACATTAATTTGGGACTTGACATTTAATTCTACCGAAATGCACTGGATGGTAAAGTATGCTGTTTATAGATTAGATCTAGTAATTTACTGTAATTTACTAGACATGCATATTCACGTCAATACAAGTAGACACGTCAATACAAGTAGATTTATCTACTAGACATTTACTTTCTCATAGAGTCGGTTTATCAAATTTATTTTCGAAAAGTGCTTAATTTTATTTTGGTCATTTCTCGAACTTTCACTGAAGCAAGTGACTCGGTTTACCTCGGCGTGGCTACGGGCCTGAAGCGTTATCGATTAGTGGATAGAAACGGGGTCCATACAGCAGTTCGCTACTTGTAAACCAGTTTTGTTATCAGAATAAACCAGAATATAGCTGACAATTCTACATTCGCCGGACACGAGAGGTAAACGTTTAATCAATCGTGATAAATCGACTATCTCCGGAATGCTCCGTAAGATAAATTTATATATAGAATTGCTAGTGTACCCAGAGTGACGTTTAATATTAAGCTGCGCTCGGGTATTTCCATAAAATGTTGTACACATCAGACGCTACCATGCGTTATAGGTTCGGGTATTCTTGTAAATCACCGTAACGCCGAGCCCTTTACAAACAATATTATTTCTGAAATGTTCGGGTATTTTCGTAAATTGAAGTACACGTAGAAAAGGCTGATCGGAAATATTCGTGAATATTCGTACGCTGAAAGTACTTTGGAAAGAATCTGTCGATGCGGCACGTGAGAATCTAATTAAACAAAAAGCGGAACGAAGTGGTTTTAGGTATTGGCTACTGTACCATTCTTAATGTGTATGTATTATTTGTAAATAAAAGTAAATAAGAACGGTAAAGCTTCAAACCGAAAGTTAAACAGCCGAGATCAGAATGCTCTTTTAAACGGGCTTGAACACAGATTTGTGAGTACGTTCCTTAAAGGGACTATGTCAACGAAAATTGGCTTCCGACTGCACTATAAATTATATTATTTGATGGAAATGCGCTTTACTAAGACATGTGTATTGAATAAATAACAAATAATACGACACACAATAAGACATTTGATACAAACAAATTAGCAAAAAAGTCTGAAAACAATCATATCCCTTGCGGGAATCGAACTCACGACTTAGGACCCATACGAAGAAATGACAGTAGACAGCGCTTTAACCAACTGTGCTATCAAGCTTGGTAAGGAGTCGTGTGAAAACTATGGTTATACAAAATGCTCACAATTCTGACGTCAAAATGTAAACAGGAAAAGGGCCAAACAAACAAAACCCTTAGTATAAATTGATTTTTATCTCAGAATGCGGACACTCTTTTCCCATTATATATACCCTGTTTTAACCGTTATTATATGCCAGTATTAATATCTAAATTTCAGATTTGTGTAAGAGATTGTCCCATTGAGGCCCTTTTCGATGACATTGTCCCTTTAAATAGGCAAAGCTACATGTAAATCGCAGCACACACGGTGTTGTCTATTTTTGTCAGGCATTTTATATACTAGTAGATATTGGGTACGTCGGGGGGGGGGGGGGGGCATACGGGAGACTTTAGATTGAAAGCGATTCCCGAACAGGCGGGAATTTGACACGACGAATGATTCCGGGTCCCAGGTAATAGACTGGTCGGATTTTAGATCCCGTAATATTGGCCCCCGGGCCATTTGATACACCAATTAAGCATCTCCTATTTAGGGGATTTAGACAAAAATGCTTGGCTCTGGAGTGTGGAATTAGACCCCACAAAGAAAATTAGTCAAATACCCTTGGGTCAGCCCGCCGCAAGCCCTGCAGGTAAATATTGATAGGTGCATTAGATGCCTTTTCTTCCAGTATGACAAATAAGCATGATATTACTGTATCCGGACAAAGCCCCATGCTCAAAAGCCCCTTTGTCTAAAAATGCACACATGGACATAAGCCCCTTGGTATATTTGGCAGAGTGGACATAAGCCCTTTGGTAGATTTAACAGGGTGGACAAAAGCCCCTTGGTTGATATGATAGAGTGGACAAAAGCCCCTTGGAAGATATGACAGAGTGGACAAAAGCCCATTGGTTGATATGACAGAGTGGACAAAAGCCCATTGGTAGATATGACAGAGTGGACAAAAGCCCCTTGGAAGATATGACAGAGTGGACAAAAGCCCATTGGTTGATATGATAGAGTGGACAAAAGCCCCTTGATGATTTTGCCTCGTATACCTTGAAATATAAAGTTTTTATTTATTAATCTTAGGGCCATCTGCAAATATAGGGGAGACCAGGGCATAACGATACACGGGGCAAAGTGATACTTTTTATTTTGAATATGTATTACGTCATAATGCGCGTCATTGTCATGATGAGCGTTTTGCAGGTTTACAGGCGTCATTTAGTGTGCATATGCTGAATGCATCTGCAATTAAAATTGCAGTAAAACGCAGTTTGGAAGCTTTTTGGAGCACGTAAATATTTTTTAAAGATTTTAGAAAGAATCGTTTTTGGTCATCTCAAAGCCTTTGAGTAAACCTATAAACACTATGGATAATTGTGTTTAGGGTTGTTCTAAATCGTAAACGTTTGCTTTGGTCTTCCTTAGGTTTTATCGTGAAACATGTGTTTTTTTAAAGAAGGTCACCTTGGAACAAAATGATAGGCAGTGTAACATTTTGCCCCGCTTGGGCTGTTTGAAATTATTTGTTACTTAAGAAAACCACTGATGAGTTCTAAATCAAAGTTTTTCATAAACGAGAATTGTTGATTTATAAAGACTAATGAGACCGTTATGTCCATCTTACAGTTTGGTTCGAAATCAAGTTCCGAAAGACAAAACTGACATCTATGGCGTCCTACAATGTGGCAATTGCTAGCAAGCTTACGTCTTGAGTTTGTGTGTACTTTATTTGAATTCCATGCATACGTTTTTGTCTAGATTGATATTTGAATTCCATGCATACGTTTTTGTCTAGATTGATATTTGAATTCCATGCATACGTTTTTGTCTAGATTGATATTTGAATTCCATGCATACGTTTTTGTCTAGATTGATATTTGAATTCCATGCATACGTTTTTGTCTAGATTGATATTTGAATTCCATGTATACGTTTTTGTCTAGATTGATATTTGAATTCCATGCATACGTTTTTGTCTAGATTGATTAAGATGTTTATATCAGAAGAAAAACAATATATTCAAATTTAAACGGTTACAACGTTGGGTAATTTAACCCCGATGGAATAACTTTATACGTCATTAGTTGAATACTGTGTAAGTCTTGAACAAGCACACAATTTTCTTTCATATATGAAAGACATTGTTATGCAACAGTTTAAACATAAGCTTTAGTCGCAATGGTTTGTAAGATTTAATCGCAATTGTGTGTTTCTGTTAATCTATGTTAAGCAGTTGCAAATTGTCAGAATAATGTTATTTACACTCATTCGTTTTTGACAGTATTTAAGGCATATCACGGCGGTCAGTTAACCTACTTACACTTTTCCTGGGCAAGCTTAGCCGATCTAAGCGGTTTACCAGTACTAAGTGCATATACTTAAGGCGCTTACAGGCGTAAATTAGGCACACCCAAAAATAAAAGAAACGCAGCGAATTACGCACATTTTTTCAGGTGTCTGCGTACATTTGTGACCGGAAAACAGAAGCAGACATATTTTGTCTGCTTAGGCGTAAAAAATATTTTTGTTTCAGGTTACATGCCTCGAAAATTACGGTAGGTAGGTATGGATTTATTTATTTATTTTTTTTTGGTAAATGGTCAGCTTGAACATTCCAAAACTGAATCAATATTAAAAACATGTCAAAAATATAATTAAACTTTGTTTTAAAGTGGATGCTACAGACCAAAACATGTCAAAAATATAATTAAACTTTGTTTTAAAGTGGATGCTACAGACCAAAACACTTGTTTATCCCAAAACATAACATAATTGCCAAAAAAACACACTAAATAAAACAAAAAATATGTGACACATTCAATAAAATCTTCTAGGGTAGTGGCATTTTGTTTATGGTAGGTCATGTAACCTGACAAAAAAAATACGCCTTAACTCAGTGTGCAGTTGATATGTAAAGAAGTTAGCAATAATGGATAAAAATTGTGAAATATAAAGAATTAAACTACACTTGTCTTCCTGTAGTGCTGGATGTAAATTTAACCCCACTAAAACTACATAGAGTGTACATACACCCCCCCCCCCACCAAATATGGAGAGAGAGAGTACATTTACTCCCAAATTTTCAGAAGTAAGCGTACATTTACCTCCAGTACAAATATTTTTTTCTGGAGCACTCTTGTTATGCTTTTCATGGAATATCTGGAAACAGGAAACTGTTTGTTTAAAGCAGCAGTTCAGATATATGTTAATAAACATTTTAAACAATGGTTTCTAATGGACATCTTACCAATCAAAATAAAAAACCGCATTCAAATCGGCGCATCAGTTTTGGTAACTTATTATCATATATTTTCTGTATGCGATAACTGGTGATGCCACTGCAGTAAACCAGCATGTACAGTATTGTATATTTCGTTCGTACCAAGCGTTTTCGAACATATAAAGTATAGAATGCCTTTCGTAAAAACGAGTTTCAGACGAAGAAACCCATTTAACTTTTATAAGAACTATTGCCAAATTGCTATGTTTCAAAAAGCATTCACTGGACAGCGGCTGTAATGTTTTTATAGAACATCTAAGATAGTTGTATCAGTTGCGATGTCACCGCTGTTGTTTGAACATGACACATCGATCTTAAATGACAACAATTACGCACAAAGACAACTTAAGATAGGTGTGTCAAGTTATCAAGCAAAAGAGCGGCAATAATAAAGTTGATGCAATAATCATAGAACATAGAGAAATGCCTTCATACTTTGCGCTGTTAAACTATTACATTTACCTGTCCCCTGTTTGTAGTTAATCCATAAACATCATAATTTATCACCAGTTCGCAGCATGCAAATATTTCAATGCGCGCGCATCGATTCCCACCATATCGTACTAGTCTTAGCAAACTGAATGATTGAGGGTCGATAACTAATAAACCGCATACTGTCGGGTCGATAACTAATAAACCACATTTATAACTGTTAAACCACATTTTATTCTCATCAGACCTTGCCGCATGTCCAGTAATATGTACAATATTTACATCTGTAACAACAGTAAGTCGATAACTCAAGACACTGCTGTATATTAACTGCATTAATATCGCAATCACACCGGAAGTAGTTACTGCTTTAATATCTCAATCACACCGGAAGCAATTACTGCTTTAAAATCTCAATCACACCTGAAGAAGTTATTGCTTTAATATCTCAATCACACTGGAAGTAGTTACTGATTTAATATCTTAATCACAACGGAAGTTGTTACTGATTTAATATCTCAAGCACACCGGAAGTATTTAATGATTTCATATCTCCATCATACCGGCAGTAGTTACTGTTTTAACTTCTCAAAAGCACCGATTGCTTTAATGTGTCAATTGTACCGAACGTGTTTACTTCTTAAATAGCTCAATCACACCGGAAGCAGCTACTGGCAGGTCGCAATGCCCAGATTGAGGTCCATTTTGAACGTGGCAGCTCCGTCGACGCCGAGCTTGCACGTGACGGCGTTCTCCTTGCTCCCCAGGATGAACCAGAAGTCGAACTGCTCGTTCGGGGCTCCCACCAGGGGCGCCGTCACCGTGTCGTCTGTCCACGTGATCCCTTGGACCCTCTGAGGGGAAACCGGAACCCACTTGTCCAGCTCACCGAGAATGGTTGTCTCGAACCTGAGAAAACACGATCAATTACCACTAAATGGACTTGTTCACAGATTTTAGGTCATAACATTATCTCAGTTTGTCGTCGTGTTACAGAGCGCAAACTGTTTCTTTTCTATTTTTAGTAACGGTACCGTTGCCCCCCCCCCATCCCCCTCCATATGCAACCTCTAGATAACTGTTTTCAAATATACCGCAGTGCTCCAGCCAGGATTTGAAAAGGGCAGGGTGCTAAATCCTGAAAAGGGCACTTCTGCGCGTGTTCTTATTTTTGCAAGGGGATATACCAATATATATGCTTTAAAAAATGCACAAACATAGGTTATATATAATTTTCATTTATATTTTTTTCATACTTAATATTTATTTTGAACAATTCAACTAAATAAAGTAATTGTACTATTATATTATTATATAACTTAAAAAATCCATTCTCTATATAAAGCATAATACCGGTAAATGGTTTTAAAGAATAGTCATTATTCTTCTAATATAATATACCATCATATGTTCAAGCAAAATAATTTAAGTTTTTGTATAAGAAACTTCAAATGTATTTATAAAAAAAAAATAACTGTAATTATAACCCCCAAATATTATCAATAGAATTTAAATTCAACAATTTTAACTATAGCTAGCATAAATATAATCAAATGCATTGGGTTGCATTTGGTATGTACAAACATACGTCCGAAATGAAACGTCTGAAAACATGTACATTAAAAAAAAATAATCAAAAAGTTCTATACGTTGGTATTTCAATATAAAACTTAAATTTGTGACTGGAAACTTATTAAATACTTTAAAACAAAATGGAAAACGTTCATTTTATTACAAAATACAGAGTTTGACTATTCATATTGGTATTGTGGAAGAGGTAACTACAATTAATCAAATTAATATATAACAATTTATCAAATAAAGAGAAACATTTTTATTCTGTATTAGAAATTTGATACGTATTCCAACGCTAATTTCCCGATTTTTTTTTACCGATTAATTGATTTTAAAACGATTTAGTCGGAACCCGAACGAACTAGCCTAACCGCCGTTACCTAAAAAAAACCATACCTGTATATTGACATAACGGCACATTGTCCGTTTTTAACGTGATCTTGTTACAGGACACGGTTGTAGTAAATATTATACATGTACCAAAGCGTTTACCAGCAGTTCTACACACACGCTTTCCACGAGTATTTCATGACGTCGCTGGCGTTAGGAAATAGTACGCGCTTTACACGCGCGTTTTCCACGAGTATTTCATGACGTTGCTAGCGTTAAGAAAAAGTTAGCGCGTTTCCCCCCCCCCCCCCCCCCCCAAAAAAAAAAAACACAATTTGGACACGGAGATGTGTAATTGTTATTAATATACATGTAACTGGGCACCAAAACTTTTTTTATGAAATTATTTAAATTTGATGGTCCGCCTTGGTAATCAACCAATTTCATAACGGCTCTTTAAATATATCAAATTAATAAATGCTTTCTTTTCCAGTAAAAATCCTATTTAATTTCATTCTTTACACACTAAATTCAACTGTTAAAACATTCATTGTTACAATTCACACTTTGGCATTTACTCCCTGACCCGTTCTGAGTACTTCTAAAATCCTTATTACGCGATTTTAATAACCAGTAAGGTGCACACGACTTTGTTTGAGTATCAAAGCGCAAATCACGCCCTTGATTTAAAGCCGACATCCGTTCGACGAGTTACTGATCAAAAATGTAAAATGTGCCGTCAGCAAACATTGACATTTTTAAGTGTCTGTGTGCCGTAAATGGGAAAGTACAGAATTATGATGCAATTTGTTGTGTTTCATAGTAGTATGCTTGTGGTTTTCTATTTATGGGTAATTTTTAGATCGTATTAAAATATATCATAATGCGGTTAGTGCTTAACTTATTTTTATTAACGTACGGGCGATATGTGGGTTTGATGTGCTTAATTGGTAAATGACGTCTCGACTGCTCACGATCGATTTTAGTAATATTTTCTCATCACACGTGTACCGTGTTTCTGACACGCAACTCCATGATATCAATGTGTTTTGCTAGAATTTCACGCCAAATTCTGCAAGGTCAAGGACACTTCATGGAAAACGTGCGTGTATTGTCAAGATGCAGAAACTGCATATACATGACTAATTTTGAGAACTGATACGTCCAGTGACGATATGGTAAATCAATAGCCATTTTAACGTCTGAGCGTCATGATCAGATTGGCGAAATTAGCGAGCACTTATGGTCTACTTGATCGAAGGCGAGATAAATGACGTAATATACATGTATGCACGGCTTTTGTCGGTCTGTATTTACTCGGGTGATTAACTGGACGCAGCGTGCATCCGCTTTGGTTCATTACGTAGTACATGTATATAGACACGGCGGCTCAATAAACTAGTATATGCGGCAAATGCCAAGATCAAAGAGGGCAGGGCGGCAGGGCGGAGGGCAAAGAGGAGCGGGCGCTGCGCCCTGCTATTTCGGCCTAGCTGGAGCACTGTAAAGCTTAATTTTAATACCTCGATTCCTTCTGGAGTCATTTAACGTAAAACGCCGTCACGCAAAACCATATGTAGTTGACTAATCTACATTATTATATATTTTTTCAATCCACAAAAAAAGGAGAAACAGTGTAAGTGCTGTTTCAAATATGTGTTATTACTCGTATACAGTAATTATATTTTCTTATTTATGATTAAATTAAAGCAGTTGCTAGTGTTATTAATAAAGACTCATATCATGTTGCATATAAATAACGGTTAAACAGTCCAGTAAAAACACAATCCTTATCAATAACATTTACAAATCATAGTGCTATAATTGTTGTTTAAACTGTACGTAACGATACACCTATATTACTTCTTTGTCAAAAAGGACAAAAGAATATAAGAAATGTGGAAGTTGTAGAATATTAGAACATTAGAAGATGAATATATACGTATTCGTTCTTTAATTAGTATGTGTTTAACATACATTGTATTAATCATTATAATTAAAAAAATAATCTTATGACAAAAATGTGTGTTATTTTTAAAGAAAAATATACTACCTGGTAGACCAACCCTAGTAATTTTTTTTACAAACGGCATAATATATGTAAATATCAAACTAATTATTTATTGCAACCAAAACAGCATAACAGAAAAAAGTTTTGATAAATTCTACAAATTCCTGTTTTCAAATTCTAGTTTTAGATAAATGTTTTTCCAGCTCCAAATTGTGAGACTGTCCCTTTAACCATCAACCATTTTGTACCATCAACAAAATGTCGACTATGCCCGACATAGTTCATGTCTGCCAATGTTTCCGACATTGTCACCAGATTGTTCTAGTGTTTGAAAAATACCATCAAACGTATCAACTGCCAACACTAAATATTTAAAGTATGTATGTATGGTCTTTACAACTGATATAGTGGCATAAATACAGTCAACAAACTAAAGTTAATTAACATCTATTTCTATTTAAAATGGGATAAAAGTTAAGAATAAACCTTGCTTTTAAATGCACTTTTTTAAAAGAAAAATGTACTCCCTGGTAGACCAACCCTAGTAATTTTTTGGACAAAATGCATAATATATGTAAATATCAAACTGATTATTTATTGCGACCAAAACAGCATAACAGAAAAAGTTTTGATAAATTCTACAAGTTCCTGTTTTCAAATTCTAGTTTTAGATAAATGTTTTTCCAGCTCCAAATTGTGAGACTGTCCCTTTAACCATCAACCATTTTGTGCCATCAACAAAATGTCGACTGTGCCCGACATAGTTCATGTCTGCCAATGTTTCCGACATTGTCACCAGATTGTTCTAGTGTTTGAAAAATACCATCAAACGTATCAACTGCCAACACTAAATATTTAAAGTATATATGTATGATCTTTACAACTGATATAGTGGCATTAATACAGTCAACAAACTAAAGTTAATTAACATATATTTCTATTTAAAATGGGATACATTTTAAGAATAAACCTTGCTTTTAAATGCACTATAAGCTAGTTTTTAATCACCAAATCTGTATAAGCGGAAACTCAAATACATGTATATACGTTGACGTGACAGTTGGTTCAGGTTACACAACACCAATACACTATGCAAAAGTCGACTCTAGTACTTATTGATTTCTTTCAGATTGAAGTGTTTTCTTCGTAATGTTTATGGTTTTCTGTCTAATTTCAAGTTTAAGAGTCACTTTCATCTGCTTCTTTTGAAAATAATTGACATGGAAGATCGTACATACACACTTTATGGTACATACACTAATCAGCTCAAGAGTATTCACCCTATTAAAACGTTATATACGTGGACATCAAACCATGGCTCATATGGAAGATCCTACATACACACTTTATGGTACGTACACTAATCAGCTCAAGAGTATTCACACTATTAAAACGTTATATACGTGAACATCAAACCATGGCTCATATGGAAGATCGTACATACACACTTTATGGTACGTACACTAATCAGCTCAAGAGTATTCACCGTATTAAAACGTTATATACGTGGACATCAAACCATGGCTCATATGGAAGATCGTACATACACACTTTATGGTACGTACACTAATCAGCTCAAGAGTATTCACCCTATTAAAACGTTATATACGTGAACATCAAACCATGGCTCATATGGAAGATCCTATATACACACTTTATGGTACGTACACTAATCAGCTCAAGAGTATTCACACTATTAAAACGTTATATACGTGGACCTCAAACCATGGCTCATATGGAAGATCGTACATACACACTTTATGGTACGTACACTAATCAGCTCAAGAGTATTCACCCTATTAAAACGTTATATACGTGGACATCAAACCATGGCTCATATGGAAGATCCTACATACACACTTTATGGTACATACACTAATCAGCTCAAGAGTATTCACCCTATTAAAACGTTATATACGTGGACATCAAACCATGGCTCATATGCAAGATCGTACATACACACTTTATGGTACGTACACTAATCAGCTCAAGAGTATTCACCGTATTAAAACGTTATATACGTGGACATCAAACCACGGCTCATATGGAAGATCCTACATACACACTCTATGGTACGTACACTAATCAGCTCAATAGTATTCACCCTATTAAAACGTTATATACGTGGACATCAAACCATGGCTCATATGGAAGATCGTACATACACACTTTATGGTACATACACTAATCAGCTCAAGAGTATTCACCCTATTAAAACGTTATATACGTGGACATAAAACCATGGCTCATATGGAAGATCGTACATACACACTTTATGGTACGTACACTAATCAGCTCAAGAGTATTCACACTATTAAAACGTTATATACGTGAACATCAAACCATGGCTCATATGGAAGATCGTACATACACACTTTATGGTACATACACTAATCAGCTCAAGAGTATTCACCCTATTAAAACGTTATATACGTGGACATCAAACCATGGCTCATTTGGAAGATCGTACATAAACACTTTATGGTACATACACTAATCAGCTCAAGAGTATTCACCCTATTAAAACGTTATATACGTGGACATCAAACCATGGCTCATATGGAAGATCGTATATACACACTTTATGGTACATACACTAATCAGCTCAAGAGTGTTCACACTATTAAAACGTTATATACGTGGACATCAAACCATGGCTCATATGGAAGATCTTACATAAACACTTTATGGTACATACACTAATCAGCTCAAGAGTATTCACCCTATTAAAACGTTATATACGTGGACATCAAACCATGGCTCATATGGAAGATCGTACATACACACTTTATGGTACTTAGACTAATCAGCTCAAGAGTGTTCACCCTATTAAAACGTTATATACGTGGACCTCAAACCATGGCTCATATGGAAGATCGTTCATACACACTTTATGGTACATACACTAATCAGCTCAAGATTAAACCATGGACATCAAACCATGGCCCATACCCACAATGATCTTAGTGAAAACTTAGGTCTGTGCTGGTTTATTTGAAGTTTATTTTTGTTTTAAATTTCACCCAAGGCGTAAAAAGACCCTAAAAAAATGGCCCGACCCTAAAACATTTTATTGAGTTTGTCAGATTTTTTTTTTCCACTAATTAAATGCTTTTTTTTAAATAAGTGTTTTATTTTGATAACATACACTTACAAAAAATGTTTAAGGATATTACTGAAATGTTTTGAATATTTATTCAGTTTAAGAAACTTCAAGTTGACCATTTACCAAAAAAAATAAAATAAAGTACAATAAATCCCTATCTACCTATCCTAATTTTGTTGGGCATGCAACCTGAAAAAAAACTCATTTGTTACGCCTTAATATGACTTAAAGTAAACATTTCCGTAGGAGCTTACATGGGCATGTCGACGATGAGACGACAATGAAACTAACAACAACAAAGTTCACATAAAAGCGTATAATTATATTCTGTATTTTCATGTTTTCCTGGGACAGTTCAATTGATATTGATTGACATATATATGTTGCCAAACAAATAACTTAGTTTTGCATTTTACATAGAAAGAAATAACATTGTTTGTAATATGTTTCTGTATTTCTTTGGAATACCGTCAGAGTGCCACTTCATTGGCTTCCTATTGCACTATTAATTATATTATTTGATAGAAATGCGGTTTACTCAGACATGCGCATTAAATAAATAAAAATAATACACAATAAGATATTTGATAAAAACAAATTAGCAAAAAAGCCTGAAAAAATTAAAACCCCAAGCGGGTATCGAACTCACGAGTTAGGAGCCATACGAAGAAATTACAGTAGATAGCGCTTTAATGAACTGCGCTTTCATGCTTGGTAAGATGTCTTTGTAAACTATGTTTATAAACAATGCTCACAACTTTGACGTCAAAATGTAAACAGAAAAAGGGCCAAACAAACACAACCTATATTATAAATTGATGTTTATCTCAGAATGCGTACACTCTTTTCCCATCTCATATACCCTGTTTTAACCGTTATTATATGCCAGCATTAATATGTACATTTCAGATTTTTTGGAAGAAATTGCCCCCTTGAGACCCTTTTTGATGACATTTAAGGTAGTTACATATCTTTAACACTTGGCAAGCGGTGCTGGTTATGAAATGTTTCTCCACCAGTTTTATCCAGCATTAGAGCGGTACCTACCAGCCGGGAATTCCTTCGGAGACGTGATAGAGAGCGAAGTTGGCGGGCGTGTACATGTCATTGAACGATATGCCGTACATGGCGTTGAACATCGTCCAGCCGAACGGGGAGTCGTACGGAACGGCGTACAGGTTGTCGTTACCGATCTATAAGTGGACATTTTTCAATAAACTGGCAGTTTTAGCGTCAAAACACTCGGGGAGCGATGACTTCCACCAAGACGGGTGGACCTACTGAACAATTTAATTTGCCATCGATAAGTTAGTTCCCCTTCCATTTTTTTCCAATAATAACGCATATTTTATGAATGTTAGATCCAGATAGTAATCTGGATCATTACAAAAACATTGGCACATTAACAACCTTGCCAGAAAGTGCCCTGCAAATCCGTTGATAACGCTTTGCGTAAATTTGCTAATGCTGATTATTAGTAACAAACAAACCAGTGGTTACAAAAACATTTCGTCCATGGAAAGCCAAAAGGGCCTATCAGCCCCCTCTTGCACATAATATGATCAACCAAACACACACTACACCTACATCCGGGTACACGCCGGTGTCCTTGGGGTACATGGTGTACGTGGTGCCGTTGGAGAGGTTCGCCACTAGGATGTTGGAGAACGTCAGGCCGCCGATGACGGTGTGAGCGAGCCAGGCCTCCCCATCTGGTCCCTGGAAGCCCCGGAAGGCGGCCTGTGTAAACATTCAAAGGGGAAATATATGTTCAAATATGTTTACATACCAAGAAATTAAGTATGCAATGCGACTATTGTAGCCTTCAAGTAACTGAAAGGTAAATTATTTATGGGAAATTCAAAAGCGTAATGTATTTTATCTATAACGAAAAACTTAACATTGGTGTTTTGTACCTTAAGAATTTGACCGTCGAGAGCTCTGGCCGGGAACTGTGGCTTAAGTATCATACCGTCAGCCCTGCAGCACCTGGGACGAGAATAGTCCAGTAACCGAGAGTGTACGAGAATACACGAGAATAGTCCAGTAACCGAGAGTGTACGAGAATACACGAGAATAGTCCAGTAACCGAGAGTGTACGAGAATACACGAGAATAAAGGTTAGTGACCGACAATGCACGAGTACACACGAGAATTAATGTTAATGACCGAGAATGTACGAGAATACACGATAATTAATTTTAGTGACCGAGAATGTAAGAGAATACACGAGAATAAATGTTAGTGACCGAACATTTACGAAAATACATGAGAATTAATGTAAGTGACCGAGAATGTACGAGAATACACGAGAATTAATGTAAGTGACCGAACATTTACGAAAATACATGAGAATTAATGTAAGTGACCGAGAATGTAAGAGAATACACGAGAATAAATGTTAGTGACCGAACATTTACGAAAATACACGAGAATTAATGTAAGTGACCGACAATGCACGAGAATACACGAGAATAAATGTTAGTGGCCGAGAATGTACAAGAATACATGAGAATAAATGTTAGTGACCGACAATGCACGAGAACACACGAGAATTAATGCTAGTGACCGAGAATGTACGAGAATACACGATAATTAATTTTAGTGACCGAGAATGTAAGAGAATACACGAGAATAAATGTTAGTGACCGAACATTTACGAAAATACATGAGAATTAATGTAAGTGACCGAGAATGTACGAGAATACACGAGAATTAATGTTAGTGACCGAGAATGTACGAGAATATACGAGAAAATAAATGTTAGTGACCGACAATGTACAAGAATACATGAGTATACATGTCAATGGCCGAGAATGTTCCAGAATAAATGTTAGTGACCGACAATGTACGAGAACACAAAAGCATAAAGGTCAATGGCCGAGAATGTACGAGAATACATGAGACTAAAGGTTAGTGGCCGAGAATGCACAATAATACATGAGAAAAAATGTTAGTGAAGGTTAGTAACCGAGAATGTACGAAAATATACGAGAATAAAGGTAAGTGACAGAGAATGCAAGATATTAAGGTAGTCACACACTAATGGTCATGATCACAAATGTGTTTTTTTTTCTTCATCATATTCTACAATCAATAAGACACTGTATTTGAAAATTGAAAGACTTTTTTTACCGTGTAATAAAAAAGTTATTAGCATTTTTGTAATGCCACCCCCTTGGACAAAAAATTGCTCAAGCAGACATGATGTCATATTAGAAAAAGCCAAAAAACATGTTCATGTTCTTTATTTTCAGCATATTTTAAACTTCATAACAGTTACATGGACATCTATAAGCAGAATAATAACAACTGTGTGATGTTTATATAAACAGTATAAAAAAGCACACATTAAAATATGTACAGTACCCCTATCGAAAATAAGGACAAATTCAACTAACTTGAAAATGAGTGTCCATACTTTAAATTCAGTTGTGATCACATAGGTAAAGAGTATAGGTGAATTGAGCCAACTAAAATTACGTACATACTTATGCAAATGAAATACCAAAAAAGTATGAACTTTCACCGTCGTATAACAGAAATATTTGCAGCTTAAGTATACAGGGGTCGGTTTTGAAAACCTAGTACAGTAATGTGTCAAATGCTGTTTTAGTACATATCACAACTGAACATGTCACAAAACTTCATAATTATTAACGATGTGTCTACAAGGATACTTCGAGAAACCAGTCCAGTGACCAAGAATGTACAAGAATACTCGAGAAAAAATGGTTGTGGCCCAGAATGCACAAAAATACACGAGAATAAAGATAGGATGCCGATAATGTACGAGAATACACAATAATAAAGGTGCCCGAGAATGCACGAGAAAACGAGTCAAGTGGCCAAGAATGTACGATAATACAAAATAAGGACTTCTTTGTGTTTTCTACAACGCTGTATAATTAAAGAATACTTACTTCATGATAACGGGGACGGTGCTACCCCCTACCATGTCACTTGGACCCACGGGACCGGTACTGAGGGTGGAGACAGCCGCCTGCAGCTTGAAGTTCGGCTCGGTGCTACCTACATCCGTATATTCCAGTTACTAGTATAAGCATTATTATGGAAAATAATATGGAAAAATGTACATATGCAGCTGCTGCTACTACTACTATTGCTGCTACTACTACTACTGCTGCTGCTACTACTGCTACTGTTACTACTACTACTACTGCTGCTGCTGCTGCTGCTACTACTACTACTGCTGCTGCTGCTGCTGCTGCTGCTGCTGCTTCTACTACTACTACTACTACAACTACTACTACTACTACTTCTGCTGTTACTGCTAACACTTCATCTGCTGTTATTTTTTTGCTGCTACTATTACTGCTACCACTACTACTACTACTACTACTACTACTTCTACTACTACTACTACTACTATTACTGCTACAACAACAACAACAACAACAGCAACAACAACTACTACTACTACCACTACAACTACTACCACTAATTCTGTTGTTACTACTGATACTACATCTACTGTTATTACTGCTACTGTTACTACTACTACAACTACAACAGCAACAATAACACCGCCACCAACAACAACAACAACTACTACTACTACTAGTACTACTGCTACTACCACTACATGAACTGCCCCCATCCTACACCCCGCCAGTCACGCCCCCAACATGTTGCTCACTACATACTGTACGGATTTCCGGGCTGGGTCTCCGTCGACCAGAACGTGTCCTTGTACGGCGCGACCCCTATGGCGGCGGCAAAGATGCTCGAGATGCCGATCTTCCATTGGGTGTTTCCAGGGTGATAGTCATTGGACACCCGGGCCTGGAGACCGATCAAATGTATAGGCATAAGTTACACTTACTTTTACATAGACCCTTTGTTAGCGCTACAAGTAGCAAAGAAATGCCATTGGCTACTAAAATGTCTCATAGGTTAATAAAATGTGTGACATTATTTTAAAGAAAAGAACGTATATGAAGAAAAAAATCTAAATAACAGGTATATGTGCAAAATCAATTTTGTTGGCTATCAATACATACTTTTTAGTGCCAATTTAGCGATCTATTTTTGTACCGCTTTAGTGCAATAGATTTAAACTAGAAAACTATATAACGAATTATTTGACACATATAATATGAGTCCCACATGGAACCCTGGGTGGCTCTTTTACCTGCGTGACCGCGGGGTACATGACCGCCTGCAAGGCGTGCCTGGGGTTGGACATGCAGTACTGGATGAAGATGCCGGCGTCCTCCGCCGCCCACGCCATCTGGGTGAGCCACGTGGTCCCCAGGGTCAGGTTGTGGAGCAGCGCCTGAACGCCGCTAAACTCCACGTTCAACCAGTCCTAGAAGTAATGGTAGTTGTAGATGCATGATCGAGTATGAATGGTTTGTTGGACCATATTTTTCACATGTGTTAAAAATAGGATCTAATTTTAAACAGGTGTGAAAAAAGGATCTCATTCTTCACACATCGCAATCTCATTCTTCACATTTTCTGTGAAATTTGTGATCGAGTCCAGTTTTTGATATGCACTCAAATCATATTCTTCACACATACAAAGAAAGTGTTCATATTTTCACAAATGTGAATTTGTTTCATCATAATCATATATTTGGTACGGCACGGTACCGGACGGGAAAGTTGGGTATTGTAAGGAATAGCATGGCCTGGAATGGTCTGGCATGGCAGAGCAGGGCAGGGCAGGACAGGGCAGGGCAGGGTTTGTAATGCTATGGTACGATACGGTACGATACGGTACGATACGGCACGATACAGTACGATACGATACGGGTGGTACGGTACGGTACGCTACTGTACTGTCCAAACGTACGTACCAACATGTGCGGAGGTTCTTATAAGGTCATTAGATTACCGTCCGTGTATACGTATATTCTAGTTCGGGCGGACATATGCTTGGTTACTTTGGTTTTAATAATCCAAAATATGACGTTTGTTTGTACGTACATTCGGATGCGTGCATCGGTTAATATTCCAATAAAAATGTGCAAGTTCGTATTGACGTACGCGAGTATGCATTTCTATATCCTAATTAGACCGTACACACGTATTGACTAACGATTAAGCGCATGCATACATTAAGAGCTCCTAAATAGGGCTTAGTTTCTGATAGTGATGACAAAACTGATGACGTTAACTATAATGATAATAATTTACTGACGAGAATAATTATGAAGAAGAAGAAGATGATGATGCTAATAATAATAATAATAATAATAATTATTATTATTATTATTATGATTACTGTATAATTGTGCTGCAGAGAATTATTTCATCGATTGTCGCTATACAATTTCACAATAAATTATGTGAAAAATGTGATCCGTAAGCATATCCTCTTTTTGGCCAATCACATTCTTTACACTTATAACTGTACCAAATGAGATCCTATTGCTCACAGGCGTGTGAAAAATATGATTTTTTGGAAAAATATGATCCTACAATGGTTAAAGTGTTGGTGGTAGTGATGGTGTAGGTTGTAGATGATGATGTCTACCATGATGATGATGATGATGATGATGATGATGATGATGACGAAGATGATGGTGATGATGACGATGATGATAGTAATGATAACGAAGGCGATGATGACAATGAAATGATGATGGTAAGTGGAAGCTAGTGGTGTCCGTGGTGGTGATGGTGTGGTGGTGGTGGTTGTGATGATGGTGGTTGCTGTGGTGTTGATCGTAGTTGTGATGGGGATGATGTTAGTTGTGGTGCTCGCCGTGGTGGTGTTGTTCGTGGTAGTGATGCTTTTGGTGGTGGTAGTGGTGGTGTGGTGGTGATGGCTGTTGTGATAGTAGTGGTGGTGGAAATGGTGACAGTGGCGGTGGTTCTTGTGTATGTGTTATTTTGTTTCTGCTTAATAATAGTCATTCACCTGTCATGGAAGTCATGAACAGACATGATCACTGTTGACGAGATTAATACTAAATATATAATGCCACTGTAGCACCAGACGTACATGCAACACTCATTGCCAGTTAAAATGTCCAATTCTTGAAACCTCGACTGACACGTACCTGTTCGTACTGTATCAGTCCCCACTTCTTGGCCTCCGCAAACAGGTCGTCCCAGAAGCGTTTCTCCACCGGCAGTGCCTTCACCGTCTCCACCACGAAGTCGTACTTGCCGCCGTTCTGCTTGGCGTACGTCGTGTCTGCTGCCCTGAAGCCGGGGAGTATATTTTATCAGATTAGGAGTAAAAATATGTTTGTTTCAGGTTAATTAGAATACGTAAGTAGGACTTTTTTTTTTCTATTCTTTTTATTTGGTAAATAGTGAACTTGAAGATTCTAATACTGAATACCGGTATATATTCAAAACACATCAGTAATATACTAAAACTTTGTTTATATGTGGATGCTATCAAAACAAAACACTTATTTATCCCAAAAAAAACACATTTAATTATTGAAAAAATGTAAATAAAACAAAAACTATCTGACAAACTCAATAAAATGTTATATAGGGTCGGGGCACTTTTTAGGGTAGGTCGGATAACCTGAAACAAACATATTTTTTACGCCTTAGGTCGATTTAATTTCACGACCAGTATGCAAAGATGCATGTTGGTTCTTGTAATATACATGTACATATGCGGATTTAGATGGGGGCGAGAGCGGCGTACGTCCTCTCTATATACTAAGTAAAATTAGTTTAGCAATAACTGGGATGTTAGCAAATGTAAAATGCATCTTAAAGTGAAAACACAGCTTTGTTTGTTGGTCGTATTATATTATTACATTGTGACATTTATACCTAGAATGATGTTGATATTCACTCGTTACCTGTCTTAAAAGGGAAGGACTGGTACTATAAGAAGAAATGAAATGCTAATTGTTTAATGATGACTCAATGAAACATATCAAGTTTTATTGTTGTTGCAAAACTTATTTTACTTAGTATAGTTTCGAATGTATACAAATGTTCATCCCTTATTTAACTTATTACATAAACCTTGCATGGTCTCTTACTTGTGTTTTGAGGGTTATTTCATTGGTATGCACTCCGCAGGCGTATAAAATGTATTATTATTTAGACTAAACTGTAAGATTAGTTGATGAGGGTTATGTAAACACTGATTGTCGAAGCGTTTTGTTTTCAAATTATATATTTGTTTTCTTAATTATATTACAAAATTTGCATACAAAGGATCCTTACCAATATCTGTTATGAGCCGCGGCGGGCAAGTTCATCATGCGGGACACATTCCTGTAACAAATACAGTACCAAGGTACAACATAGAACGCCATTTCGTTAAGTAAGAAAAGCGAGGCCCCCGTCAGACGAAATCTTAGTGTAAAACATAAAATATGATAAAACTTTAGACAATAATGTAATTTGTACTTTTTGATAGTTTTTAATGCATACGAGTACTTATTTCTGGGGTTCGTTTACGTCATTCGAATTATTTAGTGAGTATATCTCCGGGAATAAATGCGTATGAATACATAATGTTTTATTGAAATGTATAGTTTCTTACACGAATCCGTCCGGAAAGACGTCAGGCCTTGATACCCATGTCTTCACGCCGTCTCCTATTCCTTTGTAGTACCACCAAGAATCGTACTGGAAGTATCTGCATAGAAAATAGTCCGTCTTTAGTACTGTAAGTATCCGTCCAGAAATAAAATAGTGCGGCTAAGTAAAAGGACGTACATGTTTCTAGAGACATAATAGTCCTGTTAGAGTACTGCCAATATATGGAGAGAAGATAAGAGAAGATATGTCCGTATAAAACACTGTATCTACCGGGTATCTGCAGAGAAAATCGTTCGATTATAGTACAACAATCTAGTGAAGCCAAATTATAGATCGGTTCACACTAGAAGTATCTCGAAAAAAATAGTTCGGCTATGGCACTAAATGTACCAAAATAGTCCCGTTGTTGTACGGGAAATATTTAGATAGAAAATAGTCCAGCTATAATACTAAATGTTGCACATGAGAAATATGATCGTTTGAAAATAGTCAATACATAAGGTTGTCAAATAATCTGAAAAAAGTATCCCGGTCACACAGTCGTGCGAAAGATTATCTACAGAAAATGGACTAGAGAGTATTGATTTGATGGAATCTAAATTTCAGGTATTGGATCACACTCGATCACACATTGGATCACACGCGTCTACGCACTGTGTTATGTGTACTTACTTGTAAGGGATGCCCGTATTGTTCATATCGGCCTTGACATCCAGGACAGTCTGTTCGTAGTTCTTGTTTGGTTCCGTGTTGTAATAATAGTAGGCCCCTGAAACAACAGACTGAAATTCACATACATATGCTAAGGAATCTGTTCAACAAGAAAAATCGTAAGTGTTGGCAAATGGTCCCTGACTGGGTTGATTTCAAAATTAAAAAAATACTATGAAATCATAAAATGAGGGTTGATTACATTCGGTCATTTCACGGTTGTTACACACTGATGACATTCAGAACTGCTAGAAAAATTGGTAATTGAAATGCTAATAGGCCTTTAAAATATCTTCTGTTTTGGGGACTGAATTATCCTGGCTCTTTCACAGGAACTTCAAATATAAAAAAGAGAGTCAAAATTTGCATACTGCCGGAATATAAATACATGTATAATTGAGACAAACGTCGGTGTTTTTTGGGGTTCGTACCGTTGTCCGTCCAGTAACCAAGGTGGGTGATCGTCATGTCGTTCTTCTGCATTTCCGGTTTCTTGCCGTAGTAACCCCGCATCGCGGCACCCCAACCCTCGAACGCCTGTAAACCGGCAAAATAAGAAAAAGTATCATGGTATTTTTAAACTCATGTTATGCTAATAATATAATGACTTGTCGATATGTTAATACAATGATTTGAAACTGATAGATTTGCATTTATAAATATTTTTATCTGTCTATATTTAACGATTAAATAATTGTTATTTAACTAACGTGTCCATGTATTATTAAATACGAATGTAGCGCGTTTTTAAATAGTTACAGATGGTGCGATGCGCCACGTTGTGGTAGCTATAAATATGGTTTAACGGTGCCTCTCGCCGTTTAAATGATCCCCCCAAAAATGTTGATATATTTGGTTGGTAAATGGCAGATGATATTGCATGTAGCACAGCGTTTGAGAAAGCACTGATAGCGTAGAAAGGCTGCCGGCGAGAAAATGTCGGCGAGAAAATGAAAGAAACAAAAACAAGGGAAATAGAGTGCAAATATTATCTAACAGAAAGGACACGTTTGTTTGAATTAAAGTGAATTTCTGCATTGCCATTTTTACACAAGACAAATCGAGCTACTCAATGTTATACTCCCTACTTTCAAAACCTGGTATATATAAAGGTCTGTAAGCAAACTACGGAATGCAAACGCAATAATATGCACAACAGTCAACGTGTCGACTAATCCTGAACGGGCTGAAATAGCCGATGGAGCGTATACATTTTGGGGTACCGATTGTAAGTGCTTCGTAGCCTGCAAAGTAAAAAGTAGGTCACGCGATTCAATCTCTCGAAATCGCCCTACTGAAGACCGTTGGCGTCAGCCAACAGTTTAAAAGCTCTGAAAGTCAAGTTGGATTATAAAATGATGCACATGGCTTGTTGCATTAATATGTGTCATATGGATTTACAAGATGAAACACCAAGGCGTATAGATACAAAATCGTCAGTGATACCGGTATTTGCAAGGACTGCAACCAAACTGACAGAGCTATGTACCTTGTTTATTCCAGCTCCGTAGTACATGATAAAGTCTTGGTTATAGCCCATCGGTACCTCAGAAACACCTGAAATGTGTATCATTAGCATCTTTAAAACTGAAAATGGTCTCAAAGTCTTTTGGACTACACGCACAGCAGAAACATCAAAGTTGAATGAACGTTAGAGAGTCAACGCTGACATAATGTTTAAAAACTGGGGTAATTACATAATTAATTAACAAATGGATAAAATCATATTAAAGATGCGGACGTCGATATCTTACAGACCTATCCTAAATGACCTTTACAAAAATGATTTAAAAAATGGACTTAAAACATTCATTTTGTCGGACTCCGAGCATAGACGGGAAGATATCATTTATCATTCTGCAATATTACATTCGTGATTTCTTTGAAACATACATCTATGTATACAAACAGAGTGTTTCATAATATATGTTCTTATAAAGAATATTTCTAGCATCACACGTTTTATAGATATAATCATAAATCTTGTACCGTTTTAAGGTTAAAAGACATCCATTTTAAAGGAAATACAAAAGTATTGGAAACGTTAACGGAATTATCCGGAAATAGAACAACTCGGACTAACACCCTCGCGGTTTGATTCCTACGCATCAGAACTCCAGATCGTTGTTTATTGGCCGATAAACAACGATAAAATGAAAATTATTTCTTAATTATATAGTGTACCTCCCATAATTCCACCGTAGTAATTCCCTTCGTCATGCAGGAACGAGGCTGCCATGAAATTATTAAAGGGAGACAACACGAGCGTGTTACCGTCCTTGTCAAATATTGCCAGCGGCCCACCATCTATACCGTCGTTGAGCCGATTCGTGGTGTTAGTCCATCTTCAACGAATTATAAGACAACAGTATAAATACGGATACAGCTAATTCATAGTATTATAGGTCGAAGGATAAACTATTATCCAAGATTGCAGCCAGTCGGCCATTTTAAATTTTATAGAAAAAAATGATAATGCCACTCACTATTCCTCATCGCGTGGATGAACTGTATAACGTTTTATGAAAATCTGCCAAACAATGTAGAAGCAGTTCGCTTGACAAAAAAAACCACATCATAGTTGGGGGCGGAAGGATGGTAGACTTAAATTATGAATTACAAAACAAGAAACGTGGAAAGGTCTTATGCGTTGTGTCATATATGAATCATTACTTAACGGTACACAGTTCTTACAGATCAATTTTCTTCTTCGTGTCACCGAACATCATGCCACCGTATGACAGGAAGCCCAGAATTTCCGACTGACCTCCGACCTTGAACCCCGGGAACCCTCCGCACAGGTCCTCGTACGTGCTGGTGTTGGTCCCATTAGCGCCGTCTCTGAACACCTGCAATAATGTTGCCATGGATAGGGTCCACACCTTAAGGTCAAAGTACCATCCTCATTTAGGGTTCAATCGACTTTTGTTCAGTGATTTCAAGTACTTAATCAATTTGAAATTCGATGTGATGCGACGTTAAGAGTAAAATAAACATCAAAGATTTACCAGTAATTATCAGTACCCTTAATTATCAAATAATATACGACATAATCTAAACAAAACGTATGTTTATACCTGACTGAAAACTATGATTGGCAGATCGAAGTACGTCCTAATGACGGTGGTAAATCGTGTCATTTTCACGTCATTGATGACGTAAGCGAATTCCGCCGACTGCCATCTTCCCAGTTGGTCCGTTCCCGACGTCGCTGACGTTTCCGTTAAATTTAACGTCTTGTCTTCCGCGCTGTACTTCTTATTATTGGCCATAAAATACGTGGGCGCACTGCTGAGCCAGGTGTTGCCTTTAAAGTGGGTATAAATGAAGCGTGTGGTGGGAAACCCGGGCTTAAAGCCGCAGTCCATAGAATATAATTCAATACATCGTAAATTTGCAATAGTTCTAATGAACGTTGATGGTATTTATTGGACTGAAAACTTATTTACGAAAGGCTTTTTGTAATGTCTATGTTCGAAAACGCTTGGTACGAACGGAATAGACAATAATGTATCTGCTGATTTACTCCAGAGGCATCACCAGCTATCGCATACAGAAACTAAACGATGAAAAGTTTAAACCGATACGGTATTATTTTACCGATTTCAATGCGGGTTTTGTATTTTGATCGGTAAGATATCCATTAGAAGCGATTTCTGCAAAGTTTTATTTTTATTAACATATTTCTGGACTGCGACTTTAATGCATCTTCGTAAAGTGTCGTCCCGGATCAGCCTGTACAGTCCGGGACGACACTTTCCATTTTTATGGTATTTTCTGTTTCAAGGAAGTCTCGTCTAAACATTAATCCACTGTAGGCGGAAAGTGTCGTCTCGGATTAGCCTCAGCGGACTGTACAGGCTAATCCGAGACGACACTTAACGCACATGAATTAAGCACGATTTTTTCGTATCAAATATTTTCTTAGTAAGCCTGTAAAAATGACAAAATAAGTTTAATCAAAAACGAGAAACTTAAATAAATATTAAGGAAACAGTAAATTATCGAATACGTTAACAAACGCTTTTGCCGACTTTTGCATCGTTTATGGGTGCTGTGACTAAGCTTATATGTATACGAGTATATGACTTTTCTACTGTACATTAGCAAACTATTATGGGACTAAATGCCGCCTAATATATACATTCTTCAGCAAGGGTATTGCTTAACTTTTTTTCCATTTTCAGTCGAACTAAACGATAGAAAATTTTATAATTTCGATACCACTATTTATGTTATAAGGTATATATGTTATAAGGCCGTACCTTTAATTTTGATGCTATATGTGCCGTCGGTGACGATGCTGATGACAAAGTCCGAATCACTGGTCTTCTGGACCCTGGTATGTCCTGAAAAGCGTTTGTCTGTACTAGTAAAAATAATGCAAACTGGTCTTCTTATATAAAATGTATGTGTACATTGAGTGGTAAGCAATGTAAGTGGTTACCTAGTAGGTTAATGACAATGTAGTTTATACCTCGTTTATCATAAGTTGAAATGAATAAAACTTCATACTTTCTCTTATAATATTTATATGGACATAGTTCACAAATAGGCAAATTGACATTTTTTTTGGTCATAGGTATATATAAACAAGCGAAATGACATTACTGACCAAGAACTATATTGGACAGTGTCATTGATGAAAAATGATCTATTAGTCCAACTGCTTTAGTTTTTGCAGTTCAGACATTAAAAGACATTTTTCAAAAAGACGAAAATCTGTGAACAAGTCCCTTTAAGCCCATTTCCACAAATTATGAGTTACTGTTTTCTTATGATTTCATTATAATCTTTTGTGCAAGAAGGTTTTCTGTTGATGTTTGCTGCAATAATCGGCAACGCGAAATACAACGGGAAATCCTTTGGGCCTCGTAGTACCAAATTTTTCACAAATCATATTTGTCACATCTGTGAGCAATAAGATCTAATTCTTCACAGGTGTGAAAATTAAGATCTTATTCTTCACACATCACATTCTTATTCTTCACATTTTCTGTGAAGTTTGTGAACTCATCCAGATTTTGATATTCAGGAAATCAGATTCTTGCGTTATCATTGCGCATACCCCGTATTTGGCCAGTCACATTCTTCACACTTAAATTGTGACAAATGAGATCCTGTTCTTCACAGTTGTGTAAAAAAATATGACTTAGTTCGAATTATTCAATGATTCGAACATACGATTGTCTCTGTTTGCTAAAGGTAACGAAATACCACAAAACCAATTGCATGTATGACCCTTTCAATAAATGCATGCTATTGGAACGAACATCAGCGCATTGCGGCCTTCCGTACGATGGACCTAAGAACGCCAGAAGGCACGCAGCCGTAAGCTCGTCTTTAAGGTGAGACGTTAAACCGAATCACCTAGTATAGTATGTACTAGGTGATTCACACCGGGCACTAAATGCCATAGGGTTACCTATGGAATGTGTTGTCTCATGTGTCTTGCACATCCTTTTTTTAACCAAACTATAAAGTGTCATGCCATTTGATAGAGAACCCCAGTGCGCTCGATAAAAAATAATCACACGAACACACGTCACCAATGTCTTGCAACCTAACTAACAAGTCATATGAGGAACATAATTCGATATAAAATCAAACACACGAATACACAAATGATTTCCGTAAAATTGCATCCTATAATGCACCTATCAATATTTAATACGGGCTGATACGGGACTTTTAGAATAAAAGCTATTCCCGATAGGCGGGAATTGGACACGCTGAAAAATTCCGGGTCCCAGGAAATAAGCTTTGGTCGGATTTTAGATCTTGGTAATATTCGGAAATTCAGACACTAGCACTTGCACACAACTTAAATACGGCATCTCCCACTGTGAGGATTTATACAAAAATGCGGGAATCTAGGGTGGGGAATTAGAACCCCAAAATTAGCCAAATTCCGCTGGTACATGAAGCAGCTGCCCACCTCATGGGGAAAATATTGATAGGTGTATAATAAATAAAAAGTGCAGCCTACCGTGCGAGGGTCCCACGACCGCCAGAAGGCACGCCGCCAACAGCACACCGGCTTGAACCGCACCCAATATCCAGGACATGACGAACGCTCTTAGTCCGTCGCTAAACACAGACTCGAGTACGACACTTAGTCCGCCGAGGAACACTACAGTATAGAAAACGAGCAAATGCTGCAGCGGAGCTTGCGGACACACTCGGACGTTATCATCCGACTCAAAGTTCACATTTTATCAGTTTTCGATATCGGGAAGAAGGTATACAATATTAAGTATGTGTTCTGTTTCTGAACGGCGTTTTTAAACAGATACGTTGATAGTTTTCTTGCATTTTGCTAATAAATGTATTAGCTCACACTATTTCATTTATAAAAAAGTGATACACACACTTAAATCCAACCCTTACTGCTTCAAACCAGCAGAGAACAACAAATATAAGAACAACAGCAGAAAATTGCAACTGCGACTTTTATTGCTATGATTATTATCACTTGGACTACGACTACCACTATTCCGATGACTGTGGTGATTATGATGATGATGGTGGTAGTGATGATCATGATGATGGTGGTGGTGGTGATGGTGATGATGATAATGATGATGATGACGATGATTACAGCGAACACGACGACGACGACTATGATGATGATATTTGATGATGATTAAGACGATGATGATAATGGTTATGATGATGATGACAATGATGGTGATGGATGCAGCTGCTGCTGATGATGATGACGCTGCTGCTGCTGCTTATGATGATGATCACGACGACGACGATGATGACGATGGATATGATAATGATGATGATGATGATGATAATGATGATTGTGATGATGATGATGGTGATTATTACGACGACGACGACGGCGACGACGACGATGGTGATGATGTTGCTGCTGATAATGGTGATGATGATGACGACGACGCGGACGATGATGATGATGATGATGATGATAATGATGATGATGATACTGATACTGATGATGATGATGATGATACTGATGATGATGATGATGACAACGCTGATTTTCATAAACATGACAATGACGATGATGACGATGATGATGGTCATGTTGGTGATGATGATTCTAGTTGTGATGATGCACTGAATGTTTACTATTTTTATTTACAAATTCTAAGATTAGACTACAATCTTTCATCTTTCTATCAGTTTCCGGAGCAGTCAAGACGCGGCAAGGTCAAATTATCTAGTTGAGTCTTGATAAAGAAGATGGTCCGAGACACGTGCTGATTAACGACGGAGATAAAGATCAGCATCGTGAGGTATTTAAAGGTGTTGTACTTGACAAAAGCATGTCTTAGAATAAATTAACGTTTAAAAACTGTTCTACGTTGAAGTGTGGCTTGAATGATCATTTACCTTTTGTGATGTATATCAAATTCTTTGCACTTTTATGCACAATGATTACAGCCAATACGTAACGGTACGTTCGTTACGTTGCGTGATGTTATTTTTATTGTCATGTTTCTTGTTATTAGTTTAACTTTTTCAATATACCATATTCTTAACATAAATTTATAGAAAATATGGTGGCTTGTTAACCAAATCATCAACATTTTACTTAAATACACGCGTTATCAATTTGCGTCGATATTGGCCTTTAATGACGTATTTGATGATAAATCTGTTCAACACACGGTGTCGCTATTTATAGGTCAAACTCGTGTGTCATGATGTTGTATGTGCAGATTGCTTTTTACCTCCACCCAGGAGGTTATTTATGTCGTAGATGCAGATAGCGTTTTACCTCCGTTAAGGAGGTTACTGATGTCGTAGGTGCAGATTGCTTTTTACCCCCGCCGAGGCGGTTATTGATGTCGTAGGTGCAGATTGCTTTTACCCCCGCCAAGGAGGTAATTGACGTCGTAGGTGCAGATTGCTTTTTATCCCCGCCAAGGAGGTTGTTGATGTCGTAGGTGCAGATTGTTTTTTTTACCCCCTTTAAGGAGGCTATTGATGTCGTAGGTGCAGATTGCTTTCAACCCCCGCCAAGAAGGTTATTGATGTCGTAGGTGCAGATTGGTCTTAACCCTCGCCGATGAGGTTATTGATGTAGTAGGTGCAGATTGCTTTTTACCCCCGCCAAGGAGGTTATTGATGTCGTATGTGCAGATTGCTTTTTACCCTATCCAAGGAGGTTATTGATGTCGTATGTGCTGATTGCTTTTTACACCCGTCAATGAGGTTATTGATGTCGTAGGTGCAGATTGCTTTCAACCCCCGCCAAGGAGGTTACTGATTGGTTTTTACCCCATTCAAGGAGGTTATTGATGTCGTATGTGCAGATTGCTTTTTACCCCCGCCAAGGAGGTTATTGATGCCGTAGGTGCAGATTGATTTTTACCTCCGCCATGGACGTTATTGATGTCGTAGGTGCAGATTGCTTTTTACCCCCGTCAAGGAGGTTATTGATGTCGTAGTTGCACGTTGCTTTTTAACTCCGCCAAGGAGGTTATTGATGTCATTGGTGCAGATTGCTTTTTACCCCCGCCTAGGAGGTTATTAATGTCGTATGTGCAGATTGCTTTTTACCCTCGTCAAGGAGGTTATTGCTGTCGTAGGTGCAGATTGCTTTTTACCTCCGCCAAGGAGGTTATTGATGTCGTATGTGCAGATTGCTTGTTACCCCCGCCAAGAACGTTATTGATTTCGTAAGTGCAGATTGCTTTTTACCCCCGCCAAGGAGATTATTGATGTCGTAGTTGGAGATTGCTTTTTACCTCCGCCAATGAGGTTATTGATGTCGTAGGTGCAGACTCTTTTTTTACGCCTGTCAGGGAGGTTATTGATGTCGTAGGTGCAGATTGCTTTTTACCCCCGCCAAGGAGGTTATTGATGTCGTAGGTGCAGATTACTTCTTACCCTCGCCGATGAGGTTATTGATGGCGTAGGTGCAGATTGCTTTTTACCTCCGCCAAGGAGATTATTGATATCGTATGTGCAGACAGCTTTTTACCTCCGCCAAGGAGGTTATTGATGTCGTTTGTTCAGATTCCTTTTTACCTCCGCCAAGGAGGTTTTTGATTTCGTATGTGCAGACTTCTATTTACCACCGCCAATATGGTTATTATCTCTGCTAAGGAGGTTATGTTTTGACGGCGTTGGTTTGTCTGTCTGTTAATAACCAAATGTACGCAAAAAGTTGTGAGCGGCAAAAAAAACAAACATTTATTCCCACAGAAGCCGTATGGACATAACGAACCTCAAATCACAGTTACACTGTTCAACACAGTGAAACATACATGTATATTTAATCAATGTAAATCATGTTGATTACAAGTAAATTCTATATGAATGTTTATATTACAAACGTTGCATTGAATTATTCTTTAATGTGATCATATAATATTTGTGTTATTTACGCCGTCCGAACGGGCAGTTTTCCAGAAATGTCCGAGAATAATAATAATTAAATACATGTAAATTATATCTGGCCTTACTGACCGTATATGTGTACCAAGCCATGACGGCGACAGAACGGTCGATATGCACGTTTTGAAACGCGGTCTCCCATGTGTCACTTCATTACAGCCCATCAAGGGAGATGACTGTGATGCGTTGACGCAATATCTACACATAGTTGTCGGTCTTTGATTGGATGTTACATCTTGAAATGTCTGCCATGTTTGGAACGCTGGGCATCTTCCTTCCCCAAGGAGGTAACTGTATTCAACTTATTTGAGCTGTGATGGAGGACAGCTACGTTTTCCAAGTTTTATTTATATATGAGGCTAGAGTTTTGCTCTCGAGCATATTAAAGCAGCAGTCCAGAAATTTGTACCAAAAATAAAACTGTTCAGAAATCGTTCCTTATGGACATCTTACCGATCCAAATACCAAAAACCGAACTGAAATCGGAAAAATAATAACGTTTTGGTGATTTTTTAATCGCATATATTCTGTTTGCGATAGCTGGTGATGACATGTATATCACATTGAATCTTGATTTTATATTTTCAAAAACATAATGCGTAATAAATATATATAATAAATATATAGGGACATTATTGCGTTGTACCTTGATCATTGAACACATATATGTTTTTAATAGATATAACGTTAGTTAAAAAAAAATCAAATACAGTGAGCACTGTTTCACAATATATATTTGTGCTAATGCTGTGTATTTCGTCATCAAGAACAAAACAAACCCACACCCTATCCTATTGATTGCAAAACAAACACCATACTCTTCTAATGTCGAGCACAAACAAATTGTTTTGTTTAAATGACAAGATATCTAACAAATAAAGAGCTTACTATTTGACTTGGTTCGTTTATTACATTCCTTTATCACCACTCACTCCTTCAGAAACTGTTATCAAAATTTTCCACTCGCTGAATTTCAAAATGTACTTTTGCGCGCTTTGATTCTCGCATATTTAAGATTTTAAAGGGATATAATCGGGCGAGCTCTGGACTGCGATGTAAGCGGCAACTCCACGCAGAGATTTGACTAGTTCCAAGCGTAGATAGCTAGTACCAAGTCACATCCACCACCAACTTCCACGCAGAGATTTGACTGGTTCCAAGCGTAGCTAGCTAGTACCAAGTCCCTTCCACCACCAACTTCCACGTGGCAAAGACATCGTGATACCGTATCTGGAACAATAATGCAATATTTTAAGGAAGTTTTATGGGCTACTTCTACTTCTACTACTACTACTACTACTACTACTACTTCTACTACTACTGTTACTACTACTACTACTACTATTACTACTACTACTACTACTACTACTACTACTACTACTACTACTGCATCTGACGACTTGACATTCGGGCTGTCCGGCTAGCGCATTGGTTGGCACCCTCGCTTCTCGCCGAGGCTGCCAGAGTACGATTTATACTCGGCGCAAGTGAGTTTGGCCTGCCACTCCATCCCCCCCGCCCCCCCCCCCCACACACAACACAAGACCACATCAAAATTAAAGATATTTCAGTAAAAGACAAATGGGCATTGCACGTATGATTACAAATTCATATTTAACTTTTACGCAAACGCAAAAATAAAAGATACGCAGCGGATTACGCACATTTTTGCCGATATCTGCGTACATTAGTGACTGGAAAGCAGAAGCAGACATATTTTGACATGTCTGCTTAGGCATAAAAAATATGTTTGTTTCAGGTTACATGCTTAAAAAAAATAGGGTAAAGGTATAGATGTATTTTATTTTTTTCATTTGGTAAATGGTCAACTTGAATATTCCAAACTGAATTTATATTAAAAGCGTGTAAAAATATAATTATACTTTGTTTTAAAGTGCAAAACATAACATTATTTAAAAAATTAAATTAAACAAAAAATATCTGATACACTCAATAAAATCTTCTAGGGTAGTGGCATTTTTTAGGGTAGGTCGGGTAACCTGAAACAAACAAATTTGTTTTTCGCCGTACCTCAGTGTGCAGTTGATATGTCCAGAAGTTAGCAATAATGTATAAAAATGATGAAATAAATGAATTATAATACTCTTGTCTTTTTGTAGTGTTGGATGTAAATTTAACCCCTCTAAAACTACATAGAGTGTACATACACCCCCCCCCCCCCCACCAAATATGGAGAGAGAGAGAGTACATTTACTCCCAAATTTTCAAATGTAAGCGTACATTTACCTCCAGTACAAATATTTTTCTGGAGCACTCTTGTTATGTATTTCAACGAAAACCTGGAAACAGGAAACAGTTTTTTAGAGCAGCAGTCCAGAAATATGTTAATAAAAATAAGACTTTGCACAACATCGTTTCTAATGGACATCTGACCGATCGAAATAAAAAACCGCATTGAAATGCGTGTATTTTCTGTTTGCGATAACTGGTGATGCCTCTGGAGTAAACCAGCATGTACATTATTGTATATTTCGTTCGTACCAAGCGTTTTCGGACATATAAAGTATAGAATGCCTTTCGTAAAAACGAGTTTCAGACGAAGAAACCCATTTAACGTTTGTACGAAATATTGCCAAATAACGATGCTTTAAATAAGATTCCATGGACAGTGGCTTTAATGCTTTTATAGCGCAAAGAACATCAGCGCTGTTCGAAGAAAGTTGTATCAGTTGCGATGTCACCGCTGTTGTTTGAACATGACACATCGATCTTAAATTAACGTTTTAAGCACAAGGACAACTTAAGATCAGTTTGTCAAGTTATTAAGCTAAAGAGCGGCAATAATACAGTTGATGCAATAATCATAGAGCATAGGGAAAATACCTTCATACTTTGCGCTGTTAAAATATTACATTTACCTGTCCCCTGTTTGTAGTTAATCCATAAACATCATAATTTATCACCAGTTCGCAGCATGCAAATATTTCAATGCGCGCGCATCGATTCCCACCATATTGTACTAGTCTTAGCAAACTGAATGATTGAGGGTCGATAACTAATAAACCGCATACTGTCGGGTCGATAACTAATAAACCACATTTATAACTGTTAAAACACATTTTATTATCATTAGACCTTGCCGCATGTCCAGCAATATATACAATATTTACATCTGTAACAGCAGTAAGTCGATAACTCAAGACACTGCTGTATATTAAGTGCATTAATATCGCAATCACACCGGAAGTAGTTATTGCTTTAATATCTCAATCACACCGGAAGTAATTACTGCTTTAAAATCTCAATCGCACCTGAAGAAGTTATTGCTTTAATATCTCAATCACACTAAAAGTAGTTACTGATTTAATATCTTAATCACACCGGAAGTAGTTACTGATTTAATATCTCAATCACACCGAAAGTAGTTGCTGCTTTAATATCTCAATCACATCGGAAGTAGTTGCTGTTTTAACTTCTCAATAGCACCGATTGCCGTAATGTCTCAATTGCATCGGACGTGTTTACTATTTTAAATATCTCAATCACACCGGAAGCAGCTACTGGCAGGTCGCAATGCCCAGACTGAGATCCATTTTGAACGTGGCAGCTCCGTCGACGCCGAGCTTGCACGTGACGGCGTTCTCCTTGCTCCCCAGGATGTACCAGAAGTCGAACTGCTCGTTCGGGGCTCCCACCAGGGGCGCCGTCACCGTGTCGTCTGTCCACGTGATCCCTTGGACCCTCTGAGGGGAAACCGGAACCCACTTGTCCAGCTCACCGAGAATGGTTGTCTGGAACCTGAGAAAACACGATCAATTACTACTAAATGGACTTGTTCACAGATTTAAGGTCCTTACATTATCTCAGTTTGTCGTCGTGTTACTAAACGGAAACTGTTTCTTTTCTATTTTTAGTAACGGTACCGTTGCTCCCCCCCCCCCCCCCATCCACATGCAACCTATCGATAAAAGGTTTTCAAATATACCGGTAAAGCTTTATTTCAATATCTCAATTCCTTCTGGTGTCATTTAACGTAAAACGCCGTCACGCAAAACCTTATGTAGCTTGACTAATCTACATTATATTTTCAATCCAGAATAACATAAAACAAGGAGAAACAGTGTAAATATATATGTATTCGTTCTTTAATAAATATGTTTTTAACATACGTTTAATTAATCATTATATTTCAAAAATTAATCACATGTATTGCCTCCATATTTAAAAAAAAAGAAGCGATATGCCACTTTAAATGATAAAATCTCATCTTTTTCACCATTTGCGAGTTTAAAGGCGCAATTTCATAGATTTTGGCTGTGAGAAATAATTTTCTAAAACTGACTTATTTCCAGTCCTATAATACATTTATTGTTTATGCATTTTTGTATTTCAAGGTCTGAAAAGCACATTGCTTGTGCAAAGTTAAACTTATGACAAAAATGTGTAATTTTTGTAAAGAAAAATTTACTACCCGGTAGACCAACCCTATTAATTTTTTACACAAAAGGCATAATATATGTAAATATCAAAATAATTATTTATTGCAACCAGAACAGCATAACAGGAAAAAGTTTGATAAATTCGACAAATTCCTGTTTTAAAATTCTTGTTGTAGAGAAATGTTTTTCCAATCCCAAAATGTGAGACTGTTCCTTTAACCCGAATACCATCAACACAATGTCGACTGAGCTCGACATAGTTGATGTCTAGATTGTTCTAGTGTTTGAAAAATACCATCAAACGTATGAACAGCCAACACTAAATATTTAAAGTGTGTATGTGTGATCTTTACAACAGATATAGTGGCATAACTACAGTCAACAAAATACAGTTAATTAACATATATTTCTATTTAAAATGGGATAAAAGTTAAGAATAAGTCTTGCTTTTAAATGCACAATAAGCTAGTTTTTAATCACCAAGTCTGTATAAGCGGAAACTCAAATACATGTATAGACGTGACGTGACAGTTGGTTCAGTTACACACCAATACACAATGAAAAAGTCGACTCTAGTACTTGGATTTCTTTCAGATTAAAGTGTTTCCTTCGTAATGTTTATCGTTTTCTGTTTAATTTCAAGGTTAACAGTCACTTTCATCTGCTTCTTTTGAAAATAATTGATATGGAAGATCGTACATACACACTTTTTAAGCAGGGGCGTAGCGCGGCCAAATTCGTTGGTACTCGAAATATAAAAATAAAACAAAGTAAGCTGCGATCCAGGGGGCCGCTAGGACCCCCAGTGAGTCCAGGGCAAAGCGTTGGCTAGGGGTTCAGGGGGCCGGAGGCCCCCGGAAGATCCAGAAAGTTAAAATTCTATGACCCACTAAAACGCTTTTCCTGACATTTAAACCATTATATTCTCTGACAAGTTTGGACCGTCACTTTCATAGGAGTTGCTCTTCAAATATGTGTATTGGCTGGCGCTTAGTTATTAAACAAAACTAACTGATTTTGTTAGTTTTATAGCATACCTTTGTAAAATTTGCAGTTTATATGTATTCAATTTCGACAAAGTTACACCTTAAAAATCAAAGCAAGTGGCCTTTTTGTTCGTCTTGCGAAGATGTCTACCACCATATTAGAATTTATTTCTTTTTCGCGGTAAATGTTGAGAAGACTAATGCCGGAGAGACACTCAGTATTCAGTACGTAAATGGGGTTTATTACGCTGTGAGCGAAAAAAACAAACATTTAGTTTTCAGTACGCAAATTCAATTTTACGCAGTATTCAGTACTCAGGCCCTAAAATTAGGCAGTATTCCACATGCAAAGGGGATGGGGGTGACACCCTCTGGTTTGCTACCGAATTATGACAAACTAAACTTTACTAGTTTTAGTAGCATAATTAATTAAGCAGCAAATACTTAAAAATGACTTTTTTAAAACTGACATTTATTTTGGACCGATCTTTTAGGAAATATACAGGTATGCACCTTTACGGAATGTATGTTGTTTTGCTTGATGTTTTTTTCCCCCCTCTTTTTTAAGAAGTATACTTATACACAGTCTGTAATTGGATGGATATCATAAATGATTGAGCTTGTCTGCTGTATTGTTAAAATTCAATGATATCAATTAATATAGAGGTAATAATTCCATGTGTAATAGCATCATAACTAACTAACAAATTTTGCATTTACATTTTAACCATTTCGTTAAACGTAAAGTCGTAGACATAATCAAATGTTTGTGAAAGACATTGATTTCAAATAAACACTATTCGGAGGGGTTTATTAGATTCATGGTTTCATTATACCTATTGGGGAAGGCGTAAGCATGTGCCAGATCCCACTAAGATGTAATGATTTTCATCTTGAAGATGCCGTCCTTGATTTGTGTACATAAATCGAGGAAAACATCCGGGTTAAGCCCCGGTCACACTGTCACGATTTTTGCTACGATTGCCCACGATTAACAAAATCTTGGTGGAGCGTGGTAAAGCGTGAACACATGCGTACTGGCATCTGTATGAATCTTGGAGAATGCTGGCGGATCCTTGTCGATCGGGAAGCGCTACGACAGTTTTGAACATGTTCAAAACATTCGTGGCTTATCGTAGCGCCGCCACGATTTTTCCAAAACGTAGGACAATCCTAGTGCCATCGTATCTCAATCTGGCTTATTCTTACAGCCATCGTAGAGGCATTCGTGGCCTTTCGTGCGTAATCGTGATTAATCGTAACCGATTTTATGACATATATATTTCAATACTGTAGTACGTTATGGTACGTTTTGCTACGTGTATGGTACGGATTTATACGCTGTCCTACGATTCTGTTACGATTCCAGTAGGATCTTAAGCGACAACTATCATGACTTCTCAAGAATTTACACGATGGACCACTACAACGCGACGATTGGGTCGCGTTGCCTGTACGGTTTAGCGCGATGTTATTACGCACTCACCACGTTTGCCTACGTTGGTGTCACGATTATGCACGAGGCATCGTGATGCCTTGAAGCGTAATGAAGCGTGATAATGATTGACTGCTCTTAGGTTTATCACGATGAATCTTCTTTAATCTTACTTCTATCTTAGGAGAAACGATAACAATCGCTTGTAATCGTGTGTTTACCTGACGCTAGCGTATTACAATCGTAATATATCGCAATCATGTCTTGGTAAAACCGTGGTGAATCGGCTGCGGAAACCTACAAGTGTCGTTGATATTCGTTGTCTCCGCGTACAACAACCGTAGGTATCCGTAGGAAGACACAATCGGGACACTGTGCATCCCGACTCATCGCGATAAACACGTCCACGACCAATCGTGGTCTATCGTAGCCAAAATCATCACATAGTGACCGGGGCTTTAGGCGGATCGCTGGTAGACAATTATTAACACGATGCAAACCATGGCGTTTAGCAAGACAAGGGAAACAATACATTACGCACAGAAAAGAACAAAAACGGTTTGCCAAAAAATAAGAGGCGCAATTTTGTTGTAAAACTAAGAACACGGACCGGCGAAAATTAAAATAAAACGCCAGTGTCTGGATTTATGCGAGTATTGTTTACCCCTAACCCCCCTTTGGCACTGATTTTTATTTCATTTTTCGAAGTAAATGTCATTTTTGTTTTTGAGATTTTAATTTCAATGTTTACTCGAACGAGTAAACGAGTATGCGGCGCTATGCGCCTGCTTTAAGGTACTTAGACTAATCAGCTCAAGAGTATTCACCCTATTAAAACGTTATATACGTGGACATCAAACCATGGCACATATGGACGATCGTACATACACACTTTATGGTACATACACTAATCAGCTCAAGAGTATTCACCCTATTAAAACGTTATATACGTGGACATCAAACCATGGCTCATATGGAAGATCGTACATACACACTTTATGGTACATACACTAATCAGCTCAAGAGTATTCACATTATTAAAACGTTATATACGTGGACATCAAACCATGGCTCATATGGAAGATCGTACATACACACTTTATGGTACACACACTAATCAGCTCAAGAGTATTCACACTATTAAAACGTTATATACGTGGACATCAAACCATGGCCCACACCCACAATGCTCCTAAGTGAAAACTTAGGTCTGTGCTAGTTTATTTAAAGTTTATTTTTGTTTTTTAATTTTAATTTTCACTGACATGTTTTGTGAATAATTCTGGGCTGATTGTGAGGTTCGTGCGCACATAAACCGGTTTAAACCCCCAATGCTTTGCATTGACCGTTCCAAGGCGGTGACCCCAGTTTTGTTCATGTGTGTTGTGTGTTTGTTATGTGTTTTTGTGATGTCCTGTGTATTGGTTTTGGCAATTGGTCACTTGCCATAAATAAAAGACCTCGGGCTGCTAATAAGAGTTCTCTCCTGCTGTCGCAACTGGAGTTCCGCTTTGTTTATATTTAATTGGTTTGAATCTGATAAAGATTTACCAGTTGCTTGTTATTTTACCATTTTTAGATATGAATTATTGATTTTCGCAATCATAAATCTTTATTTGAAAATTTCACTTAAGGCGTAAAAAGACCCTAAAAAATGCCCAGACCCTAAAACATTTTATTGAGTTTGTCAGATATCTTTTGTTTTATTTACTTCACGTAAGGCGTAAAAAGATCCTAAAAAATGCTCCGACCTTAAAACATTTTATTGAGTTTGTCAGATATTTTTTGTTTTATTTACTTTTTTTCAACTAATTAAATGTTGTTGTTTTTTTAAATAAGTATTTTATTTTGATAACTTCCACTTATAAACAGTGTTTAAGGATACTACTGAAATGTTTTGAATATTTATTCTGTTTAAGAAACTTCAGCTTGACCATTTACCAAAAAAAAATTAAAATAAATAAATCCCTACCTACCTACTCTAATTTTGTTGGGCATGCAACCTGAAACAAACTTATTTTTTTACGCCTTAATATGACTTAAAGTAAAAAATTTCTTAGGAGCTTTGTGGATATGGCCCCATATCCTGGATCAATTGAGGGTTATTATTAAGGAAACATTACTTAGTATAAATTTCTAGATCAAAAACGTAATTTCGAGTTATTATTATTTTCATTTAATCATATAATTATGCGACATCTATTTTGGGAACTGACAGTTAGCCAATATCTGAATCGGTTCGTAAAAACTAAGCCTTACATGGGCATATCGACGATGAGACGAAAATCATACTAAAAACAACAAAGTTAACATAATAAAGAGAAAAAAACCCGTATAATTATATTCTGTATTTTCACGTTTTCCTGAGATGGTTTAATTGATATTCATTGATTTATATGTTGCCAAACTAATAACTTAAATTTGCATTTCAGATAGAAAGAAATGACATTGTTTTTAATATGTTTCTGTATTTCTATGGAATACCGTCAGTGTGCCACTTTAAAGGGACTATGTCAACGAAAAATAGGCTTCCTATTGTACTATAAATTATATTATTTGATAGAAATGCGCTTAACTAAGACATGCGTATTAAATAAATATAAAAAAAACACTCACAATAAGATATTTGATAAAAACAAATTAGCGAATATGCATGAAAAAAATAAAACCCCAAGCGGGTATCGAACTCACGACCTAGGAGACATACGACAAAATTACAGTAGACAGCGCTTTAATTAACTGCGCTATCATGCTTGGTAACGTGTCTTTGTAAACTATATTTATATACAATGCTCACAACTTTGACGTCAAAATGTAAACAGAAGAAGGGCCAAACAAACACAACATATTATAAATAGATGTTTATATCAGAATGCGTTTACTATCCCATCATATATACCCTGTTTTAACCGTTATTATATGCCAGCATTAATATGTAAATTTCAGATTTGTTGAAGAAATTGCCTCCTTGAGACCCTTTATGATGACATAGTCCCTTTAAGGTAGTTAAATTATCTTTAACACTTGGCAAGCGGTGCTGGTTATGAAATGTTTCTCCACCAGTTTTATCCAGCATTAGAGCGGTACCTACCAGCCGGGAATTCCCTCGGAGACGTGATAGAGAGCGAACTTGTCGGGCGTGTACTGGTCAGTGAACGATATGCCGTACATGGAGTTGAACATCGTCCAGCCGAAAGGGGAGTCAGACAGAACGGCATACAGGTTGTCGTTACCGATCTATAAATAGACATGTTTCAATAAACCGGTAGTATTAGCTAGGAGTGTCACAATATTAGAAATCCATATTGCGATATATTGCAATATTTTTTAACTTATCACACTATTTATTGCAATATATTGCGACCTTTGTATGTATGTATTTAATAAGCTTAAAACTGATAAAATCACCATGAACAGCGCAATATTTTATAGGATGGTTTTATTTACTTTTTATTTTCACCGATTTGATGACAGGCGCAACAATAGCAACATATGTACAGCATATAGAAAAGCAAAACAATTATGAGAAACACTCTCAAACCGGCTGTCATGGCTGTTCATTGTATTTGTTATATTACATACAGAGTGATTCTTTACATGTACAGGTACTCTATTCATGATGTAAATTTGTTTTGTGCATAAACTGTCTGTATTCCCCTCTTTATTTTAATTGGAAACAATGAATCAGGTTTACTGTATTATTAAGCATAAACATTTTAAGAGAAACATGTATACCAATCATCAATGGAATATTCTTTGTCGCCAGTACAGTCTATAATGGTCTGGCTTTTGACCTTCACCCCTACAAAACTAACAATTTTACAAAATGGTACTGGCTTTCTATTGTGTATCACTGACAGTAAGCATGTTTTAATTCAGTCAAAAGTATTGTAATCAAGGTAATAATAACAAGAACAAGGCTTGTCACAGGATGTGACATATGCCCCCGAAGCATATGCTTGTCAGAGGAAGGCAAAACAATGTCAGAGTACAATATTATGCCCTGGACAAATATCTTGAGATTTCATCAACACAGCTGTTTGTTGTTGTGGCACACTGCCTACAAAAAGTTCATTCTAATATTTGACCTTTTAAGTGTAACCTTGGACCCACAGACCTTGACCGAGGAGAATGTAAGTGGTATGTGACACATCATCTGGTCATGGGAAAAATAGTCTGAAATAATATTAAATTCCTTCAAGGCTTTTGGAAGTTATAGAGCAGAAAGAAAATTCCTTGACATTTGACCTTGAATTGTGACCTTGACCTTTGACTGAGGACCATGGGAGTTGTACGCGCCTGGTCATGGGAAAAACGACACATTGTCTGGTTATAGGGAATAATAATCTGAAGTTATATTGAAATCTTTCCAGACGTTAAGAAGTTACACAGCGGAAACAAAAATTCATGACCTTTGACCTTAAATTGAGACCTTGACCTTTGACCGACGCGCATGGGAGTTGTACGCGACACATCGTCTGGTCATGGGTAATAATAATCTGAAGTTATATTAAAATACATCCAGGCATTTAGAAGTTATGGAGCGGAAACAAAAATTCATGATCTTTGACCTTGAAGTGTGACCTTGACCTTTGATCGACGAGTATGGGAGTATGGGAGTTTTTGTTAATATTCAATATCCATAAAACATACATTATACATGCATATACATTGTCATTTTTCGATGCTCTACGACAAAATCGATAAAGTTTACATTGATAATTAATATGAGCAGGGAAAACCAGAATAAGTACCTACAAGGGAAAAAAAACAAATAATCCATGTACGTATAATGAAATGTTCTACCATATATTTCTGTTGTTGTTGTTATCTTATAAAAATATGCTGTTGAAATCATGATTGCGATGCCTACATTTCATACCGAATATAAAATATTTCATTAAATAAATCATAAAATTAATCGTCGTTACGTTTTTATTATTTTCCAACTGACCGAAACATATTAATTCGTAGTTGAAATATATTAAAATGTCTTTATCGTATAAGTAATTTGAAAGTCTGTTCCATAGATGTTGCGTAACACGGCATTTCCAAAACAAGTGTTGAATATCCTCACAGTATTCATTGAATAAATCACATAAGTTAGAATTGTCAGTTTGCATCGATAGAGGCATGTATTTGTTGAAGTTAAGCGCATAATAAATTTATATTGGAAGCATCTTAGACTTGTATCTGTACATGTTTGGTGCACAAGTGCATATATTTTCGTCCAATTTAGATCCTTATTTTCCAAGATGTCTTGCCATTTATTTTCTGAATTTGTACTTGTATTTTTTATTTTGGATAATTGTAGATTGTATAAGACTTTATTTGGTTGGTATGATGTCATAAATATATCTAATAATGTTTTATTTCTTACTCCCGTCAAAAAACGTTAATCTACAAGTTCCAATAGATGTTTAGGTATGTTATTTATAACACTATTGTATTTTAAGAAATCAGTGTCAGATGCATTATACATACATTTAAAATCTGAAAAACTATAAAAATTTCTTCACGCGGAAATCGATTAACTGATCGATAAATTTGATACCTTTATCATGCCAATCCTTCCAATAAAAAGTTTTATTTTCAATCTTTATCTCACTATTATTCCATATTAAATGTTTGCTTAAGTCATTTTGATAAAATTTTTTACTCGCATTCCATCCATTGAGTACATTTTCTAGAAATACATTGTTTTTACAAATACGTTTAATATCTTGTGATTGTAAATTTGAATCAAATAACAATTCCCCTCAGTATTTTTGTAAAATAGTGTCGTATATGCACTTCCACAAACCATTATTTTGTGTAAGTAGTCATTTTACCCAGCAACCCTTTATAGAATTTAAAAACATTTCAATGTCTTTTAACTTTAAGCCTCCATTATTATAATTCATAATTATTTTGTTACGTTTAATTGTGTCTGGTTTACCGTCCCATAGGAAATTAAAAACCTGCTTAGTTATATTTTGAATAGTGTGTTTGGGAGGGTTCGGTAAGACTATGAGCGGATATACTAATTTAGGTAACGCAAATGTTTTAATTACTGTAATCTTTCCAAGTAAAGTCAGTTTCCTATGTTGCCATTGTTTAAGGTAATTGCTGAATGCATTTATTTTGGGTTCTAAGTTTAGGGACATGTTTTTTATTTTACAATTATAAAAATTCAATCTAATTGTTTTCGCAGACTCAGATGTCCAAATAAATTTGTGATTCTGACAAAACTTGATTGTTGTATTCTTTAAAAGCCCTGCCCTTAAGATCCTTGATTTTGATATGTTAAGGTTTAGTCCAGAGTTATGACCAAATTGTGTTATTGTCTTTATGAGATTTTCAAAGGTGTCTTGCTAACCGTTGTTAAAAAAGGTAGCGTCGTCTGCAAAGAGTGACTGTTTTAATTCTACACCATTTACGTTTATGCCCGTAATTGTCTCGTCTTTTTCAATATAATTAGATAGCAATTCAATACAGATTACAAACAGAGATTATGAGAGTGGACAGCCCTGCCGAACACCATTTTGTATTTTAAAACTTTCAGACATATCACCGAAATTAAAGTGTTTTAAACATTTGAACATAAATTCATGATTCAAAGTATCATAGGCCTTTTCAAAATCAGAAAAAAATAAAAGACCGGGCATTTTTTTGTTTTCAAGGTATTCTAATATTTCAAAAATTAATCTGACATTCTCGCCAATATATCGGCCTTTTATAAAACCAGTTTGTGATGGTGCTATTATAGAGGATATAATTTTCCTCATTCTATTTGCAATGGCTTTTGTAGCTACTTTATAGTCTACATTAAGTAATGATATTGGTCGCCAGTTTGTAAAATAGTAGTGTCTTTGTCTTGTTTAGGGATTAACGATATGATGCTTTGTTTTTGAAGATCAGTTAAATTACCATTCACGCACGAGTAGTTTATTGATTCCATAAATGTTTCTTTAATGTCTTCCCAAACTGTGTTATAGAACTCTACTGTTAATCCATCTGAACCCGGACTCTTATCCTTGTTCATTTGCTTTAAAGCACTATGACATTCTTCTTCTGATAAAATACCTTCGCACACATTTTTGTTGTTTTCATTAAGGTGATTTATCGGTGTGTTAAAAAAATCTATGTTTGATACGTTATTATTTTATTTTTGGTAAATTGATTTATAAAATTTTACTTCTTCCGTTAAAATTTCATTTTGATTTGTAATAAATGTGTCGTTAACTTTTAAGCATTTAATTATTTTCTGTTCAGCATGTTGTTGTTGTTTCTAGATTTAAGAAATATGCACTATTTTTTTCGTTACTGTCAACGTAAATAGCTTTTGACATTAATAAAATTCCATTAATGTTTGTATCTCGTATATTATCCAACAACATTTTCTTGCTCGATAATTCTTCTGTTTTGTCTATGTTATCACTATTCATTAATTCTTGTTCAAGAGTTTCGATTTCTTTAATTAGTGTTATTTCTTGCAGATTATCGTCTTTTTTCTTTTGACTAGCAAATTGTATGGTTACATTTCTAATATTTCCTTTTACTAATTGCAATTTTTTTATTTGGAATCGAATTTTTATTATGGTCTAAAATTTCTTTGGATGACGTTTTTATCAACGACTGATATTATGATAACAGAAGACTGTAGTTTATTTTAAAATATCCTGGTCCCCTTTTTGTGAAATAAAATCTATTTTTAATATTACACTTGAATGGTCTGATTTATATCCTGTTTGAAATACGCAATTTTTTGTTATATTACATAATGAATTAGTGATAAGAAAGAAGTCAAGCCTGCTGAAAATTGGTAGCTTACCATTAGAGTGCCATGTAAATTGACGTTTATTAGGATTATGCATTCTCCAGATATCTATCAAATTATTTTCGTTTATGATGTTATATATGTTTTCTCTGCATTGTTTGTGTGTGTCGGCTCGACCGTTTTTTTTGTCAAGGTTAGCATTTAAAACTGTATTAAAATCGCCTCCAATTAAAACATTGTCATCAATACTTGCTAAGTATTTACCAAGAATTGTAAAAATGCGCGTGTCATCATTATTTGGTCCATACAGATTAATAAGTGTGAAAATGTTTTCATTAATTTCTAATTTTAAAGCATGTAGACGGCCTGGTATAATATCATCGTGTTTTAAAACTTTAACTGTTTTTTTTTTTGGGATTGATAAGAATTGCTACCCCTTCACTGTTTCATTTCGTACCACTATAAAAAGCTTGACCGTTCCACTCGCGCGTCCATGATTCAACGATGCTATTGATTGAATGTGTTTCTTGCAAAATATACAATGCAAAATCTTTATTCTTTATTTTGTATTACCTTAGCCTTTAACATTCAATGATAATATTACTGTTTCCATTTAAATGTAGGCAATTTTACACAGAAACAGTCAGACAACCTCCAATAAGTCGATGTTCTAAAAATATTCCTTTTGAATAGGCAAAAATAAAAACTGTAATGTATTGTTTTAATTGTACCCTTATTTAACATATTTATATATAAATGTGAGCGACCCATTTTTCAACATTTTCAATGATTTTTACGTGGTTATGGCCAAAAAAAGGATGTTCGTTAAAATACTTACAGAAGTGAAGTTTTACTATTATCTAGGTACTTATTTAGATTATGTATACTTGATATATTAATAATGTGAACTTGAGCTGATAAAATAAGCTTTAAATTGTATAAATTTTATTATTCTGGAACATGAACCTCACTATAAGAAAGGTCACTATTTTAGAGAAAAAAAAAATCGAAAATATAATTACAAACATAATAAGGCGTATACATCATATTTTTTTATGTTATTAGGTTATTTACCACAAAACTTGTAATAATTTTCTGTTTGCACAAGATTTGTTTGATTAAATATTTGTTAAAAACATGAATATAGTGTAACAATACTTGCACATAAGAGCTAAACTTAAAGTTAGTTATCATACAATATAAGTACATCAGAGCGAGGTTAATTGTCAAACAATAAATGCATATATGTCCATAATAGATATAGATCATCTAGCATCATTTTTAAAATCTAATTTTGATAGTTTACTATGACAATTTGGTAAACCATGGTAAAAATAAGTGTCATTTCAATATTCATTTTAATCGTTACATTATGTTAAATAATTCTAAATTATGGGAGTATGGGAGTTGCACGCAACAAATTGCCTGGTCATGTGAAATAATAATCTGAAGTTATATTAAAATCCATCCAGGCGTTTAGAAGTTATGAAGCGGAAAACGAAAATACATAACCTTTGACCTTGAATTGCACCTTGACCTTTGACCGACGAGCATGGGAGTTGTACGCGACACATCGTCTAGTCATGGAGAATAATAATCTAATGTTATATTAAAATCCCTCCAGTCATTAACATGTTACAGAGCGGAAATGAAGTCTGGACGGACGGACCCACGCACGCACGCACCCACGCACCCAAGGACGGACGGTGCGACTGCTATATGCCCTCCTTCGGGGGCATAAAAACACAAAACTGTAATGACAACATAAATAATGCAATATATTGGTATGTATATTCATATTGCAATATTTTATTGCAGAAGCAAATATTGCAATAAACCAATATACCGGTATAATCTGACACCCCTAGTATTAGCGTCAAAGCACTCGGAGAGCGATGACTTCCACCAAGACGGGTAGACCTCCTGAACATTTTAATTTGCATTTGATAGGTTAGCTCCCCTTCCGTTTTTTCAAATAATAACGAATATATTAAGAATGTTAGATCCAGATAGTAATCTGGACAATTACCAAAAACATGTGTTGATTGGCACATTTTCAACTTTGCAAGAGTGTCCTGCAAATCAGTTTATAACATTTTGCGTAAAATTGTTTAAGCAGATAAACAAACAAACCAGTTGTTACAAAAAAGTAATAATTCATTTAAAGCCAAAAGGACCTATCGGCCTTCTTTGCACATAATGCTCATTGGCCCTTTTGGCTCTCAAGCGAAACAATAACCTTGGGGGAGCGATAACAAAACCATAATTGCCTTTGTGGAGATTATAACAAAAAAATAGCCAAACTGGCAGAGGCAATGATAAAAACGGTGGCCGAGTTAATGATGCATTTACATGAATGTGACTCCATTGAACGTGGGACAAATTGCAAGAACCACAACTCACACCTCAGATCCCATAAGTTTCTGATCGGTTTCTTTACTTTCGGAATGAAAAACGACATTTCTTTTTAATTTTGATGTAAACACTTTTCGCTCGGAAGCTTGGTTCATGAAGCCGAGAAACCATTTAAGTGTTGGGAAAATTCAAATTTGTGTCAACCAAACACACATTACACCTACATCAGGGTACACGCCGGTGTCCTTGGGGTACATGGTGTACGTGGTGCCCTTGGCGAGGTTCACCACCAGGATGTTGGAGAACGTCAGGCCGCCGATGACGGTGTGAGCGAGCCAGGCCTCCCCGTCCGGTCCCTGGAAGTCTTGGAAGGCGGCCTGTGTAAACATTTTAAGGAAGATACTCAGATAGTGTTCTGATATTTTTACATGCCAAAGATATGCAGTACGGATTGCGACTATTTTAACATTGAAGTAATTAAACGGCAAAATATTTTAGAACATTCAAAAGCTTCATTTTAATGCATTTATCTTTAAGCAAAACATGAACCTAGGTGTTTTGTACCTTAAGAATTTGACCGTCGAGAGCTCTGGCCGGAAATTGTGGCTTAAGTATCATACCGTCAGCCCTGCAGCACCTGGAACAAGAATAGTCCAGTAACCGAGAATAAACGAGAATACATGAGAATAAAGGTTAGTGGCCGAGAATGTACAAGAATACATGAGAATAAAGGTAAGTGGCCGAGAATGTACGAGAATACTCGACAAAAAATCTTAGTGGCCGAGAATGTACGGGAATACACGGGAAAGAATGGTAGTGACCGTGAATGTACGATAATACACGAGAATAAATGTGAAAGACCGAGAATGTATGAGAATACACGAGAATAAAGGTTAATGGCAGAGAATGTACGAGAATACACGAGAACAAATGTTAGTGACCGAGAATGTACGAAAATACATGAGAATAAATGTTAGTGATCGAAAATGAACGAGAATACACGAGAGTAAAGGTTAGTGGCCGAGCATGTACAGAATACCTAAGGCTCCAGTCTACTGGCCGAGAATGTACGAGAGTACACGATAATCTTGTCTATTGGTCAAGAATGTACGGGAATACACAATAAGGAAGTGTGTGCGTTTTCTCCAACGCTGTATAATTAAAGAACACTTACTTCATAATGACGGAGACGGTGCTGCCCCCTACCATGTCACTGGGGCCTACGGGACCGGTACTGAGGGTGGAGACCGCCGCCTGCAGCTTGAAGTTCGGCTCGGTGCTCTCTGAAAGCATAGAAAACATTTTGATACCATTCAGT